>CM047580.1:36452444-36496101 GCA_026184515.1 Peronosclerospora sorghi | reverse complement strand
GATCCCGACAAAGTAGTTTTCACACGCGTTCTTCCTTCGGTCATATAAGAGTTTTCACCGATCCCGACTCATTCTTGTCTCTGGGTATCGTCTATACGACATCCGACCTTACGAGCAAAGGCGGAGTCGATTATCGAGACTTCAGCTCCAGAGTCGATCAACATCGTCGCTTTCTGGTTATTAATCTTTCCACAGGCTTTCGCCTGCTTGAACCATTTATCAGGAGCGTGATACTTCCAGTATCCGCGGGATTCTCCAGGCAGCAAGTCCAACTGAATAACCACCTTAGTCTGGGAGTACTCATCGGTCTTCAGACTGTAGACCGGATGGTCTCGGTCGACGCAATTTGGAATAGAACGTGTATTGTCGGTCTTATCCTCCTTGCCGACATATGCATAGATGTGAACCGTAGAACGCTCAGCTCGATTCAGATTCCAATCTGGCGAGAGTTCTAGTTTAACATCTTTTCTGCGTCCTGCGGCAGCATCCCCGCGTGCTTGTCCGGCACGTACCACTTGCGCATCATGTTAAAAAATTCTTCAATCTTGCAGTGGTCGGCCTCGTGAATCTCTCCACATGACTTGCATACGAAGAGGCAGTGGTCCGTCGGGTTGCCGCGTCTCTCGCACTTCTTGCACACCATCTTCTTCCAGCAGTTTGGACCATCATGTTTGCTCGACCCACAGTGGGAGAACTTCTGACGAGGTCGGTCTGGATCGGACTTGCTTCCTTTCCTTTCCTTCCGGTTCACCTGGTCGGGCTTCGACTTGGTCTTCGGGGCAGGTCCCGCAACATAGACGTAACGATACTGGTCTTCATCCGATGACTCCTGGCTGGATGGACTTCCACTTTCCCCTTCTGACCCCGTGCTGTCATCAGCTACAATTGCCTTGACCGCTCGGGTCGGTCTGGTCCAAGGTCTCTTGACCGGATCGGTCTGGGTCTTGGAACGATAGCGACCTGATCCACCAGCGGTCTTCGCTCTCATACTACGCGATTGTTGTAACGTCCGCAGGGTCTGTTCTACTTCGCCCGATCCTTAAGACGCAGTAGAGTAAGCTGGTCCGCCAGTTCTTGATCGTCAAGGGTACTAATATAGTGACCCACATGTTCTAAGGCGGCACCGTTCGGCGGGTTATTCTCTTTGATTGTTATACCGGCGCGAAGTGCAGCAACGTTCAACCGATGCAAATACTCGATCGGTGTTTCGTCGGCCCGCTTCTGCATATGGTGGTACTTACGGGCGCTTGAAAATCCGGAGTTACAATATTAACCTTCAATCTCCGCACATAACAGGTCCCAGTCAGACCGGACGCCCCGACCCAACTGTTGAATCCAGTTCACAGCCGGTCCTTTTAACAAATCCCGGAAGATTAAACAACGTTCGCGTTTTGGGGTCTGGTATCGCAGGAACGCAGACTTGACCCGACTGAACCAAGACCGGGCCTGGTCTTCATCAGCATCCTTGCCGGTGAAGTCCTTGAGGTCGGTCGTCGCGGCCATACGGATGCGCGGAATCGCAGCAGATCCAAAGTCGTAGGCAGTAGTGGGGGCTAGGTTAGCCTTGCGCACCTTGCCTGCGCATGTACCATCTGACCCACCATGGTCGTCAAGACCGCCGACCGACTCCATATCACAGTCACTTGTCTTGCTTGGTCTACGCGGTCTGGACGGTTGCGGCTTGCGCTTCCCTTTGCCGACTTGCTTATCACTTCGAGTGGGCTTGTCCACAGATGTTACCGATTCCATATCCACATCTCGGCAAACATTGGCACTTTGCTGGGTAGACCGGTCTTGGACATGTGGGCGCAGAGGTGGTCTAAACCGGTCTTCCATGAAACGCTCTATCATCGTCTCAAACATGGCTTGGACGTTAGCTGGAGTCATGGGCAACGTGTTGATACCCTCCTTTTTCGGAACTGAGGCCTGTGGGGGTCGCTGGAGCCCCGACTGGCAAGCAGCCCTTTGCTGCTTCACGTCCTTTTTTTGTTCCGGCTGGGCATGGTTCACCCTCATGGTCATCCGCTCGACACCAGTCTCCAACTCTGATGAGCTGTTCGAGGCCGATGGAGATTAATAAACCGATTCGTCATCAGAACCAGTGTCAACAAGCGCTGTGGAGACTTCAGCGACCTTCACTGCTGCGGTGGGAGTTGGGCGACAAACCTCCCCCACCAGTGGGACCTAATGGTCGTGGAAGGTCGACATCGACGATTTCAGCCTCCAAGTCTCAAATTCAAATAGTTCTTGGACATCGGCGGGGTTCTGCATTTTAATGCCAACCTCCGCCAACATCGCCACCAAGTTCTTCACCAACAGTAATGGGCGATCACTCTGGATCGGCTTGGTAGTAGGACCGAGAAGATGGTCGGGGATCTGGAGGTTCAACACCCGAAATACCACGTCAAAGCGAAAAAATCGTTTCAGCTCAAATTTGTAATACATCTTGTTTAGGTCTTCTTCAGTGATGCCTCCATCTCCGACCTGCGACTTTTCTTCGAGGTCGTCTTCGTCGACCGCCATTCCCAACCCTTTCTAGGAATCTTGGGGACCTTGGGGAGGTTGGTCTGATCGTTCTAATCAGCCTCCAAGTATTTTTCGTCTTTTAATTTTCCATCAACTATTAGGACCAAGGTCCTGATCCTTTCCGGGACTATAGCAGGACTTGCTATAGTCCCGATCGGCTCCGGTGGGAGCCTTTTGGGGAGGAAAAAAAATATTAATCCCGATCTGGTCCTCCACCAGGCCAGATCGGACATCGCCATCTTTATCGAGAACGAAGACGTAAGGCAATAGCCTTTCCTTACGCCCTATCCAGAACGATTCCAAATTCAAATCTTCAAATTCAATCTTTGATGACACCTCGCGGTGATATCCACGATCACCAAGTAATCCGGGCACGCGCACCATTGTGGTGGAGTCAAGTTCGAAATCGAATACATTTGTATCGACAACCTGACCACCACCATCGTGCCCAGCATTCCAACTTACGGGGGGGTACCCCGCGGACCTCCACTCGAAATCTGGTCCGATCGTCCGCTGCTGGCAGACGACCGGTCATCATCCAGAGACACTTGGTCCGATTCACTTAAGTTCATCTCACCTTGTGTACCCGATGGAATGGGCTAGTTACACACTCGGTGGATCGGGATCGCAGATCGATCTGATTCGGTCTTGAATATGAGACCGTGCTGGCTAGGTGTACCTAGGGCGGAACTCTTCACCCCAGGTACGTACAGACCAGAAACACTTCCAAAAGATAAATTCCAATAGGTCGATCGTCCAAACGATCTACACCTGACCAATACGAAGTAATAGAGGGTAGACCAATCAACCGGTCTAGCCCCTGACCAATATGAGAGAAGACCAAAACCGGTCTAAACTCCAACCAATGTTACAATGAGCCAATATGTCCACGTAAAGACCCAATATGCTCGTGAAACTCCACAAACGATATCTCCACGTAGACCAATCCAGTGAATAGAACGTTCCAAACGTACTTGAGTTGAGGTGTTGAGATCGCCAAATCGTACTCCCGTCGAGGGACTTCTGGTGGGCCAAAGTGCGCGTGCGGCGCGTCCAGACCGGGTATAATAGGTGAGAGGGGATAATTCAACCCTCTGCCCCCAAACACTCCGCGGCGGGTGGAGGCGACTAGTGTACGAAAAGGGAAGAACGGCGACCCCTAGCTGTGGTGTGAACCAAGACCAGAAGAGGTTTTTGCCACTTATTCCTAGACCAAAAGACCTTTACTTGGAAAATCCGCAACCAAAAGACGATTACTTGGAAAATCCGCAACCAAAAAACTCTTACTTGGAAAATCCGCAACTAACCAATAATACTACCTCCCTATGGTCCCTAATGTACCCACACAAAAATATGTAAAATACCCAATGTCAGGTGACTCACCCAAGACCTGCGTTCTTGATACTCCTTGAATCTGATAGGCTAAAAAAAACCTTGTTTAGACCAATCGGAATCTCGACCAACTGCCTTGACCAAAAGTGACCAAATTTGTGGCTTCACCACAAACACGAGGCTGGCTGCCACGCCTCCACGAAGGGCTCCTGCCCTGATTGGTTAAAATAACCAATAGGTCCAAACCTTTCGGACCGGTCAATACTTACCCCAACCGTAGTGTACTCACGTACACAACATAACTAAATGTAACCAGAATGTAACCCTGTTACATCCTCCCCCATCAATACTATTGCTTACGCAATAAATCAATTTTAGTTGGAGAACTCCAACTGCCAGAACCTCTGGCTAACCATGAGCACCATTAGTGGTGCTGAGGATGCAGACTATTCCGATAACTCGGACGTAGGTGCCCTTGGGGATATCTCCCCAAAGGCTGACCATTCCTACAGCGCCTAACGGTGGTGTCGGTCATCCAATCCATTCCGCACGCGTGGGGAAAACGCGCTAACTCGGGCGCCACCTTTACCAACTTCGGATAATGCATCCGGGTCTCCGAAGGCGACCATCACCAATGAACCATACACGGTTCATGAAGCCCTACATGCCGTACCGGCACGGAAGGGTCCTCGTGACCCTCAAAAGAAGGCTAAGAACGAGGTCAAGAGGGGTTTAGTTTTCTATGTCCCTGGTTCTGCGGCTGTACTACCGCGTGAAATCGCGAACCGGAAACAACTCCGGGCCAAACTGCTAACGCCCAAGCAGTTAACTGTCAAGTCCTACCGAGCGCGCCTCGTGAAGGAGGCACGCGGTTCCGTCGTAGAGATCCTCCGCAAGGTTCCCTACGTTCTCTTACGGGACGAAAGCGTCGAGGAGGCAGAACGGGCATTCCACGCTTTGGCGGAAGGGGAGAAGCGCCTCCCCAACTTTGATGAGCTGTACAACAGCTTTTCCGAACCCGACGTTCGCGTAGAGAGGGCGTTGCGCTTGGCGTATGCCCAGGCCAAAGCACTGGGGCAATTTTCTGCCCCCGGTGTAGTGCCGGAGAGAAATGCACACTCTGCATCTGCCTCCGGCAAACTCCCAGCTACTGGGAGTGAAGGGGATTCTTCCATCCCTTTGGTCATTGACTCTCAGCGGGATCCTCCCGCTCGAAAGCGTCAACGACGTCACGGCAATCCTGCCGCAGGGGAGTTTCGGACTCCCACGAACTCTGTGAATGTGGATAACCTTTCCACTTCACCAGGTACTGGGTCTCACCCAGATGGTGGCGTCGTGCTATCAGACGTTCCACATGGTATGGAGTACCCTCCGTATCGAGAACAGGAGGAGGAGGTCGCGCTATGCGACGTGAGTTACACGAGCGCTGTGATCGACACAGCCGTTGCATCCATGATGCCCATGAGGGACTCCGCGACGAGGGGAGTGCGAATGAACGCATCGAGGGGCGGCTTGGCTCCCTGGAGTCTCTCGTTGCGGAGCTGCAGGGTCGTATTTCGACCCTGTAGGAGATGTTCCGACCTGTCGTGACTTTCGGCTATCCGACTTCCCACCCTCCTCCAAGAGGGGACCCGCCTCCGGGTTCTTGTGTGGCTTAAGTATACCCACATAGAAGGTTGGATGCGTACGCATCGCCTTCGGGATGTCCAAGGTATACGACAAGCCCTTTCGGAATAGTACGTTAAAAGGCCCCACAAACCTGGGGCGCAGTTTATTCCGCAACATGTTGGAAACTGCATGTGTAGGACGATTCTTAGTGTTTAATAAAACACTTTCTCCTACTTTGTACACCTTTTGGTTACGTCGCCCCTTGCGGTCAGCCTGCTCCTTCTGCTTGTCTTATCTTTACGCCATGGCATCGCAGACGTGTCGTAAGACACTAAGGCGCGTCGATAAGAACTTATTAATGTGATTTCGCACAGATACATGTCTGACATCAGGGAATCCTCCCCCCTCAAGCCCTGGGCCACACACACGTGGCGTCAACGGAACTGTCGTGAAGCGGACCCAAGAATTTCGGTCGGTTCCGGTCAACAATGGACCGATCGGCCTGTCGGCGATCGGATTGGTGGAAAGTCAAGAGGTTTTTGGGTCAGTCATGTGCAAGGGGTGTCCAGGACACATATTCGGGTAGGTCACATGAGATTGCGTGTACTACATATTTTCATGTTTGGTACATATTGGGGACTATAGGGGGTAGGTAGTAGTTGGGGATTTGCCAAGTTGGGAATTTGCTTTCTTTTGGGTTTCGCTTCGTACAGGTTTTTTTGGCTTTTAGCTTCGCTTAAGTGACCGTTGGACCCCCAGCGCAAGACTCCAGCTATCACTCAAGATGTTATCTTCTGTTGTAAGGCGCTACCGCAGGCGGATGGGTTGATTGAATGGTTGAACGAAGAGCTGCTTGATCGCAGTAGTTCTAATTAAAGTACTTACGTTCTTTTACTTCGCTTGAGTGATAATGAGTTTATAATCGACTTGACGGGCATGTTGACTCAATTAACACTAAATCTTCAGGTTTTTGGCAAAGTTAAGAAATGTGAAGTCCATAGGGCTCTTATTGTTCGTACCAGAAAAGGCGTTAAAAGAGAAAATCATCGCAAATCAATAAAGGTAAAGTTATTGCTCCCATTATCAAGTGGCGGCAAATTAGCAGAATATAATCAAAATGTGAGTTCGCATATAAAAAATAATGAAATTGTTCGAGCTGCACAGATTATATCAAAGTATGGATAATATTTTAATATAAAATCAATTCTTTAATACTTATCAAAGAAGGGACTCGAATCAGCCACAAGATCAAACATATCTCCCCCATGCATCTACTACCATTCCTAGTTTGACTAATTCATCTACTTTTTTTTCTACTAACTCTATATTTTGCTCAGCAGAAAACTCATTTGGAAGAGCTATCATTATTTTACCTATTCCTTTATCAATAGCATATTGTAATCACAAATCATCTCCATATTTTGCCACATATGTGAGTTCGATCCTTCAAATAGTTTTACCTATTTTTCAATCTGTTCATGATTAGATCACTCAGTTTCGGGTCTTATTTATATAACTTAAAGCTTTTTAAAACTTGATTTATCTACGCCTACTTTAAAAAATTAAGCGTGCTATAAAAAATGCGATAACTAAATATGCGATGATGCGCATGAGTATGTGCCATTTCCTTACACTGCAAACAGTTGTTATAGAAACCATGACCGATATACGCTTTGTTCGTTCCACTATCACGAAAATCATCAGGGTAAATGGCAAAACTGCAAAAAATGTAAAGACAATTTTGATCTACCAAATTAATTTTGTAGAAAATGGAAGTTTGCTGATCGTTCTGATTTTGAGTTTAACAAAATATGGCAACTTGCCGAAGATATTAAGCTGCGGTACGGCTAAAGGCAACAAAAGCAATCTATCTGCGATTGTACAGTCAAAAGTTTCTGGATTAGTGAGGCATATTTAATAAATCAGAAAATAGCAGAAGTTGCAGTTTCTCTTGATCCGTATAATTTGCGGGAGCAACAGCTTCAGTACTGCTTTCACCATTGCAAGCCATATCAATAACTTTTTCTTCTTCGCCTTTTTATAAAATACATGAGAAAAATAAAATAATAACGTATTTACAATTACATTTATTCTTCAAGAGCGGGTAGCATTGGCTGCAAGCTTAAAGCTTTTTTGGAATTATGAGCCTTTTAATTCGAAACTGTCGTGGGGAATGAACCAACGAAGAGGAAACATTAGTTGCTTTATCTTCAATGCCTTTCATGCTGATCGAATTAATGACAGAGCCGAAAAAATAGAGAAACATTTAGAGACTTCTGAAGTAACTGGTATGCAAGCTAAAGTTGTCAGTTATTGCCAATTTTTAGGCATAGATTGGGGTTAATCAAACCTCTTTATTATCGCTTTATAAGGATTCTTTAAGAGAATAACATTATTTCTAGTCTAGCTCTCTTCCAATTAGGAGGAAGATCTGCAAACTTAATACCTGGATCAATTACTCGCTTTGGTCCAGCAAGTCATTATCTGAAGATGAATATGGCTGGGCATACGTTAAATGTAATTAGTAAAAGTGCAGATATTGAGCGCACTATAGCTACTGATGGTACAATAAATTTTGATTAGCATATTATATGATACATCCCTCTTTAACATTGCTCTTCTATTTCTATGTCTTCTACAGAATAAAAAAAAACAGAAAGGTCAGGATAATTAAGAATCTCTTAGACTGGGAGGCAATCATAATTTAGTTGTATTAGCAGCGCATACGAATTATTTTATAATAATTCCCTATGGTAATGTGATATTTGGCGAAAGGATAATGACACCAGGTAATTTCGATTTAGGAACCGATTCATAAATTTTCGTTAAAAATCTAAGTTTTACCGTGTTCGTTTTCACCTTACGCGTTAGTCGCCTCTGCACGCCGCAGAGTGTTTTGGGAGCGGAGGGTCGAGTAATCCCCTCCAGCTCATTATACCCGGCCGGGACGCGTTATAGACGCATTTGGCCCGCCGGAAGTCCCTCGACGGGAGCGTACTTTGGTGTACCCCCAACGTTAAGTTGCACACTTTGGAACGTGTTATTTTACCTATTGGATTATTTCGTGGGGATATCGTTCGTAGATTACGTCACGTTCTTATTGGATCCCCCCATTGGATTGGATTATTGGACCTCATTGGATTACCAGATTTTGTCTCCCATATTGGCCGGGCTTTACGATCGGGTTAGCGATCTGCCCTCGGGAGTATACAAATTTCGAGTATAACCGGTATACCCGTACCCAGGGTGAAGAGTTCCGCCCCGGGTACATCACCCAGCACGGTCTACCGCATTTAGACCACAAGTCAGACCCAAGCACCGATTCACCGAGTGTGTTACCAGCCCAATCCATCCGGTACACAAGGTGAGATGCGAAAAGAATCGGACCAGGCGTCCAGTGTTGACGATCGGTCGTCTGCCAGCAGAGGACGATCCGATCGGATCGAAGACGAGGGTTCGAGGGGTAACCCCCGTAAGTTGGAAGGCCGGGCACGATGGTGGTCAGGATCTCGACACTTCGGTGTTCGATTTTGAACTTGACTCCACCACAATGGTGCGCATGCCCGGATCACTTGGTGATCGTGGATATCACCGCAGCGATATTCAGCAAAGGATTGATTACAAGGAATTGAATGTGGAATCGTTCTGGAGAGAACACAAGGAACGGCTATCGCCTTATGTTTTAATTGTTAATAAGGATTGCGATGTCCGATCTGGCCGGGTGGAGGACCGGATCGGGATTAATAAGTTTTTTCCTCCCCATAAGGCTCCCACCGTAGCCGATCGGGACTATAGCAGGTCTTGCTATAGTTTCGGAAAGGATCAGGACATTTGTCCTCATCCTATGTATTTGAATGAATGTTTGGATGAGAAGAAAATAAAAAACGAAAACCACATGGAGCCTGATCGGAACGATCCAGGCCAACCCGCCAAGGTTCCCAAGAAGAGGCTCAGAATGCCGTCCGAAGAAGACGACCTGGAAGAGAAGTCGCAGGTCGGGGATGGGGTCATCGAAGAAGAAGACATGACCATGATGTACTACATTCATGAGTTGAAGCGATTTATTCGCGAAGACCAGGCAATGCAAATAGTAGACCCCCAGATCCCCGATCGCCTTCTCGGACCCACCACCGAGCCGATCCGAAGCGACCGACCGTTGCCATTGGTGAGTAACCTGCTGGCGATGTTGGCCGAGGTTGTCATGGAGATGCGGAAGCCCGATAACGTGCAGAAGATTTTCGATCTGGACACTTGGAGGTTGGAGTTGTCGTTGTCGAGCTTCCACGACCATTTGGTGCCGTTGGTGGGGGCGGTCCGCCGCCCAACTCCCACCGCGGCATTGAAGGTCGCTGAGACTATTGAAATAGATGATGATGCATGCTCCGACGATAAGTCGTTATATCAGTCTCAGCTTGCCTCGGATAACTCATCGGAGCTGGAGGTCGGTGTTGAGCGGATGACCATGGGGTCGGACCAGACCCCCATGGGAGCATAAAAAGGACGTGCGACAACAAGGGGCTGCATGCCAGTTGGGGCCGCAGGTGCCCCCACAGGCTTCAGTACCTCCAAAGGAGGATACCAACACGTTGCCCATGACCCAAGCCAACGTCCAAGCCATGTTCGAAGCGATGATGTGACGTTTCTTGGGAGATCGATACCGATCACCTCCGTGCCCACATGTCCACGACCGGTCTGCACGGCAAAATGTCAATATTTGCCGGGATGTGGATATGGAGTCAGTGGCATCAGCGGATAAGCCTATCCGAGGTGGTAAGCCTTTTGGAAAGGCAAAACGCAAGTCGCAACCAACCCGACCGAGCAAAAGAAGCGATTACGACATGGAGTCGGTCGGCGACATGGGTGACCACGATGGGTCAGACGGTACAGGGGCGGGCAAAGCACGTAAGGCTAACCTAGCTCCTACGACCGCATATGATCTTGGATCTGCCGCGATCCCACGTATTCGTATGGCTGCGACTACGGATCTTAAAGACTTTACCGGCAAGGACTCCGACGAAGAGCAAGCCAGGTCGTGGTTTGGTCGGGTCAAGTCTGCTTCCCTACGGGATCAGACACCAAAAAACGAACGGTGTCTGATCTTCAGGGTATCTGCTAAAAGGATCGGCTGCGAACTGGATCCAACAGTTGGGTCGGGATGTCCGGTCTGACTGGGATCTGCTATGTGCAGAATTTGAAGGGCAGTACTGCAACTCCGGATTTTCTACCGCCCGCAAGTATCACCATATGCAGAAGCGGGAAGACGAGACACCGATCGAGTATTTGCCCCGCCTGAACGTGACTGTACTCCGCGCCGGAATAGTAATCAAGGAAGGCAACCCGCCGACCGGTGCCGCTATGGATCATGTGGGTCACCACATTAGTACCCTGGATGACCAAGAGCTGGCAGATCAGCTTACTCTGCTGCGCCTAAAGGATGTTACGGAAGTGGAACAAACGTTGCGGACGCTGCAACACTCGCGCAGTATGAGGGCGAAGGTCGCCGTTGGATCGGGTCGATATAGATCCAAGACCCAGGCCGACCCCGTGAAGAGGCCCATTACTAGATCGGCCCGTGCTGTCAAAGCGATTGTGACGGAAGACAGCACTGGGTCGGAAGAGGAAAGCAGCGGCCTGTCCATCCAGGAGTCGGAAGAAGACCAGTGCCGCCACATTTTCATTACAGAATCCGCCACAAGAGACCGATCGACGCCTAACCAGACAGATCGGAAGGGTAGGAGCGGGAACAAGTCTGACCCGGACCGACCTCGCAAGAAGTGTGTCCACTGCGGGTCGAGTAAGCATGACGGTGGGGATTGCTGGAAGAAGTTGACCTGCAAGAAGTTTGAAAGACGCGGCCACCCCCCGATCACTGCCTCTCGTGTGAAAGTCATGTGGAGAGATCCACGAGGCCGGCCAGTGCAAGATGGAAGAATTTTTCAATCTGATGCGCAAATGGTATGTGCCGAACAAGCACGCGGGGATGCTTCCACCGGACGTGGAAAAGATGTTAAACTAGAACGCTCGCCAGGTTGGAATCTGGATAGAGCCGAGCGGTCTACGTTTGGCATCTATGCATATGTCGGCAAGGAGAATAAAACCGACAATACATGTTCTATTCGCAATCGCGTCGGTCGGGATCATCCGGTCTACAGTCTTAAGACCGATGAATATTCCCGATCGAAGGTGGCCATGCAGTTGGATTTGCTGCCGGGGGAGTCTCGCGGATACTGGAAATATCACACGCCCGATAAATGGTTAAGCAGGCGAAAGCCTGTGGCAAGATTAAAAACCAGAAGGCGACGATGTTGTTCGACTCTGGGGCCGAAGTCTCGATTATCGACTCCGCCTTTGCTCGTAAGGTCGGATGTCGTATAGACGACACCCAGATACAAGAATGCGTCGGAATTGGGGAAAACTCTTACATGACCGAAGGAAGGACGCGCGTGAAGATCACTCTCTCAGGTTCGTTGGTCTACTTCCTCAGCGCTTGTGTCCGCAAGCTGGCCGGTCAAGATGCCCTGTTAGGCATGGATTTTATGGTGCCGGCGGGTATTCGACTGGATTTGTCTCATGGGGTTCTTACACTCCCGGATGAGGTCCAGATCCAGCTAGCTGGTCGGCGGCCACTATACGGATCGTACACCGATCTGGTCAGGTGGGATCAAAATGTCACCATTCCAGTCGGTCAATCCGCTGATGCCCCGGTCGATAAAGGTTGCAGATCAAGGAAGTTATGGGTGACCAGGGGTGACCGGTGGGTGCCGACCTTTGTGAAGAGCGCCGGAAGGTTTGATTACGTTCGACTCACTAACATCGGTGACAAGCCGCTTAAGCCCGACAACAATACTATGCCATGTGGATAGCGGAAGGGAAGGTGCCAAGAAAGAATGGGTTCGTCTAGATCGGATCGAGACGGTATGTCGAGTGGCAGAACTTGGCATACCAAGCGACCACCGATCTGGTCAGCGATGATGGACCGGTGGAAGAAGATACCTCACCTATGGTGGAACGACCCAGCTATGCAACCCCGAAGAAGATGTTGGTTCGAAGAATGGCACCGCAGTCGCCGGACACGGTGGACAATGAAGCAGATGATCCAAGGTTCGTCAACATGGTGGTTTCACAGAAAGGCGACAGAGGAGCCGGAAACAGAAACGGAAAAAGGGGAACATGGGATTGCTGGGGCAGACCACGATGGCGCGCCTAAGCATATCGATGTCTTTGAGAGCATCCCGCCGATAGGGAACAGCAGTGTGCAACCGGTCAGGACGGTTTGGGTGGTGTTGCCCCAGAAGATGATCAAGTTTGCATACATGAGGGCGGGGATCAGTACATTGAGGATTTGGAGAGCTTGATGGCAATCCTCCCTGAAGTGTCTGCCGATCCGCCCGAAGTCACCTTGGACGATCTACAAGTGGGTGATCGGGATGTCAACAGTCCCGACCAGATCGATCAGCTTAAGAAGATCATCTGGAAGAAGAAGCATCTGCTGATCGGGAAAGGCAATGCCTTACCCCCTGCTGCTCGCGTAGCAATCTGTGACATCGATGTTGGGGATGCCAAGCCGATCGCCCAGCGATGCCGACGTGTGGCGCCACAGTACCGTGAGAAATTGTCTGATATGATTAAAGGCCTGTTGGCTACCAAGATTATCAAACCGTCGACCTCCCCTTGGGCCTCGCGTATCGTGATTGTGATCAAGAAGAACGGCGTCGACATCCGATTGTGCATAGATTATCGGTTGGTAAATTGGTTGACGAAGCTTATGGTGTACCCGATGCCGCTGATCAGCGATCTGTTGGAAGATCTTAACAAGACCCTATGGTATTGCTCGCTGGATATGGAAAGGGATTTTAGGTGGTTTCGATGACCGATCGGGCTCGCGAGATTTCCGCATTTGTTACGCCGTTCGGTCTGTTCGAGTGGAACCGTATGCTGTTCGGGTTGAAGAACGCGCCCCAGATCTACCAGGGGCTGATCGACAACGCATTGTATGGATACTTAAGATCAGTATCGATCGGGACCCCACCGAAAACCATGATGTATTTACAGAGGGTGAACCCGATCGGGAAAGTAGACCGTCCGTTCTAAGGAGGCGATCGTACATCGACGACATACTGATTCCTGCCTCTTCATGGAGCGATCTGTGCGAGAAGGTTGAACGGTTGTTGGAGACGTGAGATAGCTGGAACCTGTCGATCAGTGATGTGAAGAGGTTTTGGGGCATGTCCAAGGTCGCCTATTTTGGTCATATGGTGTCAATCAGTGGGCTGGAGGCTAATCCCAAGGAGATGTAGTCACTGAGCAACCTCCCGTTTCCCAGATCACTGAAGGCAATACAATCCTTCTTGGGGAACCTAAATTACTACAGCTGCTTCATTGAAGACTTCGCAATTTACGCGGCCGTGCTGTACGAGCTCCGGGAAGTCGGCTACCATATGTTGCGCGAAGGAGATCGGGCAACTTTACGAGAGGGCTGAGACTCCGATCTGCCTGAAGATTTTCCGCCGGTGGAGGTAGATGACTACATGAAGCGTGCACAGGTTGCTCTCGGTATGTTGAAGGCTAAGGTGGCGACGGCACCGATTCTAAGACACTTCGATCCGGAATAAATGCCGATCGTCATTGTGTATGCTAGTAAGTGGGCCATTTCTGCCACTCTAGTGCAAGAACATGATGAAGTGTACCACCCGGTCACTTTTACGAGCCGGACGTTGAAGCCGAACGAAGTCAACTATGGGATCGTCGAAAAAGAAGTTCTGTCCTTACTACGGATTTTGGATGTGTGCTATAACCTGCTGGTCGGCCGACCCATAAAGGTCATATCAAGGAAGTCAACATTGGCCTGGTTGCTATCAGACAATGGGATGGACGGTCGGCTCGGCAGATGGTCAGCGATCCTGTCACAGTGGTATCCCGATGTCGTCAAGTGCGTCAAAGGGGAGGAAGAGATATTGGGAACATTGGCTGCCAGCATCACCCCTCGGTCTGAAGTAGATGAAGCTCTGATGGCGATTGCCCCAAGAAAACAACCTCGACAGTCTATCTCACGGCCGCCACCGACCGTCGATCGGGGTGAGGAAATCCTGGTCTTGAGTTTCGACGGGTCGGCTAGCGTGAAGAAGAAGGTCGGCTCTTATAGCGCCATACTGTGGAAGTTACCACAATGGTTTTTAATTGCATCCTCCGCCGATTTCACGCCTGACATAACGGTCAACGAGGCGGAATATCGGGGGCTCCTTCTATGTCTCGACCTGCTGTCATCACAGAAGAAAGGTCGGATCATCATATGTGGTGTCTCCAACCTAGTGATAAGGCTGATCACCGGGGAGATCGACTGTAAGGCACCACGGCTGAAGTTGTTGAATGATCGGGTGATGAAGGCGCTGGAAGAATATCCCAACCACGAGCTATTGCACGTGAAACGGTATTGGAACAGAAGCGCCGACCACCTCGCGACCCAAGCCATGCGGGACCAGATCGGGGTGACGATCACCAAGGAGGCCTTCTACTTGAACTTATGGACATAAATAGGCTCCCGGGGTTGATCATGCCCAAGGACAGCCCCGATCAGGTACATGTGATGGCGGCGACTAGATCGCTAACTCAGAAGTCTCGCCGATCGTTCCCGAAGGAAAGGCTGAGTGAGCGTGTAGTGCAACAGCTAAGGGAGGAAAGGATCCTCAAGGCGCAGGACGAAGAAGAGTGGATCGTCAACCTGAAAGCATACCTGCGCGGTTAATTGGCCAAGTTAACGAATGATAAAGCGAACGAGTGTGCCAAGATCGCGGACAACTACGAGATGGATGACAATGGACTGCTATATTACTGCCGCGACGTTGACCAAGACAGTGCCGATCGAGACCGACTGGCGAAATTGGTGATCCCTAAGTTGCTGCAGACGGATGTCTTTCATCACTATCATGTGAGTCCAGAAGGGTGACATCAGGGCGTAGGCAGGACATATCACAAGATCAGGGCCCACTTTCACTGTAGAGGACTTTTTCGGAGCGTGCAGAAATATGTGGGATTTTGCACTGATTGCGAGACCGGAAAGGGCAGGAAGGTAATCAAGGGCGATCGCCCGGGAATATCGAGGCCACTTACCCTTTCCAGGTGATAGCAATGGACCACATACCGTCGCTGCCCAGATCGACGAGCCGCAACACTGAGCTACTGATCTGGGTCGACCTGTTCACAGGTCTGGTGATTGTGAAGGCTAGTGCATCCCGATCTGCGGAGCAGATCGACCAGAGTTATGAAGAATGCGTATTCAGAAGGTTCGGTGCCATCGAGGTTTCGGGAACCCGGTTTTATGGCCGAGGTGTTTCGATCGTTCAATAACATTCTGGGCCAGAAACAGAGCGCGACGATGGAATATCGCCCTCAAGCGAACGGATCGGCTCAGCGCATGGTGCTGAAAATTACAAGGGCGATCAAGATGTACGTGGCCGATTCGGACCAACGTGACTGGGACGAGTATGCAGAGAGGCTGGTATTCGCTCTCAACTCTTCAACCGATCGGGTCCGAGGAGAAACGACTTTTTATCTGGCGCATGGATGGGACCCTCGATCGACACTTGAAGCGGCGATACCGATCGGCTGCACTCGGACCCGCGACCGCGATGCCCGTCATTGGAGTATGCAGGTCCAGAAGCACTATCAGTACGCGAAAGAAGTCGTCAACGAAAACTTACGTCAGGCCATACGAGATTGGGCAGACCGGAACAACGACCAAGTCCGACCTCATGGTATTGAACCAGGGGCGAGGGTATGGCTATACCTCGATCGGGTCAAGGAGGGCTATGCGAAGAAGTTGGCTCATATGTGGCACAGTCCTTTCCGTGTATCAGAGCTGATCGGTGAGCATGCTGCCCGTCTGATTACGATAGGTACGGATTACAAAGTTTTTCCGATCGTGCACGTCTCCAAGTTGAAGCTGGTTAGAGAATTCCCCGATCGGCCTAAAATGCCCTGTCTGGTGGACGAAGCAGAGAGATTCGATTTCGATGAAGCTCTGCTGCCGGAGGACAGTTGGGAACGGCCGTTGGAAGAGGACGAGTTTGAAGTGGAGAAGGTGCTGGATGCCCGATCGGTCAAGAAGACCCGTTTCGGACGCACCCACCGATAATATCTGGTCCGGTGGAAGGATCATACTGAAGAAACTTGGATCGACGAGCTCGACCTAAACTGTGGAGCACTGCTACGAGAGTTCGAGCGAGACCGAGTCAGTAGGAATCGCTTCGCAGTAATGAAGACCCACGAAGACCAAGACCCACAGTAGCGCCGATCAGTATATCGATCGGTGTGAATATGTGTGAGGTCGGAACTTTGTGAATTTATGATGAACTGTGATGAACCGTGACGAAATGGTAGTAGTGGAATGACGAACGTAGTGATGATTCTCGCGATGTGGATGGAAATTGTATATGATAACGTGTTGGTGCAAGCTTGGAGGAAATGGTGAAATTTGGTCAAGTGATTAGATGATCAGCAATGTGAAAGGAATGATGACATATATTACGAATTATCTGGTTAGCTAACTGCTGCATCAAGGATCACAATCGCCCCACATACGACCGATAGCCAACGCCGGATGACCTTCGATCTGGTTCTGGTATTGATTGTGCCAGGGCTCCTTCCGATCGATCTGGGCCAAAGCGTCCTTCATGTTGGTGACCGGCTCGTCACAATGAAGACCGGGATACCAGGCGCCGTAGTCAGCTAGCACCTCAGCTTTCTCGACCCGACGCTTGGCCATATGGAGAACCATAGAATACAGGAAGATGTCGAGGTCGCATTTGCGGGCCTGCATCCCTACCAGAACAAACTGGCGTAGGGTCTGCCAGGACTCGTCTGCCCGACTCCGGCGTCTTTTGCGGTTTCTCTGGAACAAGATCAGACCTTGGTCATGCTGCGCTCGACCGGGAAGCACTAGATAGTGCGTGGACTCCCAGATCTCTTGGCTGTAAGTCTCGTTTAAAGACTTCACTCGACCTAGGAACGAGTCGATCCACGGAGTCGGCGCAAACATGGTCCCAAGCTTAGGGCGGACGAACACCTTCCACGGCTCATCTGTGTACAGAAGGGCGATCTGTGGCGCTGGCGCTGTAACCAAGTCCGCCCTCCATGCAGAAGTGTCAGGGGTCTTGGGAGACGGAGGAAAGAGCCAGGAGTCCGGGCGCGACAGATACCGTGCTAATATTGGCTTGGTCAAGGCAGTCTGGTACAGGCTGCCGATCTGCCACGAGGGCCACGGCGAAGTAGCATCCGAAGTCCGAGATGGGAGAGGCTGACATCCAGCCAACAATCCTTTTAGCCGGGCATGCTTATGCAATCCACAGGTGCCGGGCTGGACGAAGGAACCGATCCGGTCGACCAGCACGTCGGCACAGCACCATCACTCTGGGAGCTGGTCGGCTTTTTATCCCCCGATGTGGGCTTCACTGGAACGGAACCTCGACGCCGATCCGACCGAGACTTGGATAAAGCGGTCATCAGATATTCGGAGTCACTGGATCCGACCTCCGAGCCTTCTCCAAACGAGACCTCTATGCGCTTGATGTGCGTGGCACGGGGGCGCGAGGGCGCACGAGATTTGGCTGGGACAGACTTGTCATCCGCGACCGATTCGGGATTTGAGAGATGCGCCGGCGTCTTGGCCTTCTTCTGGGGCACCGCGCGCTTCTCCTCGAGTTCGGAGTCGCGCGCTATGTCCCGCGCCCTCGAGCTCTTCGGCCTGTCCTTGCGCTTTTTAGACTGGGAATTTTGTGAAATTTTCGGTGGGCCACTTTTGGCCAATGAATGGCGCCGGGTCTGGTCTTTATGTAGACCGACCGGAACGGCCGATGTAGACCGGTCAGCATTGGAACGAAAATCCGGACGCTGATGCAACAAGTCAGTTAACTGTTGATAACATCGATTTACGGCCGCCCAGCGACGATTTGATTGCTGGGTCCAGGCGTCTGATTGGGCCTGGAAGGACTCGACCTTCTCGATCTGCTCCCGGACCATGGCCTGCAATTAGCTGGTCTGACTTTCCAGGTGACCACGTTGGTTGCGGAGCAGGAACCGGTCGGACTGGTCTTCTAGCATCTGTCGTATGACTACCGCGAGCTGTTGTAGGAGATGTGAACGATAAGTTTCCATACGGGACAAGTGATGGCGTGCGCCGATCAGTCCGTCCAAGATCGGTCGGAGCTGATCGCGGTGATCACGAGACTGCCGATCCGCCGCGAATAAGGCGTCGAACGCCTTGGTGATATCGGCAAACAGTTGTTCTATATTCAAAAGGAAGTCAGACCAGACCCAGGATGGAAGCAGACCGGTCGACCTACCTCGCGTTGCCTGTTGGATGATCTGGGCCCGGAGACGTGCATTTTCGGTGGTTACCTTTTGCAACTTCGCGGTCAGAGAGACCAAACCATTTACTTCATCCCGCAGTTGCAAGAGCGCAGACTCCTTAATGGCCAACTGTGACCGGAGCTCTTCGACTGTTTTTCGAAGTTGATCGGCCTCGATCTGATGCCGATCCGGTGTATCGGACCACGGAGTGTTGTGTGGAGAGCTAAAAAGGCTGTCAGATCGGGCCGATCTGGTCGGCGAGTCAACATGAGGCGATGAAGGACGCAGGGCGCCTGCAGCAAGAAGGTCAAGAGAGGTCACAAGGCGATCGGGTATGCAGAACAAGTACCTGGTGGAGTTGAAGTTGGAGATCCGTCCATTAGTCAAGTACGCTCCGACGGAAATCGGGATTTGATGAGATCGGGTCGCTACCGTTGCGCGGCTGCGACACGACTCAGGGGCGGCTGTCGTAAAGCGGACCCAAGAATTTTGGTCGGTTCCGGTCAACAATGGACCGATCGGCCTGTCGGCGATCGGATTGGTGGAAAGTCAAGAGGTTTTTGGGTCAGTCATGTGCAAGGGTTGTCCAGGACACAAATTCGGTTAGGTCACATGAGATTGCGTGTACTACATATTTTCATGTTTGGTACATATTGGGGACTATAGGGGGTAGGTAGTAGTTGGAGATTTGCCAAGTTTGGGATTTGCTTTCTTTTGGGTTTTGCTTCGTAAAGGTTTTTTGGCTTTTAGCTTCGCTTAAGTGACCGTTGGACCCCCAGCTCAACCGGGGTCGTTTTCACCTTACGCATTAGTCGCCTCTGCACGCCGCAGAGTGTTGTGGGAGCGGAGGGTCGAGTAATCCCCTACAGCTCATTATACCAGGCCGGGACGCGTTATAGACACATTTGGCCCGTCGGAAGTCCCTCGACGGGAGCGTACTTTGGTGTACCCCCAACGTTAAGTTGCACACGTTTGTAACGTGTTATTTTACATATTGGATTATTTCGTGGTGATATCGTTCGTAGATTACGTCACGTTACTATTGGATCTCCCCATTGGATTGGATTATTGGACCTCATTGGATTACCGGAGTTTGTCTCCCATATTGTCCGGGCTTTACGATCGGGTTAGCGATCTGCCCTCGGGAGTATACAAATTTCGAGTATAACCGGTATAACCGTACCCAGGGTGAAGAGTTCCGCCCCGGGTACATCACCCAGCACGGTCTACCGCATTTAGACCACAAGTCAGTCCCAAGCACCGATCCACCGAGTGTGTTACCAGCCCAATCCATCCGGTACACAAGGTGAGATGCGAAAAGAATAGGACAGGCGTCCAGTGTTGACGATCGGTCATCTGCCAGCAGCGGACGATCCGATCGGATCGAATACGAGGGTTCGCGGGATACACCCCCCGTAAGTTGGAAGGCCGGGCACGATGGTGGTCAGGTTCTCGACACTTCGGTGTTCGATTTCGCACTTGACTCCACCACAGCACTTGTAGTCAATCCAACACCTGTGTTGGTAGGCTACGGCATCCTCTGCAAAGGATGAATCAGGACGATTGGGAAAGGTTAGCCCTCGTCCAGCATGAAGCCTTTAACAGGCTGTTATCCTTACTGGGTGACGAAGGCATGCAGCTCCTAGTGGAGCAGTGCCTTGAGGCCGTAAAGACAAGGGACAATGCCCTCATCGCCCATGAGGCGAGTTGTAGTATTAGTCCTTCCAAGTTCCACGGGGTGCGTCCCCCGTTGTCATTTAAGATAAAGGAGTTCACCGGTGAAAAGAGTGATAACCTCTATGGCTTCGAGAGGTCGAAACGGACTTCTCCACAGCGAATGTGATCGCAGATCACTTGCAAGTGGGACTTGCATTGGCCTATCTTACGGGTAAAGCCCGTTTCATGGGCTTTTACATGCTTGAATTCGGTCATGGGCGTGTTCCCGACCTGGGAAGTCCTTAAGCAAAAGCTTATGGACATGTATCTCACGCCCGATCTGGTTTTCCAGAATCAGCTGGCGTTTCTGTGGTGCCGTCAGGACACTAAGGACTTGGAGACGTATATCCAAGAACTGAAAAGCCTGTTGGCATGGATGTACGCGAAAGCGTATTCGGACGATGTGTCCATTCCCGTGTTCATGGGAGGCCTCAAAGAAGGGCCAGAACGTTCAGAGCTCTTCCGATGCCGACCCAATCCATGGGGGAGGCGTTTAAGATGGCGTTTAACGCCGAATAGGAACTTTCGTTCCTCTAAGGTGGGTCCCGAATCCATGGACCTGAGTCAAGTCGAAGCGGAGGAGAAAGCTTCCGTTAAGAGCCACGCTGACTCTACTTCACTGGGTTCTGAAGCGGAGCTCCAGGAAATGCTGCAGCGGCAGGGGCCGCTGAGATGCTTCCTGTGTGGAAGTGCGGACCATTTGCGGAACAGATGTCTGCGGAACCCCCAGCGAGATATTCGCTTTAAGGAGCCGACGGTAGGTAAGAAGCCCTCTCCCAAGCCGTCGGGAATCGACGGCTCCCAGTAGTTGCGGGGCGCCCTACTGGGGGATCCCTCAGTGCTGTCAAACCCCAGAGAAGGGGCCGACAGCACAAAGACCCGAGAGAACGGTGCTTTCTAGCACCGAGTTTGTGTACCAGCCGGGTTTTCTGGTTGTCCTTGCGGACGTGAAAGGCTTTGATAAGCCTTGAAGAGTCTTGATAGACTCTGGAGCGTCTGAAAATTATGTCAGACGAGCTTCTGTGGAGAAGAGTCGGCTGTATGCCGAGGCCCTAGAGGCACGTTCTCGTGACGTTGTCACGGTCCGTCTTGCGACGGGCGTACAGGTTTCTGTACCCAAGGTCTCGATTGACCTTAAGCTGAACTTTGCAGACTTCGACAGCTTAGAACGTTGCCTAGTACTGGATTTGGACTCGAGGTATGACCTCATTCTGGGCATGAAGTGGCTGGAACGCCACGAGCCATGGATAGACTGGAAGGCTAAGTCCATTAGCTCAACGCACCCGCGGTCGGGTGAAGCATTGGTGAGTCATGAACCCACCTTTGCTCGATCGCGAAAGCGATTCTGGCGAGAGATGCCAGAGATTGGGATGTCTGAGATGATCAGTCCCAATGAGGTCAAGGAAGTGCTCCTTGACGAGGGGAATTCGGCGGTTTATCTCCACGCCGATATAGGCGAGACTGGTGAGTCGTCAGTGATAGAGGTGGATCCCGCTGAGGTTAATAGCGATGCGCTTAGAGAAGAGAACCAAAGTTCGTCCTTCTACAGGTCGGAATTGATTCCGACCACGCCGTGTCCGGCGAACAAGTTGCGACTCCATTGGTAGGGGTAGAGACCCCTGTGGTTAAGAGCGAGGTGCTTCCAAGCGAAGAGACCCGAAGTTCGTCTCTTTCGCACGTCGGAAATGATTCCGATTACGCCGGTATAGGCGATACCGGTGAGTCACCGGTGGTAGAGGTAGAGACCTCTGTGGATAGGCGCGTGGCGCTTCCAGTAAATGGGCCAATTGACTCCCCCCATCTGGGTCTCCGGATGAGTCCCGAGGGCAGTAGTCAGCAGTCCTACAGGATGCTGAATAGTGTGACAGGTGTTGTCACAGAAGGCGTAAGCCTGGAACGGTTGCCTGATGTAGGCGAACTGTTGTCGTTGAAGGAGATGTCCTTCAACGAGTTTGAGACTGCTTTGAAAGCAGATGAAATCGACGAGGTCGTCGTGTTGCGTCCGGAAGAGGAGTTGAACTCCTCATCCACGATGGACGGGTCAGTTTTGGTGAAACCCAAACAGGCATTAAATGCCCGAAGCGGCCTCGAGATCCTCGCGGATCCTGAGGACCCTTACCATTCCTAATTAAAGGAATTTGGATATGTCATTAGTGACAACCCGCCGATGGGGTTACCACCGGATCGGGGAGTCCGACATGAAATTGATTTGGTAACCGGAACCAAATACTGCGTCACTAGGCAGTGGCCTCTCCCCAAGGAACAATGCGACGTCATCGACGCATTCTTCAAGGGGAAAGAAGAGCAGGGATGGTACGGGAGAGTAAGCCTCCCCACTCATCTCCCACTTTTTGTGTTCGTAACCGAACGGAAAGTGGCGCATTGTGCATGCGTATAACAATCTGAATGTAGCTACTCTACCCATGCAGACTCTGATTCCTGGGAAGGATGTCCTCCAGAACAATATGGCAGGCTGTATTGTTTACAGCGCCTTAGATATGGTGGACGGGTACTATCAGGTGCTCATGCGAGCCTCCGATATTCCGCTTACAGCGGTCAGCACGCCTAGTGGCATGCTGTGGGAGTGGCTTGTTATTCCACAAGGGCTTTCAAATGCACCAGCGACTTTTAATCGCTTGGTGACTCAACTCTTCCGCCCTTATAGTAAGTATGCTCAGACGTACTTCGACGATATATTCGTTCATAGTTGTGGGGAAGGCGACTCGTCTGATGTTCAGACGCATCTGATACACCTTCGAGCAGTTCTCGAGTGTATGCGAGAGCATAAGTTATATGCGAACGCATCCAAATGTATCTTTGGTGCTGAGGAAATTCCTTTCCTCGGATGCTTCATCGGTACGGATGGAGTGCGGGCGGATACCGCGAAGGTGAAAGCCATTGTGGAGTGGCCTTCGCCTGTAAATCTTAGAGATTTACGGAAGTGGCTTGGGTTAGCCAACTATCTCCACAAGTACAGCGAGAACTACGCTGAAATGGCGAAGCCATTGACCGACCTTCTTAGGAAGGATGTTGATTGGTGTTGGGAAACCAAACACCAAACCGGCTTCGAAGCGGTTAAGGGAAGCTTGTTAAAAGCTCCTGTTCTTGCTCTCCCAGATTCTGGGAAACCATTTAGTGTCGTCTGCGACGCCTCCAATTTCCCAATCGGATGTGCTTTGTTACAAGCAGATGATGCAGGAAGGGAACGCGTGATCGCGTTTGAGTCGAGGCATCTTAAAGCTGCGGAACGGAATTATCCCGTTCATGACAAGCAACTACTCGCAATGAAGTATGCCCTTATCAAGTTTAGGGTTCACCTACTCGGCTCAAAGCCGTTCGTGGTTTATACTGAGCACGCGTCCTTACGGACAGCGACAAAGTCGCCTCATCTCTCGCAACGGATGGCCCGTTGACTCTCCTTATTTGCGGAGTACACCTTTGTGGTTAAGTATAAACATGGCAAGCAGAACGTGCTTGCAGACGTTGTTGCGTCGTCCCGATTACGATCTCGCTCACGCGACATTCTTCACCACGTCTGTGGTGGATCTCATACGCCAGGCGTATGAAAAAGACCCACAATGTACGGCGCTTATCCGCGCGGTAGGTGAAAAGGGTCTTGGCTCGTCTGAGCCAACCCTGTCAAGTCGAGCTAGAGCTCGTTTACACCGTTACAGGTACTGTGACGGTCTGCTATTTTATAGCACGAGCGCGCACGAAACTCCGCGGGTGGTAGTTCCTCATAATGAGGAACTGAAGTATAGAGTCCTATTTGAGGCACATTACGCCCCTACCGGGGGTCATTTAGGTCGGGATAAGACCTACAGCGCTTTACGCGCTTTGTATTGGTGGCCCAATATGTATAAGTGGGTCGGTGCGTATATACGCACCTGTGAGACGTGTCAGAGGGTTAAACCCTCTGCAAGTTCAGCTGCGCATTTGGCGAGTCTATCGGTTCCAACGGAGTGTTGGAAATCCATTAGCATGGATTTTATCTTCGGTTTTCCGAAGGATAAGGCCGGGAACACCGGTATATTGGTCTTTGTAGACCGTTTGAGCAAGATGGCTCACCTGGCGGCGGTACCAGAGTCCATAGATGGACAAGGAACAGCAAAAGTGTTCCTATACCGTGTCTTTCAACAGCATGATCTACCCGATTCCGTTGTGTCGGATCGGGATCCCCGTTTTACGGGACAATTCTGGGGAGCGCTGTTTAAGGTGCTAGGCACCAAGCTCCTCATGTCCACAGCGGATCATCCGCAGACGGACGGTCAGACGGAACGCGTTAATCGCGTTGTAGAGGATATTCTCCGGAGCTTATGTCCGGATTCTCCAAAGAGTTGGATTGAGATGCTTCCTATGGCCGAATTTGCTATAAACAATTCGGTTCATGCATCTACGGGGTTTACCCCGTTTTACGTGAACGGATTGGTGAATGCGAAGGTTCCGTTGACGCCACGTGTGTGTGTGTACCAGGGCTTGAGGGGGGAGGATTCCCCGATGTCAGCCCTGTATCTGTGCGAAAGCACATCGATAAGTTTTTATCGACGCGCCTTAGTGTCTTACGACACGTCTGCGATGCCATGGCGGAAAGCAAAGACAAGCAGAAGGAGCAAGCTGACCGAAAGAGAAGGCGTAACAAAAAGGTATACAAAGTAGTAGAAAGTGTTTTATTAAACGCTAAAAATCTTCCTACACATGCAGTTTCAAATGTGTTGCGCAATAAACTGCGCCCCAGGTTTGTGGGCCCCTTTAAGGTGTTAGCCGAAAGGGCTTGTCGTACACCTTAGACATCCCGAAGGCGATGCGTTCGCATCCAACCTTTTATGTCGGTATGCTTAAGCCATACCAGGACCCGGAGGCGGGGCCCCTCCTGGAGGAGGGTGGATAGGCGGATAGCCGTAAGGCACCGCAGGGCGAAGGAACCCCGAAAAGGGCTAAAATGCGACCACGAAGCTCCGCAACGGTCGTCTCGAGAGAGGCAAGCCGCCTCTTCAAGCGATCAGTGGCATCCCGCACATCGCAGATCCCTTCGTGGAGATCATGGATGCGAAGGCTGTGTCGATCACAGCGCGCGCGAATATCACGTCGCAATTGTGCGACCTCCTCCTCCAATGCTCGATGCGGAGAGTACTCCACACTTTAATGTGGAGCGGCGCCATCATCGGGGTCAAAACCAGTATCTGGTGAAGTGGAAAGGTTATCCACACTCACAGAGTTCGTGGGAGTTCGAGACTCCCCTACGGCAGGATTGCCGCGACGTCGTTGACGCTTTTGAGCGGGAGAATCCCGCTGTAGGTCAGCGACCATAGGGGCATGGGAAGCCCCTTCACTTCCAATAAGTGGGAGTTGGCCGGAGGCAGATGTGGCGCCCACACTTTCTCCGGACAACCTGGTGGAGACAGGGGCGCTGGCGTAGCGCGTGCGATACGGAGCACGTACTTGCTCCATCGCCTTAGCTTTGGCAAATGTAAGGCGCAACACCCTCTCCACCCAAATGTCTCGACGGGAATAGCTGTCATGCAGCTCATCGAAGCTGGGGAGAAGCTTCTCCCCTTCCGCCCAAGCGCGGAACTTCTTCTCTGTGTGGAGAAGCGTGTCCAAAATTTGGCACACATCTGGTCAAGTTTTGTTAAGGCATTTGGTCTAATTTCGGATTGGTTTAAACAAGGGGGGCTTTTCAGCCTATCAGACTCAACAAGTGTCAAGAACGCAAGTTTTGGTGAGTCACCCGACTTTGGGTATTTTACATATTTTTGTGGGGGTACATTTAGGGACGATAGGGTAGTAGTATTTTAGTTGTGGTTTTACCTTTTAGGACAGAGGTTATACCTTTAAGTAAGGAAATCTTTTAGCTTTCGGATAAGTGCCTGAAACCTCTTCTGGTCTTGGTTCATACCACAGCTAGGGGTCGCCGTGTTTCCCTTTTCGTACACTAATCGCCTCCGCCCGCCGCGGAGTGTTTGGGGGCAGAGGGTCGAATTATCCCCTCTCGCCCATTATACCCGGTATGGACGCGCCGCACGCGCACTTAGGCCCACCGGAAGTCCCTCGACGGGAGTACGATTTGGTGATCTCAACACCTCAACTCAAGTACGTTTGGAACGTGCTATTCACTGGATTGGTCTTGGCGTGGATATATCGTTTGTGGAGTTTCACGAGCATAATGGGTCTTTACGCGGACATATTGGCTTGTTTTAATATTGGTTGGAAACTAGACCGGTTTTGGTCTTATTTCGTATTGGTCAGGGGCTAGACCGGAACGGTCGGTCTACCCTCTATTATTTCGTATTGGTCAGTCTTGATCGTTTGGACGATCGACCAATTGGAAGTTATCCCTTGGAAGTGTTTTTGGTCTGTTTGTGTCTGGGGTGAAGAGTTCCGCCCCAGATATACCTACCCAGATCGGTCTTCTATATTCAAGACCGGTTCGATCCAATCTGCGATCCCGATCCACCGAGTGTGTAACTAGCCCATTCCATCGGGTACACAAGGTGAGATGGACACTAAACAATCGGACCAATTGGGTTCTGATGACGACCGGTCGTCTGCTTGCAGCGGACGATCGGACCAGATCTCGAGTGGTGGTCCGCGGAGTACCCCCTCCGAAAGTTGGAAGGCTGGGCGCGATGGTGGTAGTCAGGTTATCGATGCTAATGTTTTCGATTTCGAACTTGACTCCACCACAATGGTGCGCGTGCCCGGATCACTTGGTGATCGTGGATATCACCGTGCTGATATTCCATCAAAAATTGGATTCGAAGATTTGAATGATTTGAATATGGAGTCGTTCTGGAGAGGAGGTAAGGAAAGGCTATCGCCTTACGTTCTCGTTGTTGATAAAGATGGCGATGTCCGATCTGGCCTGGAGGAGGACCAGATTGGGATTAATAAGTTTTTTCCTCCCCAAAAGGCTCCCACCGGAGCCGATCGGGACTATAGCAGGTCTTGCTATAGTTCCGGAAAGGATCAGGACCTTGGTCCAGATCCTATGTGTATGAATGAAAAAAGAGATGGAAAACTAAAAGATGAAAATTACTCGGAGGCTGACTGGAACGATCCGGTCTACCTCCATAAAGTCCACAAAGTACCCAAGGTGCCCAGAAAAGGGCTGGGAATGCCACCCGACGAAGACGACTTCGAAGAAAAGTCGAAGGTCGGGGATGAGGCTATCACCGAACAAGACCTGGACAAGATGTATTATGTTTTTGAATTGAAGCGATTTGTTCGCCAAAACCAGGTCTTTCGGGTGTTGGACCTCCTGATCCCCCTCCGTCTTCTCGGTCCCACTACCGAGCCGATCCAGAGTGATCGACCATTACTGCTCGTCAAGAATTTGGTGGCGATGTTGGCGGAGGTTGGCATTAAAATGCAGAACCCCGCCGGTGTCAATAAATTGTTTGAATTTGATTCTTGGAGACTGGAGGCGTCGATGTCGGACCTCCACGACCGTTTGGTGCCACTGGTGGGGGCGGTTCGCCGCCCAACTCCCACCACGGCAATGAAGGTCACCGAAGCCTCCACAGAGCTTGTTGACATTGGTTCCGATGATGAATCGATCTACCAGTCTCCACCGGCTTCTAACAGCTCGTCAGAGTTGGAGACCGGTGTCGAGCGGATGACCATGGGGGTGGACCATGCCCGGTCCGAACAAAAAAGGTGCATGCGGCAGCAAGGGGCTGTTTGCCAGTCGGGGCTCCGGCAAGCCCCACAGGCCTCAGTTCCGAAAAAGGAGGGTATCAACACGTTGCCCATGACGCCAGCCAACGTCCAAGATATGATTGAGACGATGATGCAACGTTTCATGGAAGAACGGGTTAGACCACCTATGAGCCCACATGTCCAAGACCGGTCTACCTGTCAAGGTGTCAATGTTTGCGAAGATGTGGATATGGAATCGGTAACATCTGTGGACAAGCCCACTCGAAGTGATAAGCAAGTCGGCAAGGGAAGGCGCAAGCCGCAACCGGCAAGACCGCGTAGACCAAGCAAGACAAGTGAATGTGATATGGAGTCGGTCGGCGGTCTTGGTGACCATGGTGGGTCAGATGGTACAGGCGCAGGCAAGGTGCGCAAGGCTAACCTAGTCTGCACTACTGCCTACGACTTTGGATCTGCTGCGATTCCGCGCATCCGTATGGCCGCGACGACCGACCTCAAGGACTTCACCGGCAAGGATGCTGATGAAGACCAGGCCCGGTCATGGTTCAGTCGGGTCGAGTCTGCGTTCCTGCGAGACCAGACCCCGAAAAGTGAAAGGTGTCTGATTCACCGGGATTTGTTGAAAGGAACCGCTGCCAACTGGATCCAACAGTTAGGTCGGGATGTCCGGTCTGAGTGGGACCTGTTATGTGCGTAGTTTGAAGGTCAATATTGTAACTCCGGATTTTTAAGCGCCCGTAAGTACCACCATATGCAGAAGCGGGCCGACGAAACACCGATCGAGTATTTGCATCGGTTGAACATGGCTGCACTTCGCGCCGGCATAACAATCAAAGATAATAACCCGCCGTACGGTGCCGCCTTAGAACATGTGGGTCACTATATTAGTACCCTTGACGATCAAGAACTGGAGGACCAGCTTACTCTAGTGCGTCTTCAGGACGCGGGCGAAGTCGAACAGACCCTGCGGACGTTACAACAGTCGCGTAGTATGAGATCGAAGACCGCTGGTGGATCAGGTCGCTATCGTTCCAAGACCCAGACCGATCCGGTCTAGAGACCTTGGACTAGACCGACCCGAGCGGTCAAGGCAATTGTAGCTGATGACAGCACGGGGTCAGAAGGGGAAAGTGGAAGTCCATCCAGCCAGGAGTCATCGGATGAAGACCAGTATCGTTACGTCTATGTTGCGGGACCTGCCCCGAAGACCAAGTCGAAGTCCGACCAGGTGGACCGGAAGGGAAGGAACGGAAGCAAGTCCGATCCAGATCGACCTCGTCAGAAGTGCTCCCACTGTGGGTCGAGCAAACATGATGGTCCAAACTGCTGGAAGAAGATGGTGTGCAGGAAGTGCGAGAGACGCGGCCACCCGACGGATCACTGCCTCTTCGTATGCAAGTCATGTGGAGAGATCCACGAGGCCGGCCACTGCAAGATTGAAGAATTTTTTAACATGATGCGCAAGTGGTACGTCGGACAAGCACGCGGGGATGCTGCCGCCGGACGCAGAAAAGATGTTAAACTAGAACGCTCGCCAGGTTGGAATCTGGATCGAGCCGAGCGTTCTACGGTTCACATCTATGCATATGTCGGCAAGGAGGATAAGACCGACAATACACGTTCTATTCCAAATTGCGTCGACCGAGACCATCCGGTCTACAGTCTGAAGACCGATGAGTACTCCCAGACTAAGGTGGTTATTCAGTTGGACTTGCTGCCTGGAGAATCCCGCGGATACTGGAAGTATCACGCTCCTGATAAATGGTTCAAGCAGGCGAAAGCCTGTGGCAAGATTAATAACCAGAAAGCGACGATGTTGATCGACTCTGGAGCTGAAGTCTCGATAATCGACTCCGCCTTTGCTCGTAAGGTCGGATGTCGTATAGAAGATACCCAGAGACAAGAATGAGTCGGGATCGGTGAAAACTCCTATATGACCGAAGGAAGAACGCGTGTGAAAACTACTTTGTCGGGATCGCTGGTCTACTTTTTCAGCGCTTGGTTTGGCAAGTTGGCTGGTCAAGACGCTTTACTAGGAATGGATTTCATGGTCCCAGCTGGTATTCGCCTAGACCTGTCACATGGAGTGCTTACGCTCCCGGATGAGGTCCAGGTCCAGTTGGCTGGTCGAAGACCTCTGTATGGTTCGTATACCGATCTGGTCCGGTGGGAACAAAACCTAACTATCCCACTTGGTCGGTCTGCCGATACCCCGGTCGAGAAAGGTTTCCGTTCGAGGAAGTTATGGTTGACCAGGGGCGATCGGTGGGTCCCGACCTTCATAAAGAGTGCTGGTCGACGTGATTTTGTCCGTGTTACCAATATCGGTGACAAGCCGCTGACACTGGATAATAACACTATTGTCGGTATGTGGTTAGCAGAAGGGAAGGTACCAAGGAAGATGGGGTTCGTCTCGATTGGGTCGAGGCGGTATGTCGAGTGGCAAAACCTGGCGTACCAATCGACCACCGATCTTATCAGCGATGATGGGTCGGTGGAAGAGGATACCTCACCTTTAGTGGAAAGACCAAGTTATGTCACCCCAAAAAATATGTTGGTCCGAAGAAAGGCGCCGCAGTCACCACGAACGGTGGACCATCAAGTAGACGAGCCGAGGCTAGTCAACGTGGTGTCAGCACAAGACCAGGCGACAGCGGAGCAAGAAACGGAAGAAGGGGAACATGAAGTTGCTAGGTCGGACCATGACGGTATTCCTAATCATACCGATATCAGTGAAGGACAGCCCGTCGATCAAGACCAGGGGCGTTCAGCCGGTCCAGATGGTCTAGGTGATATCACCCCAGAAGATGAACAAGTCTGTATACATGAAGGCGGGCAACAGTACATTCAGGAGCTGGAAAGCCAAATGGCAGTCCTCCCTGAAGTGTCTGCCGACTCTCCCGAAGTTACAATGGATGATTTACAAGTGGGTGATCAAGACCTTAACAGTCCAGACCAGATCGAGCAGTTGAAGAATATCATATGGAAGAAAAGACATCTGCTGATCGGAAAGGGCAATGCCTTACCACCTGCAGCCCGTGGTGCGATTTGCGATATTGACGTTGGAGATGCCAAGCCTATTGCTCAGAGATGTCGACGCGTGGCGCCACAGTACCGGGAAAAGCTTTCTGATCTTAACAAAGGACTGTTGGCTACCAAGATTATTAGACCGTCGACCTCGCCATGGGCCTCGCCGATCGTAATTGTTATCAAGAAGAACGGCGTCGACATTAGGTTGTGCATCTACTATCGGCTGGTAAATCGGTTGACTAAACTCATGGTTTACCCGATGCCGCTGATTAATGATCTGTTGGAAGACATCGACAAGACCTTGTGGTATTGTTCGCTGGACATGGCAAGTAGATTTTGGGTGGTCTCGATGACTGATCGAGCCCGTGAGATCTCCGCATTTGTGACACCGTTTGGTCTTTTCGAATGGAACCGTATGCCGTTCGGTCTGAAGAACGCAACCCAGATATATCAAAGGTTGGTAGACAACGCACTGTACGGACACTTCAAAATCAAGACCGATCGGGACCCTGCCGAAAGTTATGATGTGTTTACAGAGGGTGAACCCGATCGGGAAAGAAGACCGTCCGTTCTAGGGAGGCGGTCGTACATCGACGACATTCTGATACCTGCCTCGTCATGGAACGATCTGTGCGAGAAGGTTGAACGATTGTTGGAGACATGCGACCGCTGGAACCTATCTATCAGCGCCATAAAAAGTTTTGGGGGTATGTCCAAGGTCGCCTATTTAGGCCATATGGTCTCGAACAATGGTCTAGAGGCTAATCCTAAGGACCATGATTCGTTAAGCAACCTCCCGTTTCCCAAGTCTCTGAAGGCAATGCAGTCCTTCCTAGCAAGTTTAAACTACTACAGCCGCTTCATCGAAGATTTTGCTATCTACGCGGCTGTGTTGTATGAGCTCCGGGAAGTGGACTACCGTAAGAAGACCGGGAAACTTTACATGGGGGCGCCGACTCTGGTCTTGCTGCATATTGTCCGCAAGTGGAGGCCGAAGACCATATGAAGCGTGCAAAGTTTTCTTTTGGTATGTTGAAGGATAAGATGTTGACGGCACCGATTTGGAAGCATTTCGATCCCGAAAAGGTACCGACCATTATTGTATATGCTAGTCAGTGGGCCATTTCGGCCACTCTAGTACAAGATCATGATGGTGTGTACTATCCGGTCACGTTCACGAGCAGAACGCTGAAGCCAAATGAAGTAAACTATGGAATTGTCGAGAAAGAAGTTCTGGCGTTGCTGCGAATTCTGGATGTGTGTTACAACCTGCTGGTCGGCCGACCTATAAAGGTCCTGTCAAGGCGGTCTACTTTGGCCTGGCTATTATCAGCCAATGGGATGGACGGACGTCTAGGCAGATGGTCGGCGGTCTTGTCGCAGTTGACCCTCGAGGTCGTTAAGTGCACCGGGGGCGAGGAAGAGATATTGGGCACATTAGCTGCCAGTATCACCCCTCGGTCTGAATTGGACGAGGCATTGATAGCGATTGCCCCGAGGAAGCAACCTCGGCAGTCAGTTTTGATACCGCCGCCGACCGTCGACCATGATGAAGAGCTCTTGGTCTTAAGTTTTGACGGATCAGAAAGCGTGAAGAAGAAGGTCGGCGCCTATAGTGCTGTAGTGTGGAAGTTGCCACAATGGTCTATAGTTGCAGCCGCTGCTTATTTCACGCCGGATATTACGGTTAACGAGGCGGAGTACCGAGGTCTACTTCTATGTCTGGACCTGCTGTCGTCGCAAGAGAAGGGGCGAGTCATCATATGTGGTGACTCCAACCTAGTGATCAGGCAGATCACCGGAGAGATCGACTGCAAGGCCCCACGACTAAGGACGCTAAATGATCGGGTAATGAAGGCATTGAAAGACCATCCCAACCACGAGCTGTTGCACGTGAAACGGGACTGGAACAGAAGCACCGACTACCTCGCGACCAAGGCCATGCAAGAGCAGACCGGGGCTACGATCACCGAGAAGGCCGTTCTTGATGAATTGATGAATATAAACAGGCTCCCCGAGGTGATCAGACCCAAGAACGCTCCGGACCAGGTGCATGTGATGGTCGCGACTAGACCGAAAGCTCGGAAGTCCCACCAACCGTTCCAGAAGGAAAGGTTGAGTGAATCTGTTGTGCAACGACTAAGGGCAGAACGGATCCTCAAGGCGCAGGACGAAGAAGAATGGATTGTGAATTTGAAGACCTACCTGCGTGGTGAACTGTCCTAGTTGACGAACGATCAAGCGAAAGAGTGCATCAATATCGCGGATAGATACGAAGTGGATGATAATTGATTATTGTATTACTGCCGCGATGCCGACCAAGACAGTGCAGAACGGGACCGACTGGCGAAATTAGTGATCCCCGAGTTGCTGCAGCTGGATGTCCTTCATCACTATCACGTGAGTCTAGAAGGGGGACATCAGGGCATAGGCAGGACCTATCACAAGATCAGGTCCCACTTTCACTGGAGAGGTCTTTTCCGAAGTGTACAGAAATATTTGGGTTGTTGTACGGATTGCGAGACCGGAAAGGGTATACCGGTAATCAAGGGGCGATCGCCCGGAAATATCGAAGCTACCTACACTTTCCAGGTCATAGCGATGGACCACATACCGTCACTGCCTAGATCGACGCGCGGCAACACTGAGTTGTTGATCTGGGTAGACCTGTTCACTGGTATAGTTATTGCGAAGGCAAGTGCATCTCGGTCTGCGGATCAGATCGCCCAGAGCTACGAAGAATGTGTGTTCCGAAGATTCGGCGCCAGCGAGGTCATCAGGCACGATCGGTAACCCGGTTTTATGGCCGAGGTGTTCCGGTCGTTCAATAACATGCTGGGCCAGAAACAGAGTGCGACGATGGCATATCGTCCGCAAGCAAATGGATCGGCGGAACTCATGGTGCCGACCATAACGAGGGCGATCAAGATGTTGGTCGCTGACCCAGACCAGCGAGATTGGGACGAGTATGCAGAAAGGCTGGTGTTTGCACTCAACTCGTCGACCGATTGGGTCCGAAGAGAAACGCCTTTTTATCTTGCGTATGGATGGGACCCTCGGTCGACACTGGAAGCTGCGATACCTATAGGTTGCACCCGTACCCGCGATTGCGATGCTCGACGCTGGCGCATGCAGGTCCAGAAACACTACCAGCATGCAAAAGAAGTCGTCAACGAAAAGCTGCGTCAGGCCACACAAGACCGGGCAGACCGGACCAATGACCAGGTCCGACCCCACGGTATAGAACCAGGGGCGAGGGTATGGCTATACCTAGACCGAGTGAAAGAGGGCTATGCGAAGAAGCTGGCTCACATGTGGCACGGCCCTTTCCGTGTTTCCGAGATGATCGGTGAGCACGCTGCCCGTATAGTAACAACTGGTACAGATTACAAGGTCTTCCCGATCGTGCATGCGTCCAAGTTGAAGCTGGTCCGAGAATTTCCTGATCGACCCAAAACTCCCTGTCTGGTAGACAAAGAAAAAAAGATCTGATTTCGATGAAGCGTTACTGCCGGAGGATAGTTGGGAACGACCATTAGAGGAAGACGAGTTTGAAGTGGAGAAGGTCTTAGATGTTCGGTCGACCAAGAAGACCAGGTTCGGTCGGACTCACCGAGAGTACCTGGTCCGATGGAAGGACCATGATGAATCAACTTGGGTCGACGAGCTCGACTTGAATTGTGGGGCTCTTCTACGAGAGTTCGAACGAGAACGATTCAGTCGTAATCGCTTCGCAGTGACGCAGAGTCATGAAGACCAAGAACAAGACACGCAGTAGCATCGGTTGGTCTAGACCGGTGTGAAGATGTGGAAGGTCCGGAGTTGATGTGAAATTGTGATGAGCTGTGACGAATTGGAGTAGAGGAATGACGAATGTGATGACTATTTTTCGTGATGGGGGTGGAACTGTTTACGATAACGTGTTCGGTGCAACTATGGAGAGAGTGGTAAAATTAGTTTAAGTGATTTGACGATAGGACATATGAAAAAGAAATGATGACATGTATAACGAGTTATCTGGTCGACTACCTGCGACTTCACTTTCTATCGCCCCACAGACGGCCGATGACCATCGACGGATGATTTTCCACTTGATCCTGAAACTGGTTACGCCAGGGGTCCTTCTGGTCAAGCTGGACCAAAGCATCCTTGAGGTCCGCGACCGGCTCAGCGCAATCAAGACCGGGGTACCATATGCCGTCGTCGGCCAGCAGTATGGTCTTCTCAACGCGACGCCTCGGCATGTGGAGGAACACCGGGTACAAGAACACGTCGACGTCACACTCGCGGGCTCGCATCCCATCCAAAATGTACTGGCACAGGGACTGCCAAGCCTCGCCCGCCCGAATTCGACGTCGCATGCGCTTGCTCTGTAACGTCGCCAGTCCCGGATCTTGTCGCACCCGGTCGGGGGGAAGCATCAAGTAGTGGGACGCTTCCCAAATTGCTTGGACGTGGATCTTGTTGAAATTCTTCACCCGGCCTAGCAAAGTGCCGATCCACGGAGTCAAGCGGAACACAAGTCCTATCTTGGGGTGTTCGAAAATTATCCATGGTTCATCGCCGTATAGGCGGGAGATCTGCGCCGACGTAATCAAGTCCGCCCTCCATGCAGACGCAGCAGGGGTTTTCTTGGCCGGTGGAAAAATCCAGGGGTCCGGGCGAGAGAAAGACCGGGCCAGAAGCTGATTGGTCAGGGTAGACCGGCGCAAACAGCCGATTTGCCCCGACGACCACGGCAAAGTGATTTCAAACGTCCGCGGCGGAAGGGATCTGGTGTCAACCGCCATGTTCTTCAGTAGAGCGTACTTGTGAAGCTCGGATGTCCCGGGGAGAACCGAAGGCGCCGGCTTCGCTGATGTCGATACTGGTGTGGCGTCACTTGGCAAACCGGTCTTCTGTTCTGACCCCAATGTCGACGCCACTTGGATGAAACTTTCACGTAAATTCGTTCGTGACTTGGACTGGATGGCGACCATAAAATCGGAATCGCAGTACCCTTCGCTGGAGTTCTCCTCGGGCAAGACCCGTGTGTGCTTGGTGCAATTTGCAGTACGGCGCGAGGGCACTCGACTTTCCGAGGGGCTGTAGATTTCGTCCGTGTCCGAGTCAATAAGATGCGCCTGTGTCTTGGATCTCTTATGAGTCACTGCACGCTTCCCCCCGAGTATGGGTCCGCGCGCAGTGCCCCGCGCCCTCGAGCTACCCGGCGCGTCCGCGCGCTTCTTCGATTTTTGTGCAATTTCGGGCTGCTGAATATCAGCCAATGAACGATGTCGGTCTTGGTCCTGCTGCAAGCGGTCTTGGTCTTACTCCGAGGCGACTAAGGTTGCAGACGCAGACCAATCTATGCTGGAGGAAGCAGCCGAACACGGATGCAGCAAGTTCATCAAGCGCTGGCGGCACTGGTCTAGTGCCACCTGACGACGACCCGACTCTAGCGTCCAAGCGTCTGACTTGTCTTGATAAGACCGGACCTTCCCGGTCTGGTCTTGAATTGAAATCTGAAGCTCGGCAATGCGTCGCGCGAAGTCGTAGCCTTGCATGCGCAGTGAGGTCGCGTCAAACTGTCCGTCCAGCTGCTGCCGGCGAACAAGTGCAAGTTGATCCCGGAGATGGGACTGATGAGCCTCCAGACGGGACAGCTCATGACGCGCGCTTACCAGCTCCTCTACAATTGGTCGAAGCTGGTCAACATGATCGTCGGACTGCCTATCCGCATCAAACAAGGCACCTATTGCCTTGACGACGCTGGGAGGGATGAGAGCTGAATACAAACGAGGGCCAAGACAAGTACAAGACGAAGACCAAAGATGCGCACCTCGTGTTGCCTGGTGGGCCACCTGGGTCCTGAGACGCATGTTTTCTGCAAGTATATCCTGCATCTGCGTGTCGGCTTCAGTCTGACGCCCTTCCGATGTTTGAAGTGCACGAGAGTTACGTGGGCTGTCAGACCGAGCCGACCGGACAGGCGAAGCAAGGTGGGGCGACTCGGCGCATAGAGTTTCTGCAAGAACAACAAGAACAAGTGTGGTGGAGTCAAGTTCGAAATCGAAAACATTAGCATCGATAACCTGACTACCACCATCGCGCCCAGCCTTCCAACTTTCGGAGGGGGTACTCCGCGGACCACCACTCGAGATCTGGTCCGATCGTCCGCTGCAAGCAGACGACCGGTCGTCATCAGAACCCACTTGTCCGATTGTTTAGTGTCCATCTTACCTTGTGTACACGATGGAATGGGCTAGTTACACACTCGGTGGATCGGGATCGCAGATTGGATCGAACCGGTCTTGAATATAGAAGACCGATCTGGGTAGGTATATCTGGGGCGGAACTCTTCACCCCAGGCACAAACAGACCAAAAACACTTCCAAGAGATAACTTCCAATAGTTCGATCGTCCAAACGATCAAGACCTGACTAATACGAAATAATTGAGGGTAGACCGACCGTTCCGGTCTAGTTCCTGACCAATACGAAATAAGACCAAAACCGGTCTAGTTTCCAACCAATATTAAAACAAGCCAATATGTCCGCGTAAAGACCCAATTTGCTCGTGAAACTCCACAAACGATATCTCCACGCCAAGACTAATCCAGTGAATAGCACGTTCCAAACGTACTTGAGTTGAGGTGTTGAGATCGCCAAATCGTACTCCCGTCGAGGGACTTCCGGTGGGCCAAAGTGCGCGTGCGGCGCTTCCAGACCGGGTATAATGGGCGAGAGGGGTTAATTCAACCCTATGCCCCCAAACACTCCGCGGCGGGCGGAGGCGACTAGTGTACGAAAAGGGAAGAACGGCGACCCCTAGCTGTGGTGTGAACCAAGGCCAAAGGATTTCTACTTATAAAAATCCTGCAACCAAAAGACTTCTACTTTATTAGGTAAATCCACAACCAAAAGACTTCTTCTTGGAAAAACCACAACCAAAAGACTTCTTCTTGGAAAAACCACCACTAAAAAACTACTACCCTATAGTCCCTAAATGTACCCACACAAAAAGATGTAAAATACCCAAAGTCGGTGGACTCACCAAAACTTGCGTTCTTGACACTTCTTGAGTCTGATAGGCTGAAAAGCCCCCCTTGTTTAAACCAATCCGAAATTAGACCAAATGCCTTGATGAAACTTGACCAGAAGTGTGCCAAATTTTGAGCACGCATCTCCACAGCCGCCCCCGAGTCAGACCGTGTCGTACAACGACAACGGTCTGACCTCGTCCATCAAATTCAGTTAAACCTTGGTCATTCAGAATTTTCCGAAATAGAGCAACCATCTTCTTCATCCGTTCCAGGTACTTGCACTGCTGGACTTGACCTTCTTGTATTTCCTTAACGACCGTTCTTGTAGGCACCTCGCATACCACGTCATCGCATGTCACTTCGCCCGTCCGGTCGGTCCGTTCTGGCAGCTCCCATCGTTCTACTGCACCTCAGACATCGGCAGGGTATCAGACCGGGACCGACGCGCACTTGCAAGACGCACTTGAAGAGATCGCACGTCTCCAGGAGCAGATTGCTCAACAGGCGACACAACGTAAGCATGCATGTCCGGTCTTCACTTTGGACCTGTTCTAACCTTCGTCTGTCTTCAGACCGTATACCTCCAGCCCGTATACGTCCTGGCATCAGCAAGGCGATCAATTCCCTGTTTGCCGCCGATCGGCAGTCGAACACGCATGACCTCCAGCTGCGTCAGATTTTGACCGGACTAATAAACGCGCGCAACAAGTTGACCCACTTGGAGGCTCATCACCTTCATCTTCGGGAGCAGCTTGTGCTGGTCCAACAGCAGCAAGCAGACCTGCTTGACCAGACCACGTTGAGCATTCAAAGCGACGACCTCGAGAGGCGTCTCACTGAGCTCCGAATTTCATTCAAGACCAGACCGAGGAGGTCCAGTCTTGTGAACGCAAGTCGAACGATTGGACGCAGGCAGCGAAAGGTCGTCGGGCGGTATTAAAAGAATGTCATCAGCTCTTGGTTGACCTGTTGCGTCCTCGTCCGCATCCGGTTGCTGCCTCCAGCGTAGACCGGTCTGCGTCGGCCGCCTTGGTAGACCTACACCGGGACCAAGACCAAGGCCGTTCATTGGCCGAAATTCCCCAGCCCAAAATTCGTCAAAAGTATAAGAAGCGCGCGGACGTTCCGCGTCCCTCGAGGGCGCGGGGCACAGCGCGCGACCCTGAACTCTAAGGGAAGCGTGCGGTGCCCCATAAGCGAGCCAAGATACAGGCGCCCCTCGTGAGCCCAAGCTTGGAAGATGATGACGACAGTAACATCTCCAAAAATCAAGCGCCCTCGACCGCCGGTGCTGACCGTGCCAAGTGTTCAGAGGTCTCGTCCTGGGCTGACTCCGGCGAAGACTCCGGTGATTCGGAGTTTGCTGTCCCCATCCCAACCAAGTCGCGAACAAGTCCACATGAAAGTTTTGTTCAAGTTGCATCGACTTCGGAGCAGACCAAGAAGACCGGTCCGCATGGTGGCGTTCCACCACCTCATGCGTCGACAAAGTCAACACCTACGGTCTTGCCTGGGACGTCCAAGCTCCAAAAAGATGCTTTGTTGGCCAACGTGGCAATCGACAGTTCTTCCCTTCCGCCACGAACGCGTGAGGATGTTGAAGGTGATATTTTCGTGCATGATACTATGTTATTCTGCCGAATATCACAGTCGTATCCTTGCTCAAGTGGTTGGTACCGGGGGGTTAACAAACCAACCACTTGGCACTCGTTCGATTCCCACAATGGAAAAGTTGAATATTGGTACTGGTGTTTAGGGTTCACCAAGGCTCCTCCCCCGGAAGTTACTTCCCCTTCCATCTTTTATATTTTTCTGTTAGGTTCTTACATTGAAGTTGAAGTTGCCATGACGTTTTTACTTAGTAATTACTATAGGCAAACTAACCAATCGCATATAGGTAAAAATAAGTGGCTAGGAGCAACGACTAATAATTCACATGAATAAACATCACTTTTAGTTTTGCAGCCTTAACTACAAGTCCTTCTCATCATTTCCTAAACGTACAAGAGGATAATTTGCCGTGGTCGCCAGGGCAGATCGGTTGTTTACGCCAGTCCACCCTGACCAAGCAGCTCCTGGCCCGATCTTTCTCTCGTCCAGACCATTGGCTTTTCCCGCCGGCGAAGAAAGTTCCTTCCGCGTCGGAATGGCGGCCGGACTTGATCACGTCGGCACAGATCTCCTGCTTGTACGCTGACGAGCCGTGGAAGATTTCCGAGTATCCCAACCTGGGGTTCATCTTCCACTCGACTCCGTGGGCCAATGCTTTCATGAGTCGGGTGAAATATTTTAACAAGACTCACGATCAAGCCATCTGGGAGGCATCCCACTATCTGGTGCTTCTCCCGGAACGAGTTCGGCAAGACCCTGGCTTGGCGACCATTCAGAAAAAGCGCAAGCGGCGTCGGATCAGAGCGGGTGAGGACTGGCAGTCCCTGTGCCAATATGTTTTGGACGGGATGCTGGCCCACGAGTGCGACATCGATGTGTTCTTATATCCAGTTGTACTTCATATGCCGCGGCGTCGCGTCGAGAGGACCCGGCTGCTGGCTGACGGTGGCACATGGTACCCCGGTCTTGGGTGCACTACACCGGTCTTGGACCTCAAGGATGCTTTGGTCCAACTAGACCAACAAGAACCTTGGCGTAACCAGTACCAGGACCAAGTTGAAAAGCATCCGTCGTTGACCGTCGGCTGTCTGTGGGGTGATGGCGAGTGAGGTCGTAACTAGTCTACCAGATAACACTTAATATATATCATCGTTCTTTTTCACATGTTCGGTCATCAAATCACTTGAGCTAATTCCACCACTTTCTCCAGAGTTGCACTAGACAAGTTATCACCAATCGTTCCACTTATATCGCGAAAAAACAATCCACGTTCGTCACTCCACTATTCCAATTCGTCACATATTCACAATACACAATACACAAGACACAAGACCTTCCACCTCTTCACATCGGTCGGGAAGACCGATGCTACTGCATGTCTTGGTCTTGGTCTTAATGGGTCTGAATCACTGCAAAACGGTTCCGACTGACTCGGTCCCGTTCGAATTATTGTAGTAGTGCTCCACAGTTCAGGTCGTACTCATCGGTCCAAGTTGTTTCATCATGGTCCTTCCATCGGACCAGATATTCTCGGTGGGTCCGGCCGAACCTGGTCTTCGTGACCGATCGGACATCTAAGACCTTTTCCACTTCAAATTCGTCCTTCTCCAGCGGTCGTTCCCAACTGTTCTCCGGCAGTAATGCTTCATCGAAATCAAACCGTTCTGCCTCGTCTACTAGACAGGGCATTTTGGGACGATCAGGAAACTCTCGTACCAGTTTTAACTGGGACACATGTACGATCGGGAAGACCTTGTAGTCCGTGCCGGTTGTTACTAGACGGGCAGCGTGTTCACCAATCAGCTCGGCAACACGGAAAGGACCGTGCCACATGTGAGCCAGCTTCTTCGCATAGCCCTCCTTCACTTGGTATAGGTACAACCATACCCTCGCCCCTGGTTCTATATTGTGGGGTTGGACCTGGTCGTTGTTCCGGTCTGCCCGGTCTTGTGTAGCTTGACGTAACTTTTCGTTGACAATTTCTCTTGCATGCTGGTAATGTTTCTGGACCTGAATGCGCCAACGTCGAGCATCACGATCGCGGGTCCGAGTGCAGCCAATAGGTATCGCGGCTTTAAGAGTGGACCGGGGGTCCCATCCATACGCAAGATAAAAAGGCGTTTCGCCTCGGACCCGATCGGTCGACGAGTTGAGTGCAAACACCAGCCTTTCTGCGTATTCGTCCCAATCGCTCTGGTCTGGATCGGCAACGTACATCTTGATTGCTCTTGTAATAGTTTGTACCATACGTTCTGCCGATCCATTCGCTTGCGGACGATATGCCATCGTCGCGCTCTGTTTCTGGACCAGCATATTGTTAAACGACCGGGACACCTCGGCCATGAAACCGGGTTCTCGGTCGTGTCTGATGACCTCGCTGGCGCCGAACCTTCGGAACACGCATTCTTCGTAACTTTTGGCGATCTGCTTGGCAGACCGGGACGCACTTGCCTTCGCAATAACTAGACCGGTGAACAAATCTACCCAGATCAACAACTAAGTATTGCCATATGTCGATTTAGGCAGCGACGGTATATGGTCCATCGCTATGACCCGGAAAGGGTAGGTAGCTTCGATATTTCCGGGCGATCACCCCTTGATTACCGGTCTACCCTTTCCGGTCTCGCAATCCGTACTCCAACCCACATATTTCTGTACACTTCGGAAAAGACCTCTCTAGTGAAAGTGGGACCTGATCTTGTGATACGTTCTACCTATGCCCTGATGTCCCCCTTCTAGACTCACATGGTAGTGATGGAGTACATCCGGCTGCAGCAACTCAGGTATCACCAATTACGCCAATCGGTCCCGGTCTGCACTGTCTTGGTCGGCATCGCGGCAGTAATACAATAATCCATTATCATCCACTTCGTAGCTATCCGCGATCTTGATGCACTCTTTCGCTTGATCGTTCGTCAACTTGGACAGTTCACCACGCAGGTTGGTCTTCAGGTTCATAATCCATTCTTCTTCGTCCTGCACCTTGAGGATCCGTTCCATCCTTAACTGTTGCACGGCATATTCGTTCAAACTTTCCTTCGGAATGGTCGGCGAGACTTCTGAGCTTTCGATATAGTTGCGACCATCACATGCACCTTGACTGGGGCTTTCTTGGGTCCGATCACCTCTGGGAGCCTGTTTATATTCACCAATTCATCCAGAACGGCCTCCTCGGTGATCGTAGCCCCGGTCTGGTCTTGCATGGCCTTGGTCGCGAGGTAGTCGGTGCTTCTGTTCCAGTCCCGTTTCACGTGCAACAGCTCGTGGTTGGGATGGTCTTTCAATGCCTTCATTACCCGATCACTTAGCGTCCTTAGTCGTGGGGCCTTGCAGTCGATCTCTCCGGTGATCTGCCTGATCACTAGGTTGGAGTCACCACATATTATGACTCGCCCCTTCTCTTGCGACGACAGCAGGTCCAGACATAGAAGTAGACCTCGGTACTCCGCCTCGTTAACCGTAATATCCGGCGTGAAATCAGCAGCGGCTACAACTATAGACCATTGTGGCAACTTCCACACTACAGCACTATAGGCGCCGACCTTCTTCTTCACGCTTTCTGATCCGTCAAAACTTAAGACCAAGAGCTCTTCATCATGGTCGACGGTCGGTGGCGGTCTCGAAACTGACTGCCGAGGTTGCTTCCTCGGGGAAATCGCTATCAATGCCTCGTCCACTTCAGACCGAGGGGTGATACTGGCAGCTAATGTGCCCAATATCTCGTCCTCTCCCCTGGTGCACTTAACGACCTCGAGGGTCCACTGCGACAAGACCGCCGACCATCTGCCTAGACGTCCGTCCATCCCA
>CM047580.1:36374079-36428052 GCA_026184515.1 Peronosclerospora sorghi | reverse complement strand
GCTAATGTTTTCGATTTCGAACTTGACTCCACCACAATGGTGCGCGTTCCCGGATCACTTGGTGATCGTGGATATCACCGTGCTGATATTCCATCAAAAATTGGATTCGAAGATTTGAATGATTTGAATATGGAGTCGTTCTGGAGAGGACGTAAGGAAAGGCCATCGCCTTACGTTCTCGTTGTTGATAAAGATGGCGATGTCCGATCTGGCCTGGTGGAGGACCAGATCGGGATTAATAAGTTTTTTCCTCCCCAAAAGGCTCCCACCGGAGCCGATCGGGACTATAGCAGGTCTTGCTATAGTTCCGGAAAGGATCAGGACCTTGGTCCTGATCCTATGTGTATGAATGAAAAAATTGATGGAAAACTAAAAGATGAATATTACTTGGAGGCTGACTGGAACGATCCGTTCTACCTCCCGAAAGTCCCCAAGGTACCCAAGGTGCCCAGAAAAGGGCTGGGAATGCCACCCGACGAAGACGACTTCGAAGAAAAGTCGAAGGTCGGGGATGAGGCTATCACCGAACAAGACCTGGACAAGATGTATTATGTTTTTGAATTGAAGCGATTTGTTCGCCAAAACCAGGTCTTTCGGGTGTTGGACCTCCATATCCCCGACCGTCTTCTCGGTCCTACTACCGAGCCGATCCAGAGTGATCGACCATTACTGCTCGTCAAGAATTTGGCGGCGATGTTGGCGGAGGTTTGCATTAAAATGCAGAACCCCGCCTATCTCAATAAATTGTTTGAATTTGATGCTTGGAGACTGGAGGCATCGATGTCGGACCTCCACGACCGTTTGGTGCCACTGGTGGGGGCGGTTCGCCGCCCAACTCCCACCACGGCAATGAAGGTCGCCAAAGCCTCCACGGAGCTTGTTGACATTGGTTCCGATTATGAATCGATCTACCAGTCTCCACCGGCTTCTAACAGCTCATCAGAGTTGGAGACCGGTGTCGAGCGGATGACCATGGGGGTGGACCATGCCCAGTCTGAACAAAAAAGGGACATGCGGCAGCAAGGGGCTGCTTGCCAGTCGGGGCTCCAGCGAGCCCCACAGGCCTCAGTTCCGCAAAAGGAGGGTATCAACACGTTGCCCATGAAGCCGGCCAACATCCAAGCCATGTTGGAGACGATGATGCAACGTTTCATGGAAGAACGGGTTAGAACACCTATGCGCCCACATGACCAAGACCGGTCTACCTGTCAAGGTGTCAATGTTTGCAAAGATGTGGATATGGAATCAGTAACATCTATGGATAAGCCTATTAGAAGTGATAAACCAACCGGCAAGGGAAGGCGCAAGCCGCAACCGGCAAGACCGCGTAGACCAAGCAAGACAAGTGACTGTGATATGGAGTCGGTCGGCGGTCTTGACGACCATGGTGGGTCAGATGGTACAGGCGCAGGCAAGGTGCGCAAGGCTAACCTAGCCTCCACTGCTGCCTACGACTTTGGATCTGCTGCGATTCCGCTCATCCGTATGGCCGCGACGACCGACCTCAAGGACTTCACCGGCAAGGATGCTGATGAAGACCAGGCCCGGTCTTGGTTCAGTCGGGTTAAGTCTGCGTTCCTGAGAGACCATACCCCAAAAAACGAACGTTGTTTAATCTTTCGGGATTTTTTAAAAGGACCGGCTGCGAACTGGATTCAACAGTTGGGTCGGCGCGTCCGGTCTGACTGGGACCTGTTATGTGCGGAGTTTGAAGGTCAATATTGTAACTCCGGATTTTCAAGCGCCCGTAAGTACCACCATCTGCAGAAGCGGGCCGACGAAACACCGATCGAGTATTTGCATCGGTTGGACGTGGCTGCACTTCGCGCCGGCATAACAATCAAAGAGAATAACCCGCCGAACGGTGCCGCCTTAGAACATGTGGGTCACTATACTAGTACCCTTGACGATCAAGAACTGGCGGACTAGCTTACTCTACTGCGTCTTCAGGATGCGGGCAAAGTCGAACAGACCCTGCGGACGTTACAACCGTCGCGTAGTATGAGATCGAAGACCGCTGGTGGATCAGGTCGCTATCGTTCCAAGACCCAGACCGATCCGGTCTAGAGACCTTGGACCAGACTGACCCGAGCGGTCAAGGCAATTGTAGCTGATGACAGCACGGGGTCAGAAGGGGAAAGTGGAAGTCCATCCATCCAGGAGTCATTGGATGAAGACCAGTATCGTTACGTCTATGTTGCGGGACCTGCCCCGAAGACCAAGTAGAAGTCCGACCAGGTGGACCGGAAGGGAAGGAACGGAAGCAATTCCGATCCAGACCGACCTCGTCAGAAGTGCTCCCACTGTGGGTCGAGCAAACATGATGGTCGAAACTGCTGGAAGAAGATGGTGTGCAAGAAGTGCGAGAGACGCGGCCACCAGACGGACCACTGCCTCTTCGTATGCAATTCATGTGGAGAGATCCACGAGGCCGTCCACTGCAAGATTGAAGAATTTTTTAACATGATGCGCAAGTGGTATGTGCCGGACAAGCACGCGGGGATGCTGCCGCCTGACGCAGAAAAGATGTTAAACTAGAACTCTCGCCAGGTTGGAATCTGGATTGAGCCGAGCGTTCTACGGTTCACATCTATGCATATGTCGGCAAGGAGGGTAAGACCGACAATACACGTTCTATTCCAAATTGTGTCGACCGAGACCATCCGGTCTACAGTCTGAAGACCGATGAGTACTCCCGGACTAAGGTGGTTATGCAGTTGGACTTGCTGCCTGGAGAATCCCGCGGATACTGGAAGTATCACGCGCCTGATAAATGGTTCAAGCAGGCGAAAGCCTGTGGCAAGATTAATAACCAGAAGGCGACGATGTTGTTCGACTCTGGAGCTGAAGTATCGATAATCGACTCCGTTTTTTCTCGTAAGGTCGGATGTCGTATAGACGATACCCAGAGACACGAATGCGTCGGGATCGGCGAAAACTCTTATATGACCGAAGGAAGAACGCGTGTGAAAATTACTTTGTCGGGATCGCTGGTCTACTTTTTCAGCGCTTGGGTTGGCAAGTTGGCTGGTCAGGACGCTTTACTAGGAATGGATTTCATGGTCCCAGCTTGTATTCGCCTAGACCTATCACATGGAGTGCTTACGCTTCCGGATGAGGTCCAGGTCCAGTTGGCTGGTCGGAGACCTCTGTATGGTTCGTATACCGATCTGGCCCGGTGGGACCAAGACCTCACTATCCCAGTTGGTCGGTCTGCCGATACCCCGGTCGAGAAAGGTTTCCGTTCGAGGAAGTTGTGGTTGACCAGGGGCGATCGGTGGGTCTCGACCTTCGTAAAGAGTGCTGGTCGACGTGATTTTGTCCGTGTTACCAATATCGGTGACAAGCCGCTGACACTGGACAATAACACTATTGTCGGCATGTGGTTAGCAGAAGGGAAGGTACCAAGGAAGATGGGGTTCGTCTCGATTGGGTCGAGGCGGTATGTCGAGTGGCAAAACCTGGCGTACCAATCGACCACCAATCTTATCAGCGATGATGGGTCGGTGGAAGAGGATACCTCACCTTTAGTGGAAAGACCAAGTTATGTCACCCCGAAAAAGATGTTGGTCCGAAGAAAGGCGCCGCAGTCACCAGGAACGGTGGACCATCAAGTAGACGAGCCGAGGCTAGTCAACGTGGTGTCAGCACAAGACCAGGCGACAGCGGAGCAAGAAACGGAAGAAGGGGAACATGAAGTTGCTAGGTCGGACCATGACGGTATTCCTAATCAGACCGATATCAGTGAAGGACATCCCGTCGATCAAGACCAGGGGCGTTCGCTGGTCCAGATGGTCTAGCTGATATCACCCCAGAAGATGAACAAGTCTGTATACATGAAGGCGGGGAACAGTACATTCAGGAGCTGGAAAGCCAAATGACAGTCCTCCCTGAAGTGTCTGCAGACTCTCCCGAAGTTACAATGGATGATTTACAAGTGGGTGATCAAGACCTTAACAGTACAGACCAGATCAAGCAGTTGAAGAATATCATATGGAAGAAAAGACATCTGCTGATCGAAAAGTGCAACGCCTTACCACCTGCAGCCCGTGGTGCGATTTGCGATATTGATGTTGGAGATGCCAGGCCGATTGCCCAGCGGTGTCGACGCGTGGCGCCACAGTACCGTGAAAAGCTTTCTGATCTTATCAAAGGACTGTTGGATACCAAGATTATTAGACCGTCGACCTCGCCATGGGCCTCGACGATCGTAATTGTTATCAAGAAGAACGGCGTCGACATTAGGTTGTGCATCGACTATCGGCTGGTAAATCGGTTAACTAAACTTATGGTGTACCCGATGCCGCTGATTAATGATTTGTTGGAAGACCTGGACAAGACCTTGTGGTATTGTTCGCTGGACATGGCAAGTGGATTTTGGGTGGTCTCGATGACTGATCGAGCCCGTGAGATCTCCGCATTTGTGACACCGTTTGGTCTTTTCGAATGGAACCGTATGCCGTTCGGTCTGAAGAACGCTCCCCAGATATATCAAAGGTTGATAGACAACGCACTGTACGGACACTTCAAAATCAAGACCGATCGGGACCCTGCCGAAAGTTATGATGTGTTTACAGAGGGTGAACCCGATCGGGAAAGAAGACCGTCCGTTCTAGGGAGTCGGTCGTACATCGATGACATTCTGATACCTGCCTCGTCATGGAACGATCTGTGCGAGAAGGTTGAACGATTGTTGGAGACATGCGACCGCTGGATCTTATCTATCAGCGCCATAAAAAGTTTTTGGGGTATGTCCAAGGTCGCCTATTTTGTCCATATGGTCTCGAACAATGGTCTAGAGGCTAATCCTAAGGACCTGGATTCGTTAAGCAACCTCCCGTTTCCCAAGTCTCTGAAGGCAATGCAGTCCTTCCTAGGAAGTTTAAACTACTACAGCCGCTTCATCGAAGATTTTGCTATCTACGCGGCTGTGTTGTATGAGCTCCGGGAAGTGGACTACCGTATGTTGCGCGAAGAGGACCGGGCAACTTTACATGGGGGCGCCGACTCTGTTCTTGCTGCAGATTGTCCGCAAGTGGAGGCCGAAGACCATATGAAGCGTGCAAAGTTTGCTTTTCGTATGTTGAAGGTTAAGATGTCGACGGCACCGATTTTGAAGCATTTCGATCCCGAAAAGGTACCGACCATTATTGTATATGCTAGTCAGTGGGCCATTTCGGCCACTCTAGTACAAGATCATGATGTTGTGTACCATCCGGTCACGTCGAGCAGAACGCTGAAGCCAAATGAAGTGAACTATGGAATTGTCGAGAAAGAAGTTCTGGCGTTGCTGCGAATTCTGGATGGGTGTTACAACCTGCTGATTGGCCGACCTATAAAGTCCTGTCAAGGCGGTCTACTTTGGCCTGGCTATTATCAACCAATGGGATGGACGGACGTCTAGACAGATGGTCGGCGGTCTTGTCGCAGTGGACCCTCGAGGTCGTGAAGTGCACCAGGGGCGAGGAAGAGATATTGGGCACATTAGCTGCCAGTATCACCCCTCGGTCTGAAGTGGACGAAGCATTGATAGCGATTGCCCCGAGGAAGCAACCTCGGCAGTCAGTTTCGAGACCGCCACCGACCGTCGACTTTGATGAAGAGCTCTTGGTCTTAAGTTTTGACGGATCGGCAAGCGTGAAGAAGAAGGTCGGCGCCTATAGTGCTATAGTGTGGAAGTTGCCACAATGGTCTATAGTTGCAGCCGCTGCCGACTTCACGCCGGATATTACGGCTAACGAGGCGGAGTACCGAGGTCTACTTCTATGTCTGGACCTGCTGTCGTCGCAAGAGAAGGGGCGAGTCATCATATGTGGTGACTCCAACCTAGTGATCAGGCAGATCACCGGAGAGATCGACTGCAAGGCTCCACGACTAAGGACGCTAAACTATCGAGTAATGAAGTCATTGAAGGACCACCCCAACCACGAGCTTTTGCACGTGGAACAGAACTGGAACAGAAGTGCCGACTACCTCGCGACCAAGGCCATGAAAGACCAGACCGGGGCTACGATCTCCGAGGAGGCCGTTCTTGATGAATTGATGAATTTAAACAGGCTCCCCGAGGTGATCAGACCCAAGAACGCTCCGGACCAGGTGCATGTGATGGTCACGACTAGACCGAAAGATCGGAAGTCCCACCAAACGTTCCCGAAGGAACGGTTGAGTGAATTTGTTGTGCAACGACTAAGGGCAGAACGGATCCTCAAGGCGCAAGACGAAGAAGAATGGATTGTGAATTTGAAGCCTACCTGCGCGGTGAATTGTCTAAGTTGACGAATGATCAAGCGAAAGAATGTGCCAAGATCGCAGACAGTTACGAAGCGGATGAGGATGGTTTACTATATTACTGCCACCATGCCGACCAAGACAGTGCAGACCGAGACCGATTGGCGAAATTGGTGATACCTGATTTGCTGCAGCCGGATGTCCTCCATCACTTCCATGTGAGTCTAGAAGGGGGACATCAGGGCACAGGCAGAACGTATCACAAGATCAGGTCCCACTTTCACTGGAGAGGTCTTTTCCGAAGTGTACAGAAATATGTGGGTTGTTGTACGGATTGCGAGACCGGAAAGGGTATACCGGTAATCAAGGGGCGATCGCCCGGAAATATCGAAGCTACCTACCCTTTCCAGTTCATAGCGATGGACCATATACCGTCGCTGCCTAATTCGACATATGGCAATACTGAGTTGTTGATCTGGGTAGACCTGTTCACCGGTCTAGTTATTGCGAAGGCAAGTGCGTCCCGGTCTGCCGAGCAAATCGCCAAAAGTTACGAAGAATGTGTGTTCCGAGGGTTCGGCGCCAGCGAGGTCATCAGACACGACCGAGAACCCGGTTTCATGGCCGAGGCGTTCCGGTCGTTTAACAATATGCTGGGCCAGAAACAGAGCGCGACGATGGCATATCGTCCGAAAGCGAATGGATCGGCAGAACGTATGGTACAAACTATTACAAGAGCAATCAAGATGTACGTTGCCGATCCAGACCAGCGCGATTGGGACGAATACGCAGAAAGGCTGGTGTTTGCACTCAACTCGTCGACCGATCGGGTCCGAGGAGAAACGCCTTTTTATCTTGCGTATGGATGGGACCCCCGGTCCACTCTTGAAGACGCGATACCTATTGGCTGCACTCGGACCCGCGATCGTGATGCTCGACGTTGGCGCATGCAGGTCCAGAAACATTACCAGAATGCAAGAGAAATTGTCAACGAAATTTACGTCAAGCTACACAAGACCGGGCAGACCGGAACAACGACCAGGTCCAACCCCACGGTATAGAACCAGGAGCGAGGGTATGGTTGTACCTATACCAAGTGAAGGAGGGCTATGCGAAGAAGCTGGCTCACATGTGGCACGGTCCTTTCCGTGTTGCCGAGCTGATTGGTGAACACGCTGCCCGTCTAGTAACAACCGGCACGGACTACAAGGTCTTCCCGATCGTACATGTGTCCCAGTTAAAACTGGTACGAGAGTTTCCTGATCGTCCCAAAATGCCCTGTCTAGTAGACGAGGCAGAACGGTTTGATTTCGATGAAGCATTACTGCCGGAGAACAGTTGGGAACGACCGCTGGAGAAGGACGAATTTGAAGTGGAAAAGGTCTTAGATGTCCGATCGGTCACGAAGACCAGGTTCGGCCGGACCCACCGAGAATATCTGGTCCGATGGAAGGACCATGATGAAACAACTTGGATCGATGAGTCCGACCTGAACTGTGAAGCACTACTACGAGAATTCGAACGGGACCGAGTCAGTCGGAACCGTTTCGCAGTGATGCAGACCCATGGAGACCAAGACCAAGACATGCAGTAGCATCGGTCTTCCCGACCGGTGTGAAGAGGTGGAAGGTCTTGTGTCTTGTGTATTGTGTATTGTGAATATGTGACGAATTGGAATAGTGGAGTGATGAACGTGGATTGTTTTCTCACGATGTAAGTGGAACGGTTGGTGATAACGTGTCTAGTGCAACTCTGGAGAAAGTGGTGGAATTATCTCAAGTGATTTGATGACTGAACATGTGAAAAAGAACGATGATATATATTAAGTGTTATCTGGTAGACTACTTACGACCTCACTCGCCATCACCCCACAGACGGCCGACGGTCAACGACGGATGCTTTTCAACTTGGTCCTGGTACTGGTTACGCCAAGGTTCTTGTTGGTCTAGTTGGACCAAAGCATCCTTGAGGTCCAGGACCGGTGTAGTGCACCCAAGACCGGGGTACCATGTGCCACCGTCAGCCAGCAGCCGGGTCCTCTCGACGCGACGCCGCGGCATATGAAGTACAACTGGATATAAGAACACATCGATGTCGCACTCGTGGGCCAGCATCCCGTCCAAAACATATTGGCACAGGGACTGCCAGGCCTCACCCGCTCTGATCCGACGCCGCTTGCGCTTGTTCTGGATGGTCGTCAAGCCAGGGTCTTGCCGAACTCGTTCCGGGGGAAGCACCAGATAGCGGGATGCCTCCCAGATGGCTTGAGCGTGAGTCTTGTTAAAACATTTCACCCGACTCATGAAAGCATTGGCCCACGGAGTCGAGTTGAAGATGAATCCCAGCTTGGGATGCTCGAAAATCTTCCACGGCTCGTCAGCGTACAAGCAGGAGATCTGTGCCGACGTGATCAAGTCCGGCCGCCATTCCGACGCGGCAGGAACTTTCTTCGCCGGCGGAAAAAGCCAATGGTCTGGACGAGAGAAAGACCGGGCCAGGGTCTGCTTGGTCAGGGTGGACCGGCGTAAACAACCGATCTGCCCTGGCGACCACGGCAAAGTATCCTCACGCGTTCGTGGCGGAAGGGAAGAACTGTCGATTGCCACGTTGGCCAACAAAGCATCTTTGTGGAGATTGGACGTCCCAGGCAAGACCGTAGGTGTTGGCTTTGTCGACGCATGAGGTGGTGAAACGCCACCATGGGGACCGGTCTTCTTGGTCTACTCCGAAGTAGACGCAACTTGAACAAAACTTTCATGTGGACTTGTTCGCGACTTGGTTGGGATGGGGACAGCAAACTCCGAATCACCGGAGTCTTCGCCGGATTCATCCCAGGACGAGACCTCTGAACACTTGGCACGGTCAGCACCGGCGGTCGAGGGCGCTTGATTTTTGGAGATGTTACTGTCGTCATCATCTTCCAAGCTTGGGCTCACGAGGGGCGCCTGTATCTTGGCTCGCTTACGAGGCACCGCACGCTTCCCTTAGAGTTCAGGGTCGCGCGCTGTGCCCCGCGCCCTCGAGGGACGCGGAACGTCCGCGCGCTTCTTATACTTTTGACGAATTTTGGGCTGGGGAATTTCGGCCAATGAACGGCCTTGGTCTTGGTCCCGGTGTAGGTCTACCAAGGCGGCCGACGCAGACCGGTCTACGCTGGAGGCAGCAACCGGATGCCGACGAGGACGCAACAGGTCAACCAAGAGCTGATGACATTCTTTTAATACCGCCCGACGACCGTTCGCTGCCTGCGTCCACTCGTTCGACTTGCGTTCACAAGACCGGACTTCCTCGGTCTGGTCTTGAATCGAAATTCGGAGCTCGGTGAGACGTCTCTCGAGATCGCTTTGAAAACTCAACGTGGTCTGGCCCAGCAGGCCTTCCGCTTGCTGCTGTTGGACCAGCACAAGCTGCTCCCGGAGATGAAGCTGATGAGCTTCCAAGCGGGTCAGCTTGTTGCGCGCGGTTATGAGCCCAGTCAAAACCTGACGCATCTGGAGGTCATGCGTGTTCGACTGCCGATCGGCGGCAAGCAGGGCATTGATCGCCTTGTTGTTGGCAGGAGGTATACGGGCTGGAGGTATACGGGCTGAAGACAAACGAAGGTTAGAACAGGTCCAAGGTGAAGACCGGACATGCATGCTTACGTTGTGTCGCCTGTTGAGCAATCTGCTCCTGGAGACGTGCGATCTCTTCAAGTGCAACTTGCAACTGCGCGACGGTCCCGGTCTGATGCCCTGCCGATGTCTGAGGTGCAGTAGAACGATAGGAGCTGCCAGACCGGACCGACCGGACGGGCGAAGTGACATGCGATGACGTGGTATGCGAGGTGCCTAATAGAACGGTCGTTAAGGAAATGCGAGAAGGTCAAGTCCAGCAGTGCAAGTACCTGGAAGGGATGAAGAAGATGGTTGCTCCATGTGGGAAAAGTTTGAATGACCAAGGTTTAACTGAATTTTATGGACGGGGTCATACCGTTCTCGTTGTGCGACACGGTCTGTGTAACAGGACTGATCCTGTTACAGGCTTACACTGTATTTTGCGAGGAAGCGCGCAATACAATTAGGGCAGGATTAGTTGGTAACAACTAATCCTATAATTAAAGTAAATATATTAATATTCACTTGTGGGTTCGAACGCAAAATTAAGAGTGTTTATTTAATGGGTGGTTTAGAGGCTAATAGTATAGTAACTAACTAATTAATATAATAATATCAAGTCTTTAACTAACTGTAGTATTAGTTAACCCGCAAGATTCGGTATTTATACCGAATCGACTTTCCTTCTTATATTATAATAACTTATAATCTCTTATTTAAATTTCAGACAACGCGTCTGAAATTAAACTGTGATATTCTAACTTGAATATCTATTATGTAATGGAACACCATTACATCACCCCCCACTTAAGGTGGTTGGCCAATAATAACTCTTATTTTGGCTTATCATGGGTGGCACTTGTTGGTCAGAATTTCTCATTCACCAACTGATTGACCATCGACTCGATGGTCAAGACACACGGCGGCGGCGCTCTAAAGAGCGCTGCTGAAAACAATGAAGGAGCTTCTTCCTCCGCCTCAGCACTAAGCGCTGAGGTGTTGAGTGACAACAGTGACGCTGCATTAGCAGCGTCAACTACGCAAAGGTCGGAAGACGTACCGTCTTCGACCACAGATGCTGCTAAGGCGGCATCTGACAAGAAACAGGTAGATGTTGCTAATGCAACATCTCGCACGATGGCAACTTCCGAATGGCGTGTTGCCAAGAGGGTCATGCTCGGGAGTTCTGGCTCCGAACAAAGTTATGGGGATACAGATGTCCCCACTAAAGGATCTAGCGAGTCGAAACTCGCTAGGTGCTCATCTCCTAACATCGATGACGACTCTGGTGTCGCTGTCAGCTATGACAGCGACAATGATTATCAAAGGTGGTTGCGGGAACGCAGAGCCCCACCTGGACCAAGTAATTCTCCACGTCGGGGTGATTTAACCCCGGCGCATGGTGTTGAAGCAGGCGGTGCTCCGCCTGCTAAAAGGGCTCGAATAGAAGCGGCGGCTGCCGCTTCTAAAGCGTATCATCGTACGGAACCACATGTTCCGTACAGAGTGGGGTTTTGGACCCCTGGCTGGGCTATTGCCCCCAACAGTGGCGGTCACCGTAAGCGGGACTGCCAATATGCGTTGTTTGATATCAACGTGCTGGATGACTGCGAAGACATCCAGTCACGTCGATTCGATCGAAGTACAGACGATAGACGTCTGTACTTTATTGACCTCTTTTTCCAGGTTCGATATTATTCGAGCCGGAAAGGGTCAAGGAAGAACAGGGACGATAAAGACGCCCTGACTCAGAGTTGGAATGCTTTTGTTGACAACTACAACAAAAGTCCAGATGATTACGTGAATAAAGTTCACGTAATGCGCGAGCGCTTTTTAAAGCACTCTCGAACAGGCAAAATGGAATAAATCCATTTTGCTTGCCTCAAAGAAGGTTTAAAGTGTGGTGTCTTTTCTCACCTCGATTTCCCGTGGTGTCCTGCAGGGCTCTCCTCGTCTGTCAGAGGAGGAGTTGCGGGGGGTACGGTGGATTTTCCGTACCCGCCAAAATTCAGGGTTTAATTAATACCCTGGATGCATCAACACCTACTGTTGATGCTACTTCGCATTATGAGTTTGAGACTTCTTCTCAAAATCAGTCAAAAGGTCTGGGGCGTCGGCCCTCAGAACCTCAATCGGCTCCCAAGAGTCGAACTCTTGGGGATATCCCAGCCAGCGTACCAAGTACTCGGTACGCTGCCCCTTCTTCAAAGGCACCGAGCGCTTCGAGATCAAGCGCTCGAGGATATATCGCTTATTCCCCTGATTATCAATCAGGGGCGGCGGAGGTTGAGAATTCCCTCGTCGTTGTTGTTGCGGAGCATGGTTCTTCGCTCCGCAAGCTCGAGGAGGGTTATTCCTCCTTGAGCAGCGATATGTCTCACTGTGTGAAGACATATCGGTCTCTTCGCAAGGATGTCCGCGAAATCCTCGGAGCGCACACTGCCCTCCAGCAGAAGAATGATCTTCTGTACATTGAGATTTCTCGCTATAAGAGAGAGCTCGATCGGCGCACGGCTGATCTCGAGCAGTCGAAGGCGGAGGTAACGACTCTCCGCTCTGCTCACCAACGGCTGGAGGCCGATTACAAGTCTCTCTTGGGAGACTTGGAGAAGCACGGCATCTCCCGTGGTTCTGCGTCTCGTCGTAAGACGAAGACGAGTGATACGGCTTGAGCCGCCCAACATGGAATGTTGGGTGGAGCCGCATTGCTGTGGGAATGTCTAAGGTATAGGCATTCCCCCGAATCTCTTGGACCTTGAAGGGTCCAATGTACTTAGGAAGCAACTTCCGTGTAGGGAAGTTGCTTAGTCATGTGTAGGCAAATTAGTAGTACTTAGTAATACTAGTTCACCTTTAAGAAAGGATTTTTTGTTCTTCCTTCCTTGTTTATCTGCATTTTGCTTCTGCTTGTCAAAAGCAGATGCAAGTGCATCCTTTACATAGCGTATTACAGCTTGGCGCTGTAATACGAATTCATCTACTGCTTTATCAGCAGTAGGTGTATTGTCCTCGTTGTCTGCATCCATTGCTTCAGACACATATTCATCGTATGCAGCTTCGGTTTTAATTGAAGCTGCTTCCGCTTCTACTGTACTTTCAGTAGAAGATCCATCGTTTTGTTCACAAGTTGCAGTCGCAACTTGCGCATTGACTCGCTCAAAATTTGAGCGGGTCCCTTCCCCACTTAGATTTGGCGTACCGCCAAGTAAAGCTGTGGTTCGTGGATGCCTTAAGGCATTCACGTAGAACGGTGTATGCTTAGTTGAAGCATGCACCGAATTGTTAATCGCAAATTCAGTGAGTGGCAGATAGTCACTCCACTGTTCAAAGGCATGTGCGTATGATCGCAACATGTCTCCGAGAACGCGGTTAACCCGTTCCGTCTGCCAATCCGTTTCCGGATGGTCCGCAGTTGACATCTTCAACTGGGTTCCCAACAATGAGAACGTTTCTTGCCAGAAACGTCCTGTAAATCTCGTATCTCTATCCGAGACAATGTCTTCCGGCATTCCGTGCAAACGGAATACCGTATCAACGAATATCCGCGCTGTTTGAGCGGCGGTTACGTTCGCTGATACTGCAGTAAGATGTACCATCTTACTGAAACGGTCTACAAAGACCACTATTCCAGTCTTCCGACTATTGTCGGGTGGAAGACCGAATACGAAGTCCATTGAAATGGACTTCCAACACTCTGTCGGAACCGGCAGAGATTGCAGCGGAGCCTGTGCAGACTGCGCAGGCTTAACGCGCTGGCAAATCTCGCAAGCGCGTACGGATTTTCGTACCCACTTGTACTGGTTTCGCCAGTAAAAGTCACGTGCGAGAGAAGTGTATGTCTTCTCTCGACCTAGATGCCCCGAAATCGGTGCATCATGATACTCAAACATAATTTGATGTTTGAGATCATCGTCGTTTGGAACGACGATGCGACTTTCATCTTTTTGGTCTGTGCTGTAAAGCAGCAGACCATCGTGCAGTCGATATTGATGCACGAAAGCGCAGAGGAACTCTGGGAGTTCGTCGCGTTTCTCACTTGATTGATTACGTAAGTAATCAATCAACAGACGTGTCTCCTCGTCTGTCTTGTACGCCTCGAGTACTTGTCGTATAATTGACGACGACAAGGCAGTGCAACGGATTGCGTTTGCAGTGGTCCCTTCGGTTACGGACGGTTTCGTCTCGTAATCGGGCCTTCGTGATAGCGCATCCGCTATCACGTTCAACTTTCCTGGTTTGTATTCAACCGTAAAGTTGTACTCAGCTAAGAATGACAGCCATCGAGCCATTTTTTGAGAAATGTGCGATGAATACACGGCCGTGCGTAGTGACGCATGGTCCGTGTAAACCACAAACGGTCTATCTCCCAATAGATAGATCCGAAACTTAGCCAGTGCGTACTTCATGGCAAGGAGTTCCTTGTCATGCACTGGATAGTTGCGCTCGGCTGGGCGCAACTGACGCGATTGATAGCAGATTACGCAATCACGATCATCGTGATCACGCTGCATCAAAGCACAGCCGATATCGAAATAGCTCGCGTCGCAAACGACGTGGAACGGACGCTCGTTATCGGCTATAGCCAAGACAGTCGCTTCAGTTAAGCTTTGCTTGACTGCATCAAAAGCATCTTGACATTGGGTATCCCAATGTCATTCGACATCTTTCTTAAGTAATTGAGAAAGAGGTCGTATCAACCCAGCATAGTTGCACGAATACTTGTGCAAATATGTTGCCAACCCAATGAACTTTCGAAGTTCCTTAACGTTGTTTGGCGTAGGCCATTCAACGATCCCCCTGATCTTTTCTGGATCAGGACGCACCCCGTTCTTTCCCACAAAGCATCCAAGAACGGGTATCTCAGGTGCACCAAAGGTGCACTTCTTCAGATTTGCATAGAGCTTATGTTTACGCATAAGCTCCAACACTCGACGTAGATGCTCCCTATGGACATCTACATCGCTTTTATCTTGTTCACCCTTACTATGGACGAACACGTCATCGAAATAACTGGGTGCGAATTCTCGCACCGGGCGTAATAGATGCGTTACGCATCTGTTAAACGTAGCAGGGGCATTTCGAAGCCCCTGTGGCATAACAAGCCACTCCCAAAGCATGCCGCTTGGGGTGCTTACTGCCGTGAGAGGGATATCCTTCTCACGCATTAGGATGTGATAAAATCCATCTCTTAGATCGAGAGCACTAAAGATGGTGCTCCCGCACATGCCATCTATGATGACATCCTTCCGCGGTATCGGTGTCTGTGCCGGTACCGTCGCTGCGGTTAGCTTGTTATAGGCATGAACGATTCTCCACCCACCTGTGGACTTCTTCACACAAAAGGTGGGGGTAGAGTGCGGTGAGGGAGACTCCCGCACTTGGCCTGATTTACGACGAGCTTCGAAGAATTCGTCGATCGCTTTTACCTGATCACGCGGCAACCGCCATTGCCGCGTAACACAATACTTCGTGCCTGGCACGAGGTCAATCTCATGACGAGTTCCCTTATCCTTAGGGAGCTCGCTAGGTACTTCTTCTGGGAATACGTCAGCGTATTCTCGAAGTACCTCATAAAATGGGGAGGTCGCTTTAAGCGACTCCCAGCTCTGCGCTTCAAAGCGCTGAACTCTCGTTTGATCATTGGGAACCTCTTTCCCAATGTTTTCCACTTGTAATGTGGATATTCGTTCACGAATATCCACTACATCATCTGTTGCAACGATGATACAGATCTGTTCGATCTGACCATCGTGCAAATTTCTCACAAACTTCTTCCAGCTTAGCGCAGGAAGAGCCATCACCTCCGAACCTTCTTTTGGAGGGTGTTCCATCAACAGAGACTGGGTAGCTAATCCGGTCTCCGTTTGCGTCTAGACGTTGATTGTCTCGACGGAACTGCCCATGCAATCAGACGCACTCGTCTGATTGACTGCTACACGGTGATTACGATTCACCGTGTGCGAATACTCATCATCATGGTGGCCACCGCCTACCATGGAATTTTGGCAATCAGATGTGCTCGTCTGACCGACCGCCTTTTCTGCGACACGGTGGTCTTTATCACCCGTGCGCATGGCTAACGCAACGTGGTGGGCACTGGCCACCACGGAGTTTTGCTCACGATTGCACTCGATCGTGAGTTCACTCTCATCAACACGGAATTCATTCGTCGTGTTGGAACCTTCGTTCGCACAGTGGGTGTTTCCCACTGTGGATATTATTTCATTCTCACAGTGAGTGTTTCCCACCGTGGATATAACTTCATTCTCACGGTGGTCTTTATCACCCGTGGAATGTTTCTCTCCAACACGCAACGACTCTTCTGTTGCGTGTGGTAGTCCCTCTGGACTCTCACCAGCGGAGGTACCTTCCACTGATCGTGTCAGAACAGACCTGGTGGCGCCATCGCTATCCACCAGACTGCCTGACGCTGCGGTTGTATCCTCTGATACAGCCGGATTACACACAGGGTGATAAGATCCTGTGCGTCCGCCGCAGTCGATCGATAGGTTAACCCAGTCGATCGAAGGTTTAAACTTGGACATCCATGGGATTCCAAGTATCACATCGAACTTGTCATCTATATCGAGGACGATGAATTCATCCTGGAATGACAGTTCATTCAACTCGAAGCGTGTTTTAATCACACGCTTTGGAATAGTCACGGTTGCACCTGTTGCTAACCGGACTGACAACATACTTCGTGGGGTTTCTACCTCCACGAAGCTCAACAGCGTTAGACTCTGAGTTCTAACTAAATTGTTTGACGCTCCTATGTCAAACAAAGCTCGCATGGGGACATCGCTCCCGTGCGGCTTAACCTCATGGGTGATAAGAGGCTTATCATCACCCTGCACCTTTTGACAGGACATAGTCCCGTCTGGGGATCTTACCCTCACATGCCCTATTTCGGCATGTGGGATAACATTCCCAGTAGGGCGCCCCGCCCCTACTGGTGATTTACGTTTTTTGCACCAACAGGGTGATGTCCCTGTTGGTGTCGCCGTGCAGCGGACTGTTCCGTCCGCTGACTGCGTGGCACCGGACGCGGTGCCATACACTCATGGGCAAAATGCCCCATTTTCGCGCATCTATTGCAGCGAATATTCTTCTTAAATTTAGGTCGCTTCGTGTTCGAAGCAACCGCAACCGATAGGTCCATCGGCTCTGGACCTTCACCGCCCATGCTCTGGCGCGGGTGGCTGTTTCTTGAGACGAAGTGTGAGATTCGTCTGCCTGACTGCTGATTGTTGACATGCCGTTGCGGCATGTCAAAAGCGAAGGGCTGTTGAGCCCTTCGGCTGTACCCATCATGCGATGACGCTGATCGCATGCTGAACTCCTCACATATGCTCATGTCAATGGCATCCCTTAGAGTCTCTGGAGGGTGCCGGTAGAGACTCTGTTTGACGGGACCATCATTGAGTCCCTTCCTGAAGCCAGTGACCTGCATAGCAGGGGGAACCGGCTCATACACAATATTTGACAGCAAATATTGTGTCTTCTGAGCGTAAGCTTCGAGGTCAAGCTTACCTTGCCGGAGTTCCATAAACTCCTGCCGACTACTTAGCTCCATTTCTGGAGCTTCAAAGTTGAGCTTTAGCTCAGCTTTAAATTCCTTATAAGTAAGGAACGCAGAGTCATCAGTGGCTCTGCGACTCATCGCCCATGCCCTGGCTCTGCCGCATAGACATGTTGTGGCGAAGTACGCCTGTTGACGTTCGTAAACAATATTTTGCGCAGAGATGGCATCTTCCACCTCTGCGAACCATCTACGAAGGGGCTCACCCCCTTCACCGGTAAAGGGCGGTACTCGCGCCTTTACCACTTCAACGCTATGCGTTGCAGGTGCAGTTGCGGTACTCGCTGCCTCTGGCGCGGGCCGCTCTGACTTTTCTAGGTGGTTTAGCCTAAAGCGGTTCACCACCTGTACCACTTCCTCTGGAGACTTACTCTTGAGGAAGGTAATGATGTCGGTCCCCATAGACCGAATTATTTCCGCCGTCGCGTCTTTACTACGCTACGAGAAGTGAGGGAAGTGTTTATTCACCTCTTCCAGCGTTCTTTCTTGCTCGGCAGCCGACATGTCTTGCGACATGATGCCGAGCGGCTCTTAATCTTCGCTCCCCTAGTTAACTAGCAGAACGGAATTGTGGTCGTTAAGACGGACCACAAAGTGCTACCAGGTGTAACAGGACTGATCCTGTTACAGGCTTACACTGTATTTTGCGAGGAAGCGCGCAATACAATTAGGGCAGGATTATTTGGTAACAACTAATCCTATAGTTAAAGTAAATATATTAGTATTCACTCGTGGGTTAGAACGCAAAATTAAGAGTGTTTATTTAATGGGTGGTTTAGAGGCTAATAGTATAGTAACTAACTAATTAATATAATAATATCAAGTCTTTAACTAACTGTAGTATTAGTTAACCTGCAAGATTCGGTATTTATACCGAATCGACTTTCCTTCTTATATTATAATAACTTATAATCTCTTATTTAAATTTCATACAACGCGTCTGAAATTAAACTGTGATATTCTAACTTGAATATCTATTATGTAATGGCACCCAATTACAGTCTGACTCGGGGGCGGCTGTGGAGAAGCGTGCCCAAAATTTGGCACACTTCTGGTCAAGTTTCGTCAAGGCATTTGGTCTAATTTCGGATTGGCTTAAACAAGGGGGGGGCTTGTCAGCCTATCAGACTCAAGAAGTGTCAAGAACGCAAGTTTTGGTGAGTCACCCGACTTTGGGTATTTTACATATTTTTGTGGGGGTACATTTAGGTACTATAGGGTAGTAGTATTTTAGTTGTGGATTTACCGGATAGAGGGCTGTTGGTTGTGGATTTGCCTAATAAAAGAGAAGTCTTTTGGTCGCAGGATTTTTTCTAAGTAGAAATCCTTTGGTCTTGGTTCACACCACAGCTAGGGGTCGCCGTCCTTCCCTTTTCGTACACTAGTCGCCTCCGCCCGCCGCGTAGTGTTTGGGGGCAGAGGGTCGAATTATCCCCTCTCGCCCATTATACCCGGTCTGGAAGCGCCGCACGCGCACTTTGGCCTACCGGAAGTCCCTAGACGGGAGTACGATTTGGCGATCTCAACACCTCAACTCAAGTACGTTTGGAACGTACTATTCACTGAATTGGTCTTGGCGTGGAGATATCGTTTGTGGAGTCTCACGAGCATATTGGGTCTTTACGCGGACTTATTGGCTTGTTTTAACATTGGTTGGAAACTAGACCGGTTTTGGTCTTATTTCGTCTTGGTCAGGGGCTAGACCGGAACGGTCGGTCTACCCTCTATTATTTCGTATTGGTCAAGTCTTGATCGTTTGGACGATCGACCTATTGGAAATTATCTCTTGGAAGTGTTTTTGTTCTGTTTGTGTCTGGGGTGAAGAGTTCCGCCCCAGAGATACCTACCCAGATCGGTCTTCTATATTCAAGACCACTTCGATCCAATATGCGATCCCGATCCACCGAGTGTGTAACTAGCCCATTCCATCGGGTACACAAGGTGATATGGACACTAAACAATCGGACCAAGTGGGTTCTGATGACGACCGGTCGTCTGCTTGCAGCGGACGATCGGACCAGATCTCGAGTGGTGGTCCGCGGAGTACCCCCTCCGAAAGTTGGAAGGCTGGGCGCGATGGTGGTAGTCAGGTTATCGATGCTAATGTTTTCGATTTCGAACTCGACTCCACCACAAATACGAGCACTATATTTAATAAACCAATTAAAATCCACTATGTAAAATATATGTAAACTGTGTGCCTTACCTCAAATCTGCGTAAAAAATACTCTAAGCACACGATTGGCCCAAAACACTCCGTCATTTCATCCAACCCGATCGATCCGCCTTGACAACTGGTACACTGGTACAACTTGGTCAATAATTTTCAATAACACTTCACCACATAGTGGCCTAGCAAATCCACATTGATATCCTCGCTCCAGTAGTAGCCGCAGGCAGATTCGGCAATCGAAAACTGCCGGATGAATCTTTTAACCCAGTCCTTGAAACCCGCTCCAAGTCCTCGATACACCTCTGTATCATCAAATATCTTGATCGACAACTTGCACTCTTTCGCGGACGGTGTTTTGAACACCGGGGGCCGATTTTTCATCGGTGCAGCATACCATAATTATTATGGTTAAAATTCGTTTGCACTTCGGGCTTCTTGTCGGGAGTGCTTTCAAGCGTCCATCCGCATAAGCGTACCCAGACGCATCGAGTTGTTGAAACCGAAGTTATTCGGCTCAGGTTGGACCCTGGTAGCTTCAAGCTTATCCATCCGGTCACACAATTTCTGTAACATTTCCAGTATCTTCATTCCTTCGGCGCCCATCGCAGCTTGTTTCTCTTCCTGGGATCCGTCGTCGCTGAAGACATCATGACCCTTTGGGCTCATAACCTGTTGAAAGGTGTTTCCGTCCATCGTAGCACAGTAGTGTAGGAAAATTGCTGTCGTAGATGTCCAATAATAACAGCAATATTACCAAATCGTCTCAAGTCAATATCTCTGCAACCAATTACAGCTAGGTTGCGAGAATGACACCCGTAGAAAGATTGTAATGTGTTTGACGAAGTAGATTGAACCAGGGACTTGTTCAATGGAATGTGTATTTAGAAGTGATTAGCTAGCCTAACATGAATATGCATAAGGAGTTGAAGGCATACTATACCTCCAATAGCTGTTGTGTTACCTACATTAATTATCAGTGCAAAAATAGGCAGTACTCAGAATCGAGTACGGATACCGTATTTTTAGCAACTAAAAAGTAAGAAATACAGATTGCTAACTAAAACAAATAGTCCTACCAAATTTTAGTAATTAATATATACAGACTATTTTAACAGAATTTATAAATGTAAATCTCCAAACGAGAACTTATAAACGTAAAGTTCCAAACTCCAGCCCTTCCAGCCTTGGTCTCATAACCTGTAGGACTTTAACTTAGCACACAAACACACACTAATGTTAGGGGCGCGGAGATCTTATATTACCGGGTCTGAAACTATTGACTAGTTAGGATCTCAGAGCATAGAAAGAGCTTCTGAGTGACCTGTGCCATAATCTCTTGGGCTATATTTTAAAACTGGCATAGTAAAATAAAAAGTGTATTATGTAAGGTTACCTAAAGCAAAGATAGCCATACAAAATGTTATATCTAGGGTGCCACCTCCTCCCTACGGGCACACCTTCACGTGACTTTTGACCAATATAAATAGAATCCAGTAGTTAAGGCATCCCCAACAAAGTTCATTCTCCATGGGGCACAGCTTCCCTAGTACCTACTTCATCTATAACTTCTTTTGCCACCCTCGCCGTTGACGGACGTTTCTAGAACTGCCTCGCAGTACCGTGGGACACACTCCAGCACGCTCAACCACTGCGCATCGGTCGCAGTACTTCTGCTAGTGGCATGGCGCTCTTTTATCGGTCGCAGTACTTCTGCTAGTGGCATGGCGCTCTTTTATCGGTCTTTGGGGCGGACGTCGCTCCGCCTTTCATTGCGAAATCACCTGCACCATGAAATCTATACCAACGTTGGCGCAGTCTCCCGTATCAACAGTGGCCACACGATCCAAGTGGGTAAAAAGACACCTCGACAGACGCAACTTGGTCGATTAATAGAGGATACTATGGTCGTGCCGTCTACGACCGCGCCTCGAATGATTAACATTGGGTCACGCAAAGTTCCACCACCCAAGGTGTCGTCATCCGTCGGATCACCAGGTTCTACGTTCCGTTGCACCACCCCTATAATCCTCGAAAACGTGTCTGGTGGAGAGAACAACACCGAAATTTCAGAAATTTCGGTGTTGTTAAGCTCGCCGAAATAGTATACCCCTCAGATCTTCGGCAGCATACGCAAGCTCCAATGTAAACTTTCACATGAGCTACAAACTCATTTCTAACATCATCAAGGAAGAAGGCAATTCTCTAGGAAAGTTATTTTACCCTCGACGCTCGCGAAAGCGTCTAGAACAGACGAAACAGCGTGAAGAAGCTCAGAAGTACGATATGGAGCAGTTCCGGGAGTTTATACGCACGACAGAAGTGCGCATCTCAACAGCGCAACATACACATACTCTTATGTCAGCAGCTGAGCAGAAGAAGGCTAAAACTGTACTGGTCGAACTGGAAGACCCTCTCCTGCCGGAATTGTAACGGGGTTACATTTGGTTACGTTGGTGTACGTAAATACACAACGGTTGAGGTCAAGTATTGACCGGTCCGAGGTTCGGACCTATTGGTTGTTTTAACCAATCAGGGCGGGAGCCCTTGGTGAAGGTGTGGCAGCCTGCCACGTGTTGGTACACAGGTGGTGTACATTACATTTCGGCTAGGTACGAATTAAGTAATCTCTACTTAGTATTACATATAGTTTACATTAGTTTATTAATTTAGGCTAATTACATATTAAATATAAATCAGTTTCCATTTCACTCTTAGGTACAGCTAGACGTTCGACCGGGAAAGGTTGAGCGTGCTGTGAGTGTTTTAGCAGGGGAGTACCTCCTCTAGCTACTCCCTACTAAGGGAAAGCGTCAAGCTTAAGCGTTAGCGTACGCTAACAGGAAACTGGGGAAATCCTGGCCCCGAGCGAGAGAGTAATCTCACGCTAAGCCCTTTTATTAGGGCGTATCGGCTAAGTAGCGGCGTATCGCCGCTTAAGGAAAGTCTTCCTCTGTGCGCTAGCCGCACCGTGCGTTTACGCAACGGCTACAGGAATCGCTGGTTCATTTTCCACCTCTAGAACTCATTCAACTGAGCTGCATACTTCGCAAGAGTGGTGTTAAAAATAGTCTGTATACTTTAATTACTAAAATTAGGTAGGACTATTTGTTTTAGTTAGCAATCTGTATTTCTTCCTTTTTAGCTGCTAAAAATACGGTATCCGTACCTAATTCTGAGTACTACCTATTTTTGCACTGATAAGTAATGTAGGTAACACAACAGCTATTGGAGGTATAGTATATCTTCAACTCCTTATGCATATGCATGTTAGGCTAGCTAATCACTTCTCAATACACATTCCATTGAACAAGTCCCTGGTTCAATCTACTTCGTCAATTGCATTATAATCTCTCTACGGGTGCCATTCTCGCAACCTAGCTGTAATTGGTTGCAGAGATATTGACTTGAGACGATTTGGTAATATTGCTGTTATTATTGGACATCTACGACACCAAGTTTCCTACACTACTGTGCTACGATGGACGGAAACACCTTTCAACAAGTGGGATTGAGCAAGAAATGCAATTAGAGGAAGATAAGATCCTGGTTAGCGCGATAGAAACGCGCGAAGATGCTGAGGCCCCTGCACGTGAAGCCTTGAAGCTCATGGCCGTGCTTGATTCCAAGCTAGACCGTGCAGTACATGAAGAGCAAAAGTTGGCTCATAAACTGTCGGTAGCCGGTGATCTTCGACATTCGAAAGAGCTTGGAGATGCCAGTGGACACTATTCCACCTTGCAATGTGGTACACCGGCATCGTCGGGTGTGATCGAATAACTGCTAATATTGATGTTTGTACGTCAGATAAAACGAACTTAGTTGACCCTATACATTCTATACTTTGTGAATTTGAAGGACTAAGATCATTCTGATGTTGCTCACATAAGCAATTTATATTTCTATTGGTCGAAAGTCACGTTAGGGTGTGCCCGTAGGGCGGACGGAGGTGTGCCGGTAGGGCGACCCTATATCTAAAGTGTAACCTAAAAAGTGTACCTACCCATTTCAGCCAATGGCGTTTCACCATCTTGGAGAGACGTAATAGACAAAATGGCTTCACCAAATTCCACCACCTATATATTTACGGTATTGGTGTTGCTAAGCCTTAGCCTCTACGGAGTACTGCGTAAATGCCGAAGTGTAACGCTCAACATTTTCCCATCCAGCTGGTCACCAAATGGCGGGAGTAAAGAACGTAAAACGTAAAGCAATAAATGTTGCATGACCATATCCTCCCGAAAAACATTGTTGGGTAATTTATTAGTGAATCGGTACGCGTTGTCCATTTGCTCTTCAGAGCATTATACGTCCACGACAGAATCTTCTCGATCATGAGAGACCCGAGACGGCAGCTTCTTAAAAATATGATTAAGGTCTAAATCAACTGTAGAATTTCCAAAGCCTTCCAGGCTTTGCAGTAGATTGCTGGTTTTAATTTCGTTCTCCCAATGCGCTTTCCAGTCCTTAGCTGTCACCATCCATTGTTTCGTATTCCATATTTTATGCTGTATTTCGTCAGATTTATTTGTATCGGCGTTTTCAAACGTGCTTAAACTCGGGTAATACTGCGAAGATTCTTTTTCGGCTTCGGACACTGATTCACCACATATATTGTTAACCGCACAGCTTGCTGACCTGTTACTTTGAGCGAGCTCGAGCACATCTTTGGATGTTCGCGCTGCCGTTCGAGCGAACAACTTAATTCGCAGAAACGGTAACAAACTTTGCTGCGGACACGTTGTCGATGAAGCAGAAGGGATGAAGCATTTTCCGGGAACTACGTCACTTAGGTTTGGCGTGCTAGTCGAAAAGCTGAACAGTCTAGATCCGAGCATGTGCATCAACGGATGCGAGTCGGATATTAGCATGTAGAAGAATTTGGGGTTATCAAAGTCACACATTAATTCCAATTCAAACGGATACATGCGATCTTTAAAAGCCAGGAACTCTTCCATGAACTGTGCGGTAGCTTTATCATTCAAGCCTGAACTGCTTTGCGCTGCACAAAACCAGCTAAGAAAATATCGCTTCGCATACTTTCCAATAGAAAGCCATTGAAGCGGTGGCTGATCACGAGCGAGTAGTTGGTGCTGAAGATTGTAATTGAAGGTATATCCCAATACCATCAGCGGCTGATCATACAGCTTCCACACGTCATTCACTTGTTGTATCAAAATTCGCACTTGATCGGTAGATCGCCGTTCAGCTGCCGTATTCTCCCAGTCAGATAGAATAGCCCTATATTGTTGCTGTATTCTTCCAAATTGATACATTATCTCTGACAATGAGAAGGCTGATGTGGGAGTATTGCACATCATTCGGCACGTCTCCTTCAGCGGTGACATTAACTCGCTTAATGTCACCACATTTTCCCAAAATTCGGGATTTTGAATTATTCGAATAATATGACTCGAAAGACCACACTCCGTTAGTTCCTCGACAGTATTTCCCGTGCTATCTTTGCGTAAACTTCCTTTTCTTTGTTTGTTAAATGATTGACTTCCAGAGACTGTCGAGTCTAATGAAGCTTGAGCAACCTTAGAAGAGATAATTTTAATCATGTCTTCATAATGTCGAATAGAATCCACTGCTTCGACGAATGAGTACCAGTTTTGCCGTGTGGGTAAATGCAGCCTTGCATTTGGGTCATCGCATTCACGCTGCAAGATTTTTAATACGCGTCGATTGGAGAACATCTGAGTGAGCTCGATGATTTCACTAACAGTTTCCATTGACTCGTCTGACTTTGTCATGACGATTCCGAGAAGCGTCTGCAAGAAATGTGAAAAACAAGGAAGGACTGGAATCGACACACTTGTGTCCTCGCTTGAATTCACGGCAATACGAGAGGCTGCGCATACTAGTGCAGTATCGGCAACAATGTTGATGACACGTATACCCCTATTTCTTATAGAAGCCAAGCTGTTCTTTATTCTTTTTGCAAGATCCTCGGCGGAAATCTCCAATGCGCTTTGCTCGATCTCGATGTCAATTAGCTCCCACATTGTCACTTCATCACGAGCATTTACGAGAGAGAGAAGAACGAAGCTTGATCTAGGGCACTTGGCACTCCACCAATTCACAGCTAGCGTGACTCCAACTTGCTCATCTTTCATCATTAAGATCTGTTTTTCATTAGAATCAGCCCCCAATGACAAAAACAAATCAGCACCCGGTAGCTTTTCCTTAAACAACTGAGCTGATTGCCCGATTCGTAAATAATCCCACGAAAGGCCTGTCAACAGCGTCGATGACACAATTAGCTTATTCAAGGCTGCTTCATCGACGCGGTTTATGGGTCGGTGACTGTCTGGTTTAGTAGACAAGTGTAATTCCAGTTCATCTTCTTTCTTAGTATAACTATTCTTTTCAGGCAACAGATGCCCACTCGACGAAGAAATATCATCGTCAGCGACTAACTTCCTTGATGACGGCATTACAGAAGAATCTCTTGCGATCGTTTTGAAAGGCGGGGAGAACGATTTCACTCCAGGTGTATTCTGCGCACCGTTTGCCTTTTTATTGGCTTCATCATCACGCATCTTTTCTCTATGTAACGGTAAACCGACGCTATTCCCTTCATCGTCACTTCGTCTTATCTTCTTTATCGGAGTTGAAGACATTTCTTGAAGCAACATGTCGACGTTACGATTGTGCGACTGGTGTCGCTTGTTAAAGTTCGCTGCATCTTTCTGTGCACACAGCAACTTCAGCTGCATCACCGCCTCCGTGGGACAGTAAACACATTTTTGCAAGTGTCGAATCATGTTTCCAGATACACCTCTAACTGCGACAGGATCTGCTCCATTTTCACTGCAAAATCTGCAGTAAGCGTTATGATGAAAGCGATTGCGCTTGTTCCCGCGGTCAAAGTACTGCCAGGCTGGATGACTTGGTCTTCCCATTTTTTTTTCGTCTCCTTCTAAACTCTTGACAACACGATCCTGCGTATCGTCCACATCTTCGTCAATCTCACAGGAGACGCCCGTTACAGCACTTTTAGACCCTGTATTCTCTGCGCCGTCGTGTACCGTGTGAATTAGAGGTGATCCACCCGTGTAGCATGACAGATCAAAAAGCGCTGCACCCGTCGTCGCTTCCATCTGCTCCGCATTCGGCGTCAATGTCGAGACATCAGTTGGGGCTACTACGTTGGTAGCGCACCTGTGCGTTTCCTTTGCGTCCATTTCCAGAAAAGGAGCTATGTATGTCAAGCAGCAAGCAACATAAGTTAGTGCGCGGATGGAGCGAATATCGTTACGGTGTCGACGAGCTCGAGTAAATACTACCTTAGGGTAAAATTAAGCAGGCGCAAAAAACTGTTGAAAATATTCATTATACTGGTTTTTGCCAAACCGGGTATGTTTAGATTTTCATGGAAAAATCTAATGCGCCCCCCCAAATGAGAATTTCGAATATTTTTTCACAAAAAGTTATCCTTTTTTCGAGGAATGATAAATCCACTGGCAAATGAGAGTAAATCCACTGACTGTGACTCATAAGAAATAATGTGACCTAAAAAGGAAATATCAACTTAGAATAAGCTTTGATTTTGATTTAGGGAATTGTTATTTCCACACCCCAAAACTGTTATTTCCACACACCGCATACTATATAAAGTGGGTACAAAAACCAACTCAGATCTTTAGCTTGTTAATTCGTCGCACGATGCCAACTTCCTACGTGGGAACCTACACGCGAAAAGAAGGCCATGTGGACGGCCATGCGAAAGGGATTTATGCCAACTCGTTCGACGACCGTACAAGTGTGCTCGAGCTGCTTAAGGTGACGGAAGGAGCGGGTATTAATCCTTCGTACGTGATGGGCACCGAGTCGATGCTGTATGCTGTCAACGAGTGCAATGAAGCCTCCGCGCTTCGTCCTGGCCACGAGACAGGTTTCGTCACGGCCTACAAGATGAAACAACAGGGCGAGTTGGTGCCGCTAAGCCTTCACGAGACGTGCGGCACGTACGCGTGCCACGTGGCGCTTAGTCCGCAACGCGACTTTGTCTCTGTGACCTCTCTGTGGCCAACTACGGTGGCGGTCTGTCACTGTTTCCGGTGAAGACCGACGGCTCCTTGGCTCCAGCGTCCGACTATCATTGTTTTCCAGGCGCGAGTCTCGTTGTGCCAGACCGTCAAGACGCGTCGCACATCCATAGTACAGCGTGGACCTCGTAGCTGCGGATTTAGGCACTGATCGAGTGGTGCAATACACGCTCGATGCGGAGAATCAAAAGTTAGTGGACGAAGAGTTCATCTTTCGTCTCCCAGGCTCCGGTCCGCGCCATTTCGCGCTTTCGACCACGCTTGGCGTGGCCTACATCATCGGCGAGCTCGACAATACCGTCGGGGTGCATCCACTGGATGTCAAGACTGGCAAAGTAGGTCACGAAGTGCTCCAAAACATCTCGACGTTGCCACCCAACTACGCTGGTCCTGCGCCATTAGCATCGGATATTCACATTTCCACAAATCAAAGGTTCGTGTACGCAGCTACTCGCTTCAGCGACACGATCACGGTCTACAAGATCTTGGCTGACACATGTCTGGAGCTTGTGGAGTATGTTTCCACACGTGGAAAGACGCCGCGCGACATCCTCCTCTACAAGAACTTTTTGCTTGCGGTGAACCAAGATATGAGCAGCCTGAACGTCTACCGCGCGGATCCGGAGCCGGGAAACTCACGTACACTGGCCACTCAATCGCGTGTCCAACGCCGTCCTCAATGTTTATAGCCTAAAAAAACAGCGATTATGGGGGTGTCTGTGGAAATAACAATTCCCTAAGTCAAAATCAAAGACTGGACAGACTTATTTTAAGTTAATATTTCCTTTTTAGGTCACATTATTTTTTATGAAGTGGATTTACTCTTATTTGCCAGTGGATTTATCATTCCTCGAAAAAAGGATAACTTTTTGTGAAAAAATATTCGAAATTATCATTTGGGGGGGGCGCATTAGCCAAAATGGGGGGGGGCGCATTAGATTTTTTCATTTTAATTTATAGCACTGATAATTTCGTACTTTTAAAAGATAAGATAGTGTACCTAGAAGTCTTAGAGCATCTCCACCGGTTCGTGCTATATTATATCAAACTAGTGTAGTACCCCGTCGTACCGACGGGGCGGAGGGTATATATATAAGGTTAAACTGTAGAAGCAACTACGTGACCGGGAACGTCACAGGGATGGAAAACTTTTAAATAGGTAGATGTAAACGCGCTATTTCTAACCAAATATATAGTCGTTTACACTGATCTGCGTGTCAATAGTACTACCACCGATTAGTCTTCAACAGAGCCATGATTCTTGAAGCGAAATATTGTATTTTATGTTTTTTTTCAGATAGTTTTTTCCTTCTGTAAAAGCGCTATTTATAGGGAATTGTTAGATCCACGCCTAAATTTGTTAAATCGACGCCCTGTTAAATCGACGCCTTTCCAGGCTTTCAAACTTCGATAACGAAAGTTCGTGTGGAGTACACAAGATATGTTGCTTGGTAATGTTGTGCCAGTTGGAAGTTGCAGTAAATCGTAAAAGGTAGAGAATACGGGGAAAGCTGCGACCAGGCATATGGACGTCAAACGCCTCGGCTTTTCGCACTTAATACGGAGGGCATAACTACGTAAGAGGAAGCCACTGCGCTTCATAACGTAATTTGTGGCAATTTGAACACGTTGTTGCTCGTCGACGGTAAAGTCAGGATCAAGAGCGATGGTCCTTTTAAAGTTGTCGTGGTAGCAGCTTGTCTCTGCTTTGGCAGTGTGACTACTTCTACAACTGAGTTCGTGGAAGAGACATACTCTCGCGTGGACTGCTACCCGCCACGTGCAAATTTTCCCGAGCCGACGGAAGAATTGTGTCTGGCTCAAGGATTTTGCTGGAAAATTCTTGAAAAAGGAGGTATTCCGTGTGCCTTTCCTGCTGCAAAGACGCCGACCGCGCAAGAGTGCGCAAATTTGCCCAAAGTATTGCGCATGTCTTGTCGCAGTCCGAGATTTGCGTCGTTGAAAGTGTTAGAAGATGCCGACACTTGTGGTAGCGTTGGCCGTTGTTTTGATGATGGAGAGTGTTTCCAGCCAATGGCGAAATGATACGAGCTCTTAACCCTGGATAAAACAACGGATGGGTGACGTGGGACGCTGGCACTACAGCATGAAAGTCACGGTCCTTTTGGATACTATCTGGTACTATTGGAGCCGAATGTGGTTCGACTGTCGACTAATCAAGTTCGTATCCACATCACTGATCCTGCATTTCCACTGTATGAAGTACCATACATGCCTGTAAGACGACAAGAAGAAAACGCTGATGAAGAAGAGAATATTCAAGTTCATTTTACGCCACGGCCGTTCGGAGTAGCGGTCTCACGTCGTCATTCGGGGGAAGTATTGTTTAACTCAACAACTCCAGTAGAGAAAGATGAAGATGGTGCTAGATTTAGTGGCTTGATATTTGAAAACCAGTTTATTGAGATTTCGACACAGCTAACGTGTAATGACGATGACAATCCTATTTTGTATGGATTGGGCGGAAGACTTGGTATAGCGCATCTACGTGCTGATGATGAAGGAGACCTCTATACGATGTTTGCCCGCGCGCCGAACACTTCCGTTTGATTATATAGAGTATATAGAGTATATAGATTAGATAGATGGATGGAAAAAGGGCGTCGATTTAACAAAAATTAATAATAAATTCAAAAGGGCGTGGATTTAACATTTTTTGGGGCGTCGATTTAACAATTCCCTATTTATATAGTCGAATTAAATTACACACATTCCCCTCTTAGCTTATACCCCTTGTAGACAGCAGAAATGATAAGTTATGAGGGGTTATAAGGTAGAAGGGGTACCAATGACTCATTGGCCGAAAACTCAATTAATTTAACAGTCAAAATCATCGGTCACCAACAACACCTCCACCACCCACACCCACGTCAAAACCAAAACAAACCATGACCAAGACCCCCAACTCCACCAGGGCCACCAAGGGCAAAGGCCAGAACTCAGAGGCAAGTGCACAGAGCTCTTTTCAGCAGCTGTGCTGCCTCAGCTGACATCTTCTCTTCCAAACTTTGAACAGGACAAGCTCACAAATGAGCAGAGGCTGGCTATCTGCAAACACAGTGCAGCCCATCCAGGCATGAGTCAGACAGAGCTGGTAAAGTGGGCTGTGAAACAGTTCAACAGCCGGGGCATGAGTCAGCCGGGAATTAGCGGGCGGTATCCTGAAGAGGAAGAATGATCTGGAGAAACTGTACAAAGCCTCCCTTCAGTCAAAGAGGGCCTGCGAAGTCACTTCCAATCAGGTGGAGGAGGCCATTTCCACCTGGGTTATGCAGTGCCAGCACAAAAGCATTTCCCTCAGTGGAGAGATCATAAGCAGAAGGGCCTCCAGTTCCAGGAGGTTCTGCAGTTGGACAAAAAAGCTGGAGTTCTCCAATGGCTGGTTGGACCGCTTCCAGCAGAGGCACAAGCTGGATTCCTTCAAGGTTCGTGGCGAGAGTGGTTCGGCTGATGTTGATTATATGGTAAGGTCTCTCTGCCTGACCGGAGGCAGCTCATCTCCTCCTACAATCTTGAGGATGTGTACAACATGGATGAAACTGGTGAGTTTAGTGTTTTTGTGATTGTGAAACAGTTTCTCGAACAGTTTGTTGGCATTGATCACTGTCATCAGGACTCTACTTCTCCATGGCTCCAGACCGTACCATTGCCCAGAAGCCTGGAAGGGACAAAGAAGGACAAGGTGAACAGTGAGATCCATGCCTTTGAGATTCCCAATCAAATGCTAACATCTCCTCAGACTCGCTTCACTTTGGCACTGTGTGCAAACGCAGACGGATCAGACAAACTTGCGCCTTTCATCATTAGCAAGGATGAGAAGCCCAGATGCTTCAAGAAAAAGACCGGCGCGCAACTCGGCTTCTACTACCGCAACAACAAGAAAGGATGAATGACTGGCATCCTCTTCCAGGAGTGGCTGGCTGACCTTGACAAGAAAATGAGGGTGGGTGGTATTGTTGCAAATGTTATTAAAGGATGTGTTGCTAAGCTGCTGTTTGACAGGTAAATGGCCGAAAGGTCTTGCTGCTGATGGACAATGCCCCCTCCCACACTCTCACCGACCTTGAGCTCACCAATGTGACGGTTCAGCCGTTGCCTCCCAACACTACGTTAAAACTTCAGCCCATGGACCAGGGAATCATCTACGCTTTCAAGCGCCACTACCGACGCTTCCACATGCGTAACGCCCTGGACCGCGAGGATCGCAACGAGAAAGAGCTCTACTAAGTCGACCAACTCACGGCTATGAGATGGTCTCATGCTGCCTGGGACGAGATCTCCTCCGACACGATGCACAACTGCTTCCGCAAGAACGGTCTCCTCGCCGAAAAAGACCCTCTTCCCATGTTTGATCCACACGAGCGTCCCCTTGAGCACACGGCTGAGGAAGCCGCCGTGGAGAAGGAGCTACAGGAGTCCCTCGACGCCTTTCACTCCAGCACCGGGTTCCGGTGGACGACCTACTCAACGTGGAGGGGGAGCAGGATAGCGTTCACTCTGAGCTGAGTGACGAGAGCTCATCGCCTTGGTGACGGCTGACGAGCAGGACAATGACGAAGAGGAAGAGGTGATGTAGGAAGGGATTTCAAAGACCAAGAAGCTTGAGGCCCTCATCATTTCCCTTTCTCTGCTTGATCTTTCCGACGAAAAGCATCGGATGGTTGCCAAGACACTTAGAGACCTGCAGACTGGAGTCCGCCTTTCAGCCACTGTCCAACGCACCCTTGATGCCTGGCTCAAGTGAGATATTTTCCCCCGAAGAACTTATAAATTTCCAAGATTTATAACTTATAAGATATAAGTTAGTCCTCATAGAACGAGCCTCGTTCCCGCCAAGTCATAAGCTAAGAGGGGATATAAGGTATGAGGGGATAAGCTAAGAGCGGGATGTGTGTATACTATACCACCAACAGCTGTTGTGTTACCTACATACCTTATCAGTGCAAAAATAGGTAGTACTCAGAACCGAGTACGGATACCGTAATTTTAGCACCTAAAAGGTAAGAAATACAGATTGCTAACTAAAAACAAATAGTCCTACCTAATTATAATAATTAAGTATACAGACTATTTTTAACAATTGTCTGCAAGTTGCGGATCTGATCACGATTCCATGGGATCAACGCTGCGTTTCCCGAGTATTTTAGGCTTGATCGCGTGGAAACCTAATATCGTGAGAAGGGCGAGTGATCATCTCCAGCTTCATGAGCGGCAAACCGCACCTCACACTTAACACGTTGCTCGGTCAGGATCAGTTTATCAGGGCAGTTTTTACCTTTAAAATTTTCACCCAATCGTGATGGATCCAATTTTACCGACAGATGGAATTTGATCCAGAGAGCCTAGAAAATTTGGGTTCCATCTCGTAGCTTGCGCTTATGCTTTATTGGAACTAGAACTCTCAGCAAAATTGGGCGATGCAGAATCGTGACCGGGGCGTAAACCATGAGAGGATGTCTGGATTGCCCAGCTGACATGATATGAATTTCCACCTTTGTCTGAATCGGACATGTCCCAAACTGTTAGCCACATTTGGACCGAACCCAACCGCAAATCTTCCAAGATCTTTTAGGATTTGAGCAGCCGGGTTTTGATCGCTTGCATCTTGCAGACCACGCACGACCCTTAGTCTGAAAATCCCTCACCTGAGAACGTGGGAACTCCTGCTCTGCAATTCTGTTCGTAATGTCAGGTGATAATGTTGTTATGAGTGATCTGGCTCTGGAGAAAAAAGAATGGTCGTTAAAGCTCTCCTTGAGGGGAGTCACATCTCGCTTGGCTACCTCCAGATCCCAGAGCAGCCGATCGTGTCCTTCATGGTGAAATTCCACCTTCTAGTCCATCGCTTTATTAGGCTTGTCTTTTTGTTGATCTGGACACATAAGGTTGCTAGCGTGATATATAGCGGAAGTGATTTGATATTACGTAATCTTTCTTAGATCAAGTCGCACAAACTGTGGAGAGAGGAGCGCAAAAGGTCGACTAGATCAGGAGCTCTTTAACATTATTTCTGATGAATTTATTAAAGGAATTGATAATAATATAAATAATGAACCGAACATAGCAACAACACCACCAACTTTATTAGGAATAGATCTTAAAATTGCAAAAAAGGTAAAAAATACCATTCTGGAACAATATTTAAAGGAGTTTTCATTGGATTTGCTTAAATATAATTATCTGGATGACCTAAATTATTTGGATAATAGAATATAAAAATAAAAAATATTAAAAATAGGGAATTGTTATTTCCACACCCCAAAATTGTTATTTCCACACACACACACACCCGCCCATTTCTACACATCGATGTAACAATGCCCTTTTTATATTGTAAATAATGACCTTCGCCTTAGCCTTCGAAAGTGACGATGGCTCGCGAGGAGGCTGTTTAAACTGACCGACCTTGAAAGTCTGCCGTACCTGCCCACTCTCATCACGCCTCTTACGTCTGCATTCTACACTTGCTGCACCAGCATCACTCGCCGCGTCATGGGACCGTCCATTTCCCTCTATTTTGGTGCGCGCATCCTTTTTTCCGTGACTTTAATCAGTGCGGATAGTAATCAGAATGGTGTTCACATAGGTTTCTGCTGACGAAATGTCCGCCCAAGGATAATTTGCTGAAGCTCAGGCCAACTATTTGAAGCCTGACATGCAGGTGGTCAAGGAACTAGATGCTTTGTTGCATAAGAAAAAGATGGGGATCGTTGGGCACTTTTATATGGACCCAGAGCTCCAGGGTATTTTGTCATCGTTATCCTGGCCTCACATATTTATTGCTGACTCACTCGCCATGGTAGAAGCTGCAGCTAAGATGGCTACGAAGGGTATTCAATCAGTGGCCGTGCTGGGCTTTGAATTTATGTCTGAGAGCGTACGGACATTAAGACGCGGACACCAGGCGCTCGGTGCCCAGAGCAGTGTAGTTAGGTGAAGCTTCTACAGCGTAATGTCGCAAGAAAGCACCGCATGAAGTCGGAGCTTAATATTCCGGAAGGCGGTTCCAGTCTTTTGTCCTTATACAATATATCACGCTTGCGTAAAAATAAAGATGATCGACCGTGCCACTCCCACGAGGTCAGTTTAGACAAATGGCTCGGTCAGTTTAGACATCCCTCTCGCGAGCCATCGTCACTTTCGAAGGCTAAGGCGACGGTCATTATTTACAATATAAAAAGGGCATTGTTACATCGATGTGTAGAAATGGGCGGGGATGTGTGGAAATAACAATTTTGGGGCGTGGAAATAACAATTTTGGGGCGTGGAAATAACAATTCCGTAAAAATCATATTATTAAACCAAATAATTTTTTTGTAAAAAAAAGGATAAAAAAGAAATATTTTCCATTTTGAATATAATACCTAATAAATTATTTGAAAATCTTCATGTAATAAAACTAAATGAATTAAAACAACACCTATAATTATAAAGGGAAAAATAAAATGTATACTAAAACAACGATTTAAGGCAGGATTATCAACAGCAAAAGCACCCCATAACCATTCAACATCTCTCCCAATTACCGGTATTGCAGAAACAAATTAGTAATAACTGTCGCTCCCAAAAAACTCATTTGAAAAGCAAAAAAAGGACTTGAACCCTCGACATTAAATTTGGCAAGGTTATACTCTACCATTGAGCTATTTTTGCCATATATTTTTATTTTATTATCAAAAAATATCTTTTTTTAATCAAAAATGTTTATTGTTTAAAAAATATTTTTAATTAATTTTTTCGGGAATACAAATAAGGGAGTTATTTTGAAAATAATTACAGATAGGGGAGTGATTTTGAAAATAAGTGCAGATAGGGGAGTGATTCAAAAATATTTACAAATAAGGGAGTGATGTCACTGCAAATTTGCGGGGTCAGCGTATACTGACCCCCCATTTCCGTAAACTGACCCCCCTGGTGCATAGCCATGAGATTTTATACAAAATTCAACAGTTACAGTTAGACTGAGATTTTTGTTATGATGATGTGTTCACGGTGTAAATGTATTCTACTTCTCGGGTGGTACCTCAGCCGTACACTGCCGTAGTTATCACGCGCGATTTCTTCTACTGTTGATGATTCAATCCCGCTATATTCCATAAGTTGCCACTACCGCCTCTATCACGTTTTCCGCTATATACTTTCGACTGGTTTTCAGGGCCCGATCACACTGATCTCATATCGATAAGAAAAAAGTTCAACATCTTCCTCGAGAGAAATTAAGGTAAGAGACGTAATCAAGTCATCCGTCGATGCGCCGTCGACATCGACTGGCGCCTCTCTTTCTTCTCTAAAAATGTCACATACAATTGCTTCTTGTCCATCGAAGTTTGCAAGAAGAGCTTCATCGTTTTGAACAGGAAGGGGCTCATCGAGTCCATCCCATGCTGTGGGTTCAACAGCGAGTCAGTAGCGTTTTTCCATACATGTGAGCATCTCAATCTTACCTCGTAACAATACATGATGATGGACATGGAGAGTGCGAAGACATCCACTTCACCGTATTTCCTGCCTGAGCATAATCCGCGATCGTGCAAAATTATCGCCAAACTATCTAACGCACGCGGCAATGTGTACAATGCCAGCTCTAATTTCATTAAACAGCACAGTTGGTTCAGCAACAAGTTAGCACGTGGAAACAACCACACGCTTTACACAAACCAGAGCGTCGGCCTTTTGGTTCCATAAGAATGGTCGTCGAAGCTAGAAGTCCGGCTAAATAGAAAATGAAGCGATGATCCTTGCTCACGACGCGACGGTGAAAGCACACAAGAGACAAATAGAGCGACGTGAATGACGCCAAGAAGAAATTGGATCGCGTCGCATTTAGCGTCGAACATGAAATAATGTGAAATGGAGCACTCAAGAAGCGTCTAAAGTGGATGAACATCCCTGGCACGATGAAGAGTTCCATGTACAGCGGAAACGTCTTCACAAAAGCACGTGTGAAGCAAAAGACCGCGCCCATGACGCATGAGTCGGCATTCACGTGTACAAGTCTGCATGGAAGGATGCCAGTTCGAGCCCCCCCCCGATCATGGGTGTAACGGTTACTTTAACTGTTGAATTTTGTATAAAATTTCATGGCTATGCACCAGGGGGGTCAGTTTACGGAAATGGGGGGTCAGTAAACGCTGACCCCGCAAATTTGCAGTGACATCACTCCCTTATTTGTAAATATTTTTGAATCACTCCCCTATCTGTAATTATTTTCAAAATCACTCCCTTATTTGTAAATATTTTTAAATCACTCCCCTATCTGTAATTATTTCCAAAATCATTCCCTTATTTGTAAATTCCCGTATTTTTTTAAATATAAATGTATAGCTCAGTTGGTAGAGCACCGGACTTTTAATCCGAGGGTCTTGGGTTGGAAAGTGTCTGTGTGAGCTCCGTGATTTGCTTGTGGACCTGCGGTTAGGCTAGTAAGCTTCATGTAGTGATGTAAGAGAGCGCTGTTTAAAAAAATGGTCCGTCAAACACAGCTAATACGCTTATGCGATAGAGGAAGCTTGGATGGGTGGACGATTGTAAACGCGGTAAATTTACAACTGATTTGAAATGTTATAGTTACTGTCCCTACTCCTTCGTAGTATCAAAGGCTGATAGCAGTTTTACTCCTAAGACCTACAACTGTACAACTAATATCTTACCATGAGTTATTCTGACGAACACACGCCGCTATGTGGTGAAGCGGACCCAAGAATTTTGGTCGTTTCCGGTCAGCAGCAGACCGATCGGCTTATCGGCGATCGGATTGGTGGAAATCCAGGACTTTTAAGCCGGTCATGTGCAAGGAGTGTCAAGAACACGGATTTGGGTAAGTCACATGAGATTGCGTGTACCTACATATTTTCATGTTTGGTACATATTGGGGACTATAGGGGGTAGGTAGTTTTTAGTTTGGGTTTTGCCAAGTTTGTGTTTTGCTTCGTAAAGGTTTTGGCTTTAGCTTCGTCTAAGAAACCGTTGGACCTCTAACTCAACCGGGGTCGTTTCGCCTTGCACGTCAGTCGTCTCTGACGCCGCAGAGTGTTTTGGGAGAGGAGGGTCGATCAATCATCTCTAGCTCATTATACCCGGCCGGGACGCGTCACAGACGCATTTGGTCTGCCGGAAGTCCCTCGATGGGAGTGCACTTTGGTTCACCTCTCAAGTTTAAGTTGCGCACGTTTGGAACGTGATATTACGTCTATTGGATTATTTCGTGGAGATATTGTTCGTGGAGTGTGTCACGTTCTCATTGGATCTCCCTATTGGATTATTGGACCCTATTGGATTACTGGAGTTTATCTCCCATATTCGTCGGGCTTTACGATCGGGTCAGCGATCTGCCCTCGGGAGTATACTCACTTCAAGTATAACCGATCTACCTGTACCCAGGGTGAAGAGTTCCGCCCAGGGTACATTACCAAGCACGGTTTACCACATTTAGACCACAAGTCAATTCCTATCGCCGATCCACCGAGTGTGTTACCAGCCCAATCCATCGGGTACACAAGGTGAGATGCAAAACAAATCGGACCAGGCGTCCTGTGTTGATGATCGGTCGTCTGCCAGCAGCGGACGATCCGATCGGATCGAAGGCGAAGGGTCGCGGGGTACCCCCCCCCGTAAGTTGGAAGGCCGGGCACGATGGTGGTCAGGTTCTCGATACTAATTTTTCTATTTTGAACTTGACTCCATCACAATGGTGCGCGTGCCCGGATTCGAACCAGGGATATCACCGCAGCGATATTCAGCAAATAATTGATTACGATGAATTGAATGTGGAATCGTTCTGGAGAGAACATAAGGAACGGCTATCGCCTCATGTTCTCGTTGTCGATAAGGATGGCGATGTCCGATCTGGCCTGGTGGAGGACCATATCGGGATTAATAAGTTTTTTTCCTCCCCATAAGGCTCCCACCGGAGGCGATCGGGACTATAGCAGGTCTTGATATAGTTCTGAAAGGATCAGGACTTTTGTCCTGATCCTATGCATTTGAATGAATATTTTGACGAAAATACAATAAAAACCGAAAACTACATAGAGGCTGATCGGAACGATCCAGCTCAACCTCCCAAGGTTCCCAAGCAGAGGCTCAGAATGCCGTCCGAGGAAGACGACTTGGAAGAGAAGTCGCAGGTCGGGGATGGGGTCATCAAAGAAGAAAACCTGACCAGGATGTATTACATCCACGAATTGAAGCGATTTATTCGCGAAGACCAGGTCATGCGGATTATAGACCCCCAGATCCCCGATCGACTTCTCGGACCCACCACCGAGCCGATCCAAAGCGATCGGCCGTTGCTGTTAGTGAAGAACCTGATGGAGATGTTGGCCGAGGTCGGCATGAAGGTGCGAACGTGCAGAAACTCTTCGATCTGGATACTTGGAGGTTGGAGATGTCGATGTCGACCTTGCACGACCATTTGGTGCCGTTGGTGGGGGCGGTCCGCCACATGGTGACTCAACTCTTCCGCCCGCATAGGAAGTACGCTCAGACGTACTTCGACGATATATTCGTTCAAAGTCGTGCGGAAGACGACTCGTCTGATGTTCAGACGCACCTTATACACCTTCGAGCGGTGCTCGAATGTATGCGAGAGCATAAGTTATATGCGAACGCATCCAAATGTATATTTGGTGCGGAGGAAATTCCTTTCCTCGGATGCTTCATCGGTAAGGATGGAGTGCGGGCGGATCCCGCGAAGGTGAAAGCCATTGTGGAGTGGCCTTCGCCTGTAAATCTTAGAGATTTACGGAAGTGGATTGGAATAGCTAACTATCTCCACAAGTACGGCGAGAACTATGCTGAAATGGCGAAGCCATTAACCGACCTTCTTAAGAAGGATGTTGATTGGTGTTGGGAAACCAAACACCAAAACGCTTTTGAAGCGGTAAAGGGGAGCTTGTTAAAAGCTCCAGTTCTTGCTCTCCCAGATTCTGGGAAACCATTTAGTGTCGTCTGCGACGCCTCCGATTTCGCAATCGGATGTGCTTTGTTACAAACAGACGATGCAGGAAGGGAACGCGTAATTGAGTTTGTGTCGAGGCAGCTTAAAGCTGCGGATCGGAATTATCCCGTTCATGACAAGGAGCTACTTGCAATGAAGTATGCTCTTGTCAAATTTAGGGTTCACCTACTCGGCTCAAAGCCGTTCGTGGTTTATACTGACCACGCGTCCTTACGGACAGCGACAAAGTCGCCTCATCTCTCGCAACGGATGTCCCGTTGGATCTCCTTCTTTGCGGAGTACAACTTTGAGGTTAAGTATAAACCTGGCAAGCAGAACGTGCTTGCAGACGCGTTATTGCGTCGTCCCGATTACGAGCTTGCTCACGCGACATTCGTCACCACATCAGTGGTAGATCTCATACGCCAGGCGTATGAGAAAGACCCACCATGTACGGCGCTTATCAGCGCGTTAGGTGAAAAGGGTCTTGGCTCCTCTGAGCCAACCATTTCAAGTCGAGCTAGAGCTCGTTTACACCGTTACAGGTACTGTGACGGTCTGCTATTTTATAGCACGAGCGCGCACGAAACTCCGCGGGTGGTTGTTCCTCATGATGAGGAACTGAAGTATAGAGTCCTATTTGAGGCATATGACGCCCCTACCGGGGGTCATTTAGGTCGGGATAAGACCTACAGCGCTTTAAGCGCTTTGTATTGGTGGCCCAACATGTATAAGTGGGTCGGTGCGTATATACGCACCTGTGGGACGTGTCAGAGGGTTAAACCCTCTGCAAGTTCAGCTGCGCCTTTGGCGAGCTTATCGGTTCCAACGGAGTGTTGGAAATCCATTAGCATGGATTTTATCTTCGGTTTTCCGAAGGATAAGGCCGGGAACACCGGCATATTGGTCTTTGTAGACCGATTGAGCAAGATGGCTCACCTGGCGGCGGTGCCAGAGTCCATAGATGGACAAGGAACAGCGAAAGTGTTCCTAGACCGAGTCTTTCGACAGCATGGTCTACCCGATTCCGTTGTGTCGGATCGGGATCCCCGTTTTACGGGACAATTCTGGGGAGCGATGTTTAAGGTGCCAGGCACCAAGCTCCTCATGTCCACTGCGGATCATCCACAGACGGACGGTCAGACGGAACTCGTTAACCGCGTTGTGGAGGATATTCTCCGTAGTTTATGTCCGGATTCTACAAAGAGTTGGAGTGAGATGCTTTGAGATGCTTCCGATGGTTGAATTTGCTATCAACAACTCGTTACATGCATCTACGGGGTTTACCCCGATTTACGTGAACGGATTAGTGAATCCGAGGGTTCCGTTAACGCCACGTGTGTGTGGCCCAGGGCTTGAGGGGGGAGGATTCCCCGATGTCAGCCCTGTATCTGTGCGAAAGCACATCGATAAGTTTTTATCGACGCGCCTTAGTATCTTACGACACGTCTGCGATGACATGGCGGAAAGCCAAGACAAGCAGAAGGAGCAAGCTGACCGCAAGGGGCGGCGTAACGAAAAGATATATAAAGTAGGAGAAAGTGTTTTATTAAACGCTAAAAATCTTCCTACACATGCAGTTTCAAATGTGTTGCGCAATAAACTGCGCCCCAGGTTTGTGGGGCCCTTTAAGGTAATATCCCGAAAGGGCTTATCGTATACCTTGGACATCCCGAAGGTGATGCGTACGCATCCAACCTTCTATGTCGGTATTATTAAGCCATACCAGGACCCGGAGGCGGGCCCCCTCCTGGAGGGGGGTGGAAAGGCGGATAGCCGTAAGATCCGTAAGGCACGGCAGGACGAAGGAAGCCCGAAAGGGCTAAAATGCGACCACAAGGCTCCGCAACGGTCGTCTCGAGAGAGTCAAGCCGACTCTCGAAGCGATTAGTGGCATCCCGCTCATCGCGGAGCCCCTCATGGAGATCATGGATGCGATGACTGTGTCGATCACAGCGCTCGCGAACCTCACGTCGCAATTGCGCGACCTCCTCCTCCAATGCTGGATGCGGAGGGTACTCCACACTTTCATGTGGAGCGGCTGATGGCGCGACGACATCATCGGGGTCGAACCCAGTATCTGGTGAAGTGGAAAGGTTATATCCACACTCACAGAGTTCGTGGGAGTTCGAGACTCCCCTACGGCAGGATTTCCGCGACGTCGTTGACGCTTTCGAGCGGGAGAATCCCGATGTAGGTCAACGACCAAAGGGGCATGAGGAGCCCCTTCACTCCCAGTAAGTGGGAGTTCGCCGGAGGCAGATGTGACGCTCACACTGTCCTCTGGCACCATGGTCGAGACAGGGACGCTGGCGTAGCGCGTGCGATATGGGTCACGTAATAGCTCCATCGCTTTGGCTCGGACAAATGCCAGGCGCAACGCCCTCTCCACCCAAATGTCTCGACGGGAATAGCTGTCGTGCAGCTTATTGAAGCTGGAGAGAAGCTTCCCCCCTTCCGCCCAAGCGCGGAACTTCTTCTCTGCATCATCAGCATTTTCTCCCGGAGAAAAAACGAAAGAAACCTCGCGGAGGTTCTCAACAGGGGCACCATGTGCCTGCCTGTCTAAGCGCTCTCGGTATGAGACGCTAGTGAACTGCTTTTGTGTAAGCAGTTGTTGCCGGAGTTTCTCACGGCGTTCGCGTTGATACGGCTGTTCAGCCGCGGGGCCAGTGGTATGTACGCTAAATCAGTCCTTACCAAATGCCTGGCCCACCTTGGAAGGTCAGAGGACCATCAAAATTATACGCCGCCCTTGGCAGGCGTTTGGGGGCGCTTAACGCAGCCCTTAGTGCCTGTGCGGCAAGTTGGGTGTCTTGAGCTGCGTCCAGCTCATTAGTGACGATCGCCTTTGGCGATTCGGATGTATCATCCTATATGGGCAAGGGTGGCGCACTGGTTAGTGCATTTTTTTCCACGTGTGGGGAACGGATTAGGCTGCTGACAACGCCGTTCGGCGCTGTCGGAGCGGTTAACCGTTGGGGAGGTATCCCCAAGGGCATCCACCTCCGAGTTCTCGGAGTATTCTACCTCTTCTAGAGGAGACGCCATAGCACCACTGAAGGTGTACATATGGAGGGCCAGAGGAACTGGCGTTTGAGTTCTACAACAAAATTTTGCTTATTGCGTAAGCAATAGTCTTGATGGGGGAGGATGTAACGGGGTTACATTTGAGTTACATTTAGTATTGGTGTACATGAGTACACTACGGTTGAGGTCAGTATTGACCGGTTTGAAAGGTTTCGAACCATTGGTTATTTTAACCAATCAGGGAAGGGGTCCTTGGTGTGGTGGTGTGTCAGCCATCCACGTGTCGGTACACAAGTGTGTAAACTACATTTTAGCTAGGTACGAATTTGGAATATTCTACTTAGTATTACATATAGTTTATATTAGTTTAAATTAATTTAGGCTAATTACATATTAAATATATTCAGTTTACATTTCACTCTATCTTGCGGACGTGCGACCTCGACCGGTCGCGCGCGCAGTGAGTGTAGTAGGTAAGAGGGAACCCTCCCTTTACTTACATCCCGTAAAGGGAATACAGCCGTTAAGGCTAAGTAGTAAACCAACCCGGGAATCTTGGCCCCGAGTAGGAGAACTCTCCTACTAAGCCCTTTACTAGGGCGTATCGGCTAAGTAGCGGTGGATACCGCTTTAAGGAAGAGTCTTCCTCTGTGCGCTAGTCGCACCGTGCGTATAAGCACCGGCTACAGAGCTGATCGCCTTATTAGCCCCCGATGCAGGCTTCGCAGGGACGGAACCTCGGCGTTGGTCGGATCGGGACTTGGATAACGCAGTGATCAAGAACTCGGAATCGCTCGATTCGCCCCCTAGTCCTCTCCGGAGGAGACCTCTATACGCTTGGTGTGAGCGGCGCGGGGTCGCGAGGGCGCACGAGATTTGGGGATGATGGACTTGTCACCCGCATCCGATCTGGGGCTTGGGAGATGAGCCAGCGTCTTCGCTTTCTTCTGGGGCACCGCTCGCTTCTCCTCGAGTTCGGAGTCGCGCGCTATGCCCCGCGCCCTTGAACCCTTCGACGCGTCCTCGCGCTTCTTGGAGGTTTTCGGAATTTTGGGTCGCTTACTTTTGGCCAATGAGTGGCGTCGGGTCCGATCTTGATGCAGATCGACCAGAACGACCGATGCAGACCGGTCAGCGCTAAAACATGCAGCCGGACGCTGGTGCAACAAGTCAGTAAACTGTTGGTAGCACCGGTTTACGGCCGCCCAGAGACGATCTGATTCCTTGGTCCAGGCGTCCGATAGGGTGTGGAAGGACTCGACCTCCCGATCTGCTCCCGGACCACGACCTGTAACTCGCTGATCTTCCTCTCCAGGTTACCATGTTGGGTGCGGAGTAAGGTTCGATCGGACTGGTCCTCCAACCTCTGCCGGTTGACCAACGCAAGCTGTTCCAGGAGGTGCGATCGGTTGACCTACAAGCGAGACAGATCGTGCCGTGCGCTGATCAGCCCGTCCAAGATCGGCCGGAGCTGATCGCTATGATCATGCGACTGCCGATCAGCCGTGAATAGGGCGTCAAACGTTTTGGCGATGTCGGCGGGAAACCGATCTACATGCAAAGGAGGTTCAGACCTGACTCAAGATGGAAACAGACCGATCGGCTTACCTTGGGTTGTTTGTTGGACGATCTGGGCCCGGAGATGTGCGTTTTCAGTGGTCACCTCCTGAAACTTCGTGGACATGGGGATCAACGTATCCACCTCCTTCCGCAGTTGCAGGAGTGAAGAATACTTGATGGCTAACTGGGACTGGAGCTCCTTGACTGTTTTCTGGAGATGATCGACCTCGATCTGACGCCTGTCCGGTACGTCGGACCCTGAAGTGCTGAGAGGGCTGTCAGAGCGGGCCGATCTGGTCGGCGAACCGATATGGGGTGATGAGGAACGCAGGGCACCTGCAGCAAAGAAGGTCAAGAGAAGTCACAAGACGATCGGGTGTGCAAGGCAAGTACCTGGCAAAGTGGACTCAGAGATCCGTCCATTGGTGAAGTACGCTTCTGTGAAGATCTGGATATGATGAGATCGGGCCGCTACCGTTGCGCGGCTGCGACACGACTCAGGGTCGGCTGTGGCGAAGCGGACCCAAGAATTTTGGTCGTTTCCGGTCAGCAGCACACCGATCGCCGATAAGGCGATCGGATTGGTGGAAATCCAGGAGGCTTTAAGCCTGTCATGTGCAAGAGGTGTCAAGAACACGGATTTTGGTAAGTCACATGAGATTGCGTGTACCTACATATTTTCATGTTTGTACATATTGAGGACCATAGAGGGTAGGGAGTTTAGTGGGTATTTTGGCCTTGGGTGTTGTCTTTGGTTTCGCCTGCTAAGAGCGTTTTTTGGTTTTACGTCTGAATTGTTGGGCCTCTAACTCAACCGGAGGTCGTTTCGCCCTGTACATCAGTCGCCTCTGCACACCGCAGAGTGTTTGGGAGCGGAGGGTCGAGTAATCCCCTCCAGCTCATTATACCCGGCCGGGACGCGTTACAGAAGCACTTGGCTCGCCGGAAGTTCCTCGACGGGAGTACATTTTGGTCGGCTTCCCAAGTTCAAGTTACGCACGTTTGGAACGTGTTATTACGTCTTTTGGATTGTTACGTGGAGATATCGTTCGTGGAGTGTATCACGTTCTCATTTGGATCTCCCTATTGGATTACTGGAGTTTATTTCTCATATTGGTTGGGCTCTACGATCGGTTGAGCGATCTGCCCTTTGGAGTATACTCACTCTAAGTATAACTGGTCTACCCGTACCCAGGGTGAAGAGTTCCGCCCAGGATACCCTACCCATCACGGTCTACCACATTTAGACCACAAGCCAATTCCCAGCACCGATCCACCGAGTGTGTTACCAGCCCATTCCATCGGGTACACAAGGTGAGATGCAGAACAAATCGTACCAGGCGTCCTGTGTTGATGACTGGTCTTCTGCCAGCAGCGGACGATCGGATCGGATCGTGGGCGTAGGTTCGCGGGGTACCCCCCCCCCCGTAAGTTGGACGGCCGGGCACGATGGTGGTCAGGTTCTCGACACTACGGTGTTCGATTTTGAACTTGACTCCACCACAGGTGCACATATACAGTACATAGACGGGACATGGGGAGATGGGACGATTATGTACAGGTACCCAGCGAACACTGACTAACACCGACGAACGACGGAGGAATCAGGTGGACTGGTGGACGGAGGACGCTGAAATGGACGGTTTTGATTGGCTGAAATTAGGGAAATGGTAGATCTAAGGCTTTAAGACATAATAAAGTTCTCCTTTTGCGTTCGATCTAGCAGATCGTTTCAGGGACGGCACCTTTGCGCCTCCCTTATTAGTATACACCTCTACGTCCCGGGAGGGAGCACTTTGTGCGTTTTTGTCCCACCGGCAGACGTAGAGTGTTGAGAACTCACTCCGCAACTCCGCCCGCTGTGTCCGCGGTTCTTCTATAAAGGTTTTTGGTCTTGAGAGTGTGATTGAGCAGTGCTCTCACCTCTCCACGTTTGGTTCACGTTTGGCCCCTAGAGTTCGGCTGCTGTAAGCGCCCCACGGGAACTCTAGGTGGATTAAGTGAAATTTACCCCCCCCCTCGTAGGGCTAGGCTAGGAATACATATATTTGGGTGTTCTTTAGCTGTTTAAGACTCCAGAGGCTCCATGATCGGGCAGTGAAGACTCCCTCTGCCTGATCAAGTGCCCACTTCGCCGATCAACATCTGATCGGCACTCTGCAGCTCTTGACCCGCGATCAACAACTCGCAGATCGCATCAACTTGTACCTGAGCGACTTTTAGCACTTGATCAAGCCTGATCAAGTTTGATCACAGCTGATCGACTACTTTAGTGCCTGATCAAGCCCGATCAAGTCTGATCACAGCTGATCAACTACTTTTAGCGCCTGGTCAAGTATGATCTCAGCTGATCAACGTCTTTCAGCGCCTGATCAAGCCTGATCAAGTTTGATCACAGCTGGTCAACTACTTGTAGCGCCTGATCAAGACTGATAAAGCCTGATCACGACTGATCAACTACTCTTAGTGCCTGCCCAAGCCTGATCACTGCTGATCAATTCTGATCACACCAGATTCGAGCTTGATTGTACTTGATCAAGCCTGATCGGCACATAGGTCAACTCGTTACAAGTTCCCCAATCTTGCATCAAGGAATTGCCGTGTTTACATTCCCCCACCTGGAGAGCGACCCACGCCTAAGCCGTCGGGTACACAAGGTTAGCAGAAACACAAGCAGTCAAGGACAACCGGAAGACCCCCTTCGTCAGTTGGCAGTCCGGGAGCCATGGTACCGCCTGATCAAGCGTCAAACACTTTGATCAGCCGCTCCACCACAATGGTGCGCGTGCCCGGAGCTTTGGGCGACGCGGGATATCACCGCGATTCTACGCAAGATGGCGCTGATGCGGAAGTGAAAACGGAAGCGGAAGCAGAAGTGAAGATAAAGGTGGAAAGGAGGAGGAGGTTGTGACGATGGAAGGCAGTTCGCCGTCGTCATGCCTGAAGAAGAAAGGAAATGCTGATCATCAGGACCTGGGGAGGAATCTTGATGAGATAAAGGAGGAGAAGCCTCAACCACCTCCCGAGGCTCCTTCGGGAGCCCATGCGGATCATAACGCAAGTTATGATCCGCCAAAAATATGTGCGTATAATGATCCGGATTGGGATCCGGTGGTGAAGTACTACAAGACCGACCAGCCGAAGGTGTTGATGAAGACACCTGGGTCGGAGAGCGACGAAAGTCGATCAAGTACGCCACCAACGGAAGCCGATCTGGTGAAAACGTTTTACCAAAAGGTTTACAAGGGAAAATTGGAAGATTTCTTATTGACGAACTCGATCATGAGCCTACTTGGGGTTATTTTCAGCGGGAATCTGAACGGACCGGTCGATCAGCCAGTTACAGATGGGAGGGACAAGCTCACGATCGTGCTAAGGCTAACACGCCTGATCAAGCAGGCTGGTCTGACTACAGGCGCCTACGATGCTGAAGAGGTGTTTGATCAGGACCCAGAGGATCTGCCAGAAGCTACCCAGCAGTTGTTTTATCGGTTGGTACCCATCGTGGGCCAAACTACTAAGGTGGAGCCCTCGCACCCCCCGCTGAAGATCAAAGCGGTCCCGTTAGTCAACGTGGCAGAGCACACGGGATCATCGTGTTACGAATATGCCCCTTCCGAAGGCGATGAACTTGAAGTGGAGTCGAGTAGTGCCGGTAGTATAGAGCCCAAGATCACCAGGATGGCAGTTCTCCAGAAGGATGAATCCAAGTTTTCGGTTATCAAGATGGAACCTCAATCGATCAAGGCAGAAGATGATGAAGTATCGCAAGTACACAGCTACAGACATTCTTTGACAAGGCTATGGAGAAGTTTCTGGCTGAGGAAAGACGCAAGTCTACACCTGGAGTCGTTGGCGCAAAAAACCGCCAGCTAAAGACAGGAAGAGCTGCGTCGATCAAGGATATCGACATGGAATCCGTGCATTCGCTTCGTGATCAGCAGTCGAAGCCAGGAAGATCGACGACGGTCAAGGAAGTTGACATGGAATCCGTGTATTCGTTCAATGATCAACGATCCCAGAGCGAGTATATTGACCCAGATGAGCCGATCACACTGCCACGACGAGCCACGGTTGCGTCCGCGTACACTGGGATGCCTGATCAACAGACGATTCCCAGGATTCGGATGTCTGCGATCAGTGATTTAAAAGAATTTTCGGGAAAGGAAGGAGATGAAGATCAACACCTGGACTAAAACCTTATGTTGAATTATCAAGTTATAGATTAAAGGGTAAGCCAGAGTTTCATCCTGAAGGAACAAAGATATATATTTTATCTCCGATGGTACGAGGGCAAAAGGTGTTGGAAACTATAGTTAAAAAATGTGAAGATATAAATATTTCTGCAAAACAAAACGCCAGCGCGGAATTGGATTAGTCGCCTCAAGTCAGCATTTATGCGGGATCAAGCTTCTGATAATGAAAATTGTCTGATCCTGGGCGATCTATTAAAAGGACCTGCGCGCAATTGGCATCTCCAGCTGAGTAGAAGCACTCGATCAAGTTGGAAAAGTCTCTTGGATGAGTTTGAAGTTCAATACTGTGGAAGTGGTCAGTCGGCATCCCGCCATTACTTTTACACAAAGCAGCGGTCGGATGAAAGCCCTATCGAATATCTGCACCGGTTGAATGTGGCGTGATTGCGAGCCAAGTTGTCGATCAGGGATGGATCGCCTACGACCTTACGTGAGCATGTGCATCATTTTCTGGATACATTGGCCAATCGCGATCTTGCTGGTCAACTGGCACTTTTGTGGTTGGATACCGCTACGTATATGGAAGAGTGTTTCTGGCGTATGCACGCAATAGGTAGTACCAGCCAACAGCGGCGGTAGGTACCAGCTGATTACGCAGAAATTCGGCGATGATCGGGAACCTGCCTCGGCGCGAAAGCCCAGGGCCGTACGCGCGATCAAGGTGACGTCTGGGAGTGAAGAATCAAGTTCCGACGACAGTGGAAGTGATGGAGATCAGCGCCGTTCCATGATTGCTGCTATGCGCGATCAACCAGGGGCGCTCGATAAACCTGGTGAGTCCCGATCGGGTAATCAAGGTGATTCAAGTGCAGTTCATCAAGGGGCGGTGAAGAAATGCAGTCATTTTGGGTCGATCAGGCACGATGATTTTCGTTTCTGGAAGCGCCTGACCTGTCTCAAGTGTGGCAAGAAGGGGCATCCGACCGATCATTGTTTGTACGTCTGCCGAGCATGCGGCGAAGCTCACGATGCGGGAAAGTGTCCTATGGAAGAATTTTACAACCGCATCCGCCAGTGGTACAATCTCACCAAGCATGCTGGAATGCTGCCCAAGGAAGCTGAAGATTTGTTAAACTAGGACGCTAGCCAGGTTGTAATCTGGTACGAGACGAGCGTTCTGGTTTGTGTATTTGTTAATATGTGGATAAGAAGAGGGCTGATCAAGCAGCAGAAAGAGATAATGAAAAATGTGATCAGCCTGATTTACCACGTTTGGCTAATTTCCGTATTGATGAGTTTTCTCGGTCCCCGGTGATCATGGAAGTTGATCTACTTCCAGGTGAATCACGTGGATATTGGAAGTACCACTCTCCAAAGAAATGGTTTAAACAATCCAAGGCGAGTGGTAAAATTAATAACGAACGTGCCACGCTATTATTTGATTCTGGTGCCGCAGTGTCGATCATCGACTCAACCTTTGCTCGCAAGGTGAGTTGTCAGATCGACACGAGTCAAACGCAAGAATGTGTAGTCATTGAAGAAAGTGCGTATCTCACGGAGGGGCGCACTAGAATCAAGATTACGTTAGCAGGATCGTTGGTTTATTATTTCCATGGATGGGTGGGCAGACTTGTCGGTCAAGATGCTATACTGGGTATGGATTTTATGATACCAGCTGGTGTTCGATTAGACATCGTCCACGGTGCACTAAGTTTGCCTGATGAGGTGATCATCCCATTGGAAGGACGCCGACAGCTGTACGGATCGAGTGGTAATAACATGAAGCTTAATCAGTTCGAACAGATCCCAGTAAGTCGATCTGCCGAGGTTCGAATTTATGACCAGCGATATCGAAAGTTGTGGATTCCTCGTGGAAAAGATTGGGTCCCCACTATCACTAGGGGCGTGGGTAATTTGCGATATCTGCGTGTTACGAACGTCGTTGATCATCCGATCATCGTGCAAGATGAGACGATTTTAGGTATCTGGATGAACAAAGATGATGTGCCCCGTCGCCCTGGATTTGTTTCGATAGGGTCTAATCGTTACAAGGAGTGGAAAAATCTCGCGTATCAAGCGTCTACCGATTCTGCGAATGACGTTGAAGAAAGTGTTGATGAAGGTCCCCTAGTCGAGAAGAGGGAGTATCCTACTCCTCGAAGTATTTTAGTGCGTCCTGCAGACCCGATCGTCACATCTGTGGCATTGGTAACCGGAGGATCGCAGAAGATGCAAGAGGTGCAAGCTAGGTGCAATCCAGAGCCGGGGACGAAAGGTCCGACCTTGGATCACGGATTTGAACAACCTGTTACAAGAGATACGCCTAGTCAAGATACGCTTGATCACCCTGTCTCAGCTGATCCTAGAGAATTTGGTTTAATCCCTATCGATGATCAAGTTTGCTACCATGAAGGTGGAGATTTGTACGTGGAAGAACTAGAGAAGCAGCTTGCTACGTTGCCCGAAGTATCTGCAAGCACCGAAGAGGTGACTAAAGATGATTTGCAAGTCGGAGATCCCTTGGTCAATACGGCATAAGAAAATGATCAGCTTCGCGATATAATTTGGGCAAAGAAACATATCTTGATCGGGTAAGATAACGCGCTACCTCCTGCTGCACGTGGAGTTGTATGCGATATCGATGCAGGCAATGCGCGCCCGATCGCCCAAAAGTGTCGAAAGGTGGATCCACAATTTCTCTAGAAGTTATCGGCCTTGATCAAGGGCTACTGGCTACTAAAATCATCCATCCGTCTACGTCACCCTGGGAATCACCTATAGTGATCATCGTGAAGAAGAATGGGGTTGATATTCGCTTATGTATTGACTATCGCGCGGTGAATCAACTCACGCGTTTGATGGTATACCCGATGCCCCTGATCTCCGATCTACTCGAGGATTTGGATAAAGCGTTGTGGTTTTGCTCTTTGGATATGGCGAGTGGTTTTTGGGTCGTGTCTATGACCGATCGAGCACGTCAGATTTTGGCGTTTTTCACTCCGTTTGGATTGTTTGAATGGAATAGGATGCCCTTTGGCCTAAAGAATGCTCCACAAATCTACCAGCAGTTGATCGATAATGCATTATACGGGTAGCTCAAGCTTAAGGACGGTTCCGATGAGTCAGCTGATGTATTTACTGTGGGAGAGCCTTATCAGACTCCGGGCCCGTCTGTACTGCAGCGGCGGTCATATATCGATGATATCTTGATCCCTGATCCTACATGGACTACCCTGTGTGATAAGGTGCGGCACCTGTTGGAAAGGTGCGATCAATGGAACTTGTCGATCAGCGTGGCTAAATCGTACTGGGGGCGAAGTGAAGTTCCCTATTTAGGGCATCATGTATCTAGCCGAGGTTTGGAAACAAATCCAAAAAATTTGGATGATCTGATGGATTTGCCTTTCCCTGCGACCTTACGGGCCATGCAATCGTTTTTGGGGAGTGTGGCGAAGTAGACCCAAGAATTTTGGTCGTTTTCGGTCAGCAGCATACCGTTCGGCCTATCGGCGATCGTCTTGGTGGAAATCCAGGAGGCTTTTAAGCCGGTCATGTGCAAGGGGTGCCAAGAACACGGATTTGGGTAAGTCACATGAGATTGCGTGTACTACATATTTTCATGTTTGGTACATATTGGGGACTACAGGGAGTAGGTAGTTTAAGTTTTGGTTTTGGCTTCGTCTAAGAAGAGCGTTTTTGACTTTATGACTTAATTGTTGGACCTCTAACTCAACCGGGGGTCGTTTAGCTTTGCCCATCAGTCGCCTCTGCACGCCGCAGAGTGTTTTGGGAGCGGAGGGTCGAGTAATCCCCTACAGCTCATTATATCCGTACGGGACGCGTTATAGACGCACTTGGCCCGCCGGAAGTCCCTCGACGGGAGTACATTTTGGTCAGCTTCCCAAGTTCAAGTTACGCACGTTTGGAACGTGATATTACGTCTATTGGATTATTACGTGGAGATATCGTCCGTGGAGTCTCATTTGGATCTCCCTATTGGATTATTGGAGTTTTTTTCTCATATTGGTTGGGCTCTACGATGGGTTGAGCTATCTGCCCTTTGGAGTATACTCACTCCAAGTATAACTGGTCTACCCGTACCCAGGGTGAAGAGTTCCGCCCAGGATACCCTACCCATCACGGTCTACCACATTTAGACCACAAGCCAATTCCCATCACCGATCCACCGAGTGTGTTACCAGCCCATTCCATCGGGTACAAAAGGTGAGATGCAGAACAAATCGTACCAGGCGTCCTGTGTTGATGACTGGTCGTCTGCCAGCAGCGTACGATCCGATCGGATCGAAGGCGAAGGTTCGCGGGGTACCCCCCCGTAAGTTGGATGGCCGGGAACGATGGTGGTCAGGTTCTCGACACTTTGGTGTTCGATTTTGAATTTGACTCCACCACAGGAGCTTGAACTACTACCGTCGATTTATTGAAGATTTCGCGATCTACGCTGCTGTGATCTACGAATTAAGAGAGATAGATTATCAAGAGTTGAAGACCCGATCATCGATCAAGGAGAATTCGGATCATGAATACGATCGATTGATCAGGGCAAAAGTGGCATTCAGTATGCTGAAAGCAAAGATTGCGTCAGCCCCAACCCTGCGCCATTTTGATCAAGCCAAAAACGCCGGCGATTGTGGTTTACGCCAGCAAGTGGGCAGTATCTGCCGCGTTGGTACAAGAACATTATCAAGTGCATTTCCCCGTCGCATTCGCTAGCCGGACACTGAAGAGCGGTGAGCTGAATTACAGCCCCGTCGAAAAGGAAGTTCTGGCTCTTCTGCGAATTTTGGATGTTTATTTCACGATGCTGGTCGGAAATACGATCATTGTCTTGTCCCGTCGATCCACGTTGAAGTGGTTATTAACATCCAAAGGACTAGACGGACGATTGGGCACATGGGCTGCGATCTTATCACAATGGGACCTGGAAATCAGGAAATGTGTGCAAGGAGAAGAGGAGGTACTAGGGGCTTTAGCTGCAAGTATCACCCCTCGCGCCGAGATTGATGAAGCACTGATTACGACCGCACCGAAAAAGCAACCGCGGCAGATGATTGAAGTACCACCGCCTACGGTTGAGAAAGGCGAAGAGCTCTACGTGATCAGTTTCGATGGATCTGCAAGTGTCAAGCAACGTGTAGGTGCGTTTGGCGCTATCGTGTGGAAATTACCGGAGTGGAAGATTATTACCGCGGTAGCCGATCATGCACCTGATATCACGGTGAACGTAGAGGAATACCATGTATTTCTTTTAAGTTTGCACCTAATGTCGTGATATCCCAAAGGAAGTATGATCGTGTGTGGAGATTCGAATTTGGTAATCAGGCAAATGCGCGATGAAATAGAGTGTAAAGCTCCGCGATTGCAAGTGTTGCAACAGCGTGCGTTTAACCTCCTTCGCGAATGGACCGATCATGATCTGGTGCATGTCAAAAGAGAGTGGAATAAGAGTGCAGATCACATCACCACTAGGGCCATGCAGGGTGGAACAAGATTTGAAATCGATGACGAGAAACAGCTGGAGGAATTGGCCGACCTCAATAGATTGTCGGAAGTGATCACGGGGAATGAAGATCCCACTGC
>CM047580.1:36329683-36356130 GCA_026184515.1 Peronosclerospora sorghi | reverse complement strand
GCAGTGGGATCTTCATTCCCCGTGATCACTTCCGACAATCTATTGAGATCGGCCAATTCTTCCAGCTGTTTTTTGTCATCAATCTCACACCTTGTTTCACCCTGCATGGCCATAGTGGTGATATGATCTGCACTCTTATTCCACTCTCTTTTAACATGCACCAGATCATGATCAGTCCATTCGCGAAGGAGGTTAAACGCACGCTGTTGCAACACTTGCAATAGCGGAGCTTTACACTCTATTTCACCGCGCATTTGCCGGATTACCAAATTCGAATATCCACACACGATCATCCTTCTTTTGGGATATCGCGACAGTAGATCCAAACTTAAAAGCAATCCATGGTATTCCGCTTCGTTCACCGTGATATGAGGTGCATGATCGGCTACCGCGGTTATAATCTTCCACTCTGGCAATTTCCACACGACATCACCAAACGCAGCAACACATGGCTTAACACTTGCAGATACATCGAAACTGATCACGTAGAGTTCTTTGCCTTTCTCAACCATAGGAGGTGGTACTTCAATCATCTACCGCGGTTGATTTTTCGGCGCGATCGCAATCAAAGCTTCATCAATCTCGGCGCGAGGGGTGATAATTGCAGCTAACGCCCCAAGTACCTCCTCTTCTCCCTGCACACATTTCCTGATTTCCAGGTCCCATTGTAATAAGAACGCATCTCATCTGCCCAATCGTCCGTCTAGTCCGTTGGATGTTAATAACCACTTCAACGTGGATCGACGGGACAAGACAGTGATCGCCTTTCCGACCAGCATCGTGAAATAAACATCCAAAATTCGCAGAAGAGCCAGAACTTCCTTTTCGACGGGGCTGTAATTCAGCTCACCGCTCTTCAGTGTCCGGCTGGCGAATGCGACGGGGTAATACACTTGATCATGTTCTTGTACCGACGCGGCAGATACTGCCCACTTGCTGGCATAAACCACAATCACCGGCGTTTTGTTCTCATCAAAGTGGCGCAGGGTTGGGGCTGACGCAATCTTCGCTTTCAGCATACTTAATGCCACTTTGACCCTGATCAATCGATTGCCTACATGATCCGAATTCTCCTTGATCGATGATCGGGTCTTCAACTCTTAATAATCTATCTTTCTTAATTCGTAGAGTACAGCGGTATACATCGCGAAGTCTTCAATACATCGGCGGTAAGAATTCAGGTTCCCTAAAAACGATTGCATAGCGCGTAAAGTACCAGGAAAACGCAAATCGATCAGGTCATCCAGATTCTTCGGATTTGTTACCAAACCGCGGCTAGAGACGTGATGCCCTAAATAAGGAACTTCACTTCGTCCCCAGTACGATTTAGCCACGCTGATCGACAAATTCCACTGATCGCACTTTTCCAACAGGTTCTGCACACAGTGTAGTCCATGTAGGTGCAGGGATCAAGATATCATCGATATACGGTCGCCGCTGCAGCACAGACGGGCCCTCTAACAGGGTTACATTCTGGTTACATCTAGTTATGTTGTGTGCGTAAGTACACTACGGTTGGGGTCAGTATTGACCGGTCCGAAAGGTTTGGACCTATTGGTTATCTTAACCAATCAGGTCAGGATCCCTTGGTGGAGGCGTGGCAGCCAGTCACGTGTTAGTACATAGGTGGTGTACATTGCATTTTGGCTAGGTACGAATTTAGTAAGTTCTACTTAGTATTACATATAGTTACATTAGTTTAAATTAATTTAGGCTAATTACATATTAAATATACATTCAGTTTACATTTCACTCTAAAGACTGCTAGGCGCACGACCTCGACCGGTCGCGCGCGCAGTGAGTGTTGTAATGTAATGGAAGTCCTTCCCTTTGCTACCCCCTTATTAAGGGATCTTGTAACAAGGCGTTAGCTTGTGCTAACTTGTAAACCAAGGGAAATCTTGTCCCCGAGTAAGAGAGTACTCTCTTACTAAGCCCTTTTATAAGGGCGTATCGGCTAAGTAGCGGCGAACGCCGCTTTAGGAAAGTCTTCCTCTGTGCGCTATCCGCACCGTGCGTGTTCTTACCGGCTACAGGCCCGGTGTCTGATCAGGCTCTCCCATAGTAAATACATCAGCTGACTCTTCGGCACCGTCCTTAACCTTAAGATACCCATACAGTGCATTATCGATCAACCGCTGGTAGATTTGCGGAGCATTCTTTAGGCCAAAGGGCATCCTATTCCATTCAAACAACCCAAACAAAGTGACAAACTCCGAAATCTGACGTGCTCGATCGTTCATCGACACGACCCAAAAACCACTCGCCATATCCAAAGAACAAAACCACTAAGCTTTATCCAAAATTTCAAGTAGATCAGAGATCAGGGGCGTTGGGTACACCATCAAACGTGTGAGTTGATTCACCGCGCGATAATCGATGCATAAGCGAATATCAACCCCATTCTTCTTCACGATGATCATTATAGGTGATGCCCAAGGTGATGTAGATGGCTGGATGATCTTCGTGGCCAATATCCCCTTGATCAAGGCTGATAACTTCTCGCGAAATTGTGGAGCAACCTTCCGGCACTTTTGAGCGATCGGGCGCGCATTGCCTACATCGATATCACAAACAACTCCATGTGCAGCAGGAGGCAGCGCGTTCCCTTTCCGATCAACAGATGTTTCTTCGCTCAAATTATATCGCGAAGCTGATCAATTTCCACTGCCGTGTTGATCAATGGATCACCCACTTGCAGATCATCCTTGGTCACTTCTTCGGTACTTGCGGACACTTCAGGAAACGTAGCGAGCTGTTTCTCCAGTTCTTCCACGAACAAATCTCCACCCTCGTGGTAGCGAACTTGATCATCGATGGGAATCACACCGAATTCACCGTGATCGGCTGAGACGGGGCTGTCACATGTATTTTGATCAGGCTCATCTCTTTTGCAACAGGTTGTCCAACCTCGTGATCCAGGGTCGGAACTTTCACACTCGGCTCCTGATTGTACTTCTCTTGCACTTCTTGTACCTTCTGCGATCTTCCGGTTACTAATGCCACAGGTGTCATGATTGGGTCCGTAGGTCGTACCAAAATACTTTGAGGGATAAGATACTCCTTCTTCTCGACTAGGGTACCTTGATCGACACTTTCTTGATCGTCATGCACCTAATCAGTAGGAGCTTGATACGCGAGATTTTGCCACTCCTTATAACGATTAGATCCCACCGATAAAAAACCAGGGCGACGGGGCACGTCGTCTTTGTTAATCCAGATACCTAAAATAGTATCGTCTTGTACTATTATCGGATGATCAACGACGTTCCTAATACGCAGATAACGTAAATTACCCACGCCCCTAGTAATAGTGGGGACCCAATTTTTTCCGCGAGTGATCCACAACCTCCAAGTACGTTAGTCACAAATCCGAACCTCAGCAGATGGACCTACTGGGATCTGCTCGTAAAGATCAAGTTTCATGTAATTTCCGCTTGACCCGTACAACTGTTGACGCCCTTCTAATGGGATGATCACCTCATCCGGCAAACTTAGTGCGCCATGGGCGACGTCCAATCGAACACCAGCTGGTATCATAAAATCCATACCCAGTATAGCATCTTGACCGACAAGTCTGCCCACCCATGCATGGAAATAATAAACTAACGAGCTCGCTAACGTAATCTTGATTTTAGTGCGACCCTCCGTCAGATATGCACTTTCTACAATGCCGACACATTCTTGTGTTTGGCTTGTATCGTTCAGACAACCCACCTTACGAGCAAAGGTTGGGTCGATGATCGACACTTCGGCACCAGAATCAAATAATAACGTGGCACGTTCGTTATTAATTTTACCGCTCGCATTAGCTTGTTTAAAACATTTCTTTGGCGAGTGGTACTTCCAATATCTACGTCATTCACCCGGAAGTAGATCAACTTCCATGATCACCGGGGACCGAGAAAATTCATCAATACGGAAATTTGCCAAACGTGGTAAATCAGGCTGATCACATTTTTCATTATCTCGTTCTGCTGCTTGATCAGCCATTTTCTTATCCACATATGAAAAAATACACAGACCAGAACGCTCGTCTCGTACCAGATTCCAACCTGGCGAGCGTCCTAGTTTAACATGTCTTAGGCTTCCTTGGGCAACATTCCAGCATGCTTGGTGGGGTTATACCACTGGCGAATGCGATTATAAAATTCTTCCATAGGACACTTGCCCGCATCGTGAACTTCGCCGCATGCTCGGCAGACGTACAAGCATTGATCGGTCGGATGCCCCTTCTTGCCACACTTGAGACAGGTCAGGCGCTTCTAGAAACGAAAATTATCGTGCCTGATCGACCCACAATGACTGCACTTCTTCATCGCCCCTTGATCAACCGCACTTGATTCACTTCGTTTACCAGATCGGGGCTCACCAGGTTGATCATGCGCCACTGGTTGATCGAGCATGGCAGCGATCATGTAACGGCGCTTATCACCATCACTTCCACTGTCATCGGCACTCGATTCTTCACTCCCAGACATCGCCTTGATCGCACGCACTGCTTTAGGCTTCCGCGCCGCGTCAGGTGCCCGATCATCGCCGAATTTTTGGCGGAATCGGCTGGTACCTACCGCCGCGGTTGGATGGTACCACTTATTGCGCGCATAAGCCCGCAACGTCTCTTCCAGATCCGTGGCCGTATCCAACCGCAGAAGTCCCAGTTGATCGGTGATCTCGCGATTGACCAATGTATCCAGAAAATGTTTCACATGCTCGCGTAAGATCGTAGGTGATCCGTCTCTGATCGGCAACTTGGCTCGCAGTCCCGCCACATTCAATCGGTGCAGATACTCAATGGGAGTTTCATCTGATCGCTGCTTCGAGTAATAATACTGGCGGGATGCCGATTGACCACTTCCACAGTATTGAACTTCAAACTCATCCACGTGACTTTTCCAACTTGATCTGGTAGCTCTACTCAGCTGGCGATGCCAATTGCGTGCTAGTCCTTTTAGTAAATCGCCCAGGATCAAACACTTTTCGTGATCAGAAGCTTGATCGCGCATAAATGCTGACTTGAGGCGACTAATCAATTCCGCTCTTGATCTTCATCTCCTTCTTTTCCCGAAAATTCCTTCAGATCGCAGATCGCGGACATCCGGATCCTGGGAATCGGCTGTTGATCAGGTATCCCAGTGTACGCGGACGCAACTGTGGCTCGTCGAGGCAGTGTGATCGGCTCATCTAGGTCAATATACTCGCTCTGGGATCGTTGATCGTGGAACGAATACACGGATTCCATGTCAACGTCCTTGACCGCCGTCATTCTTCCTAGCATCGACTGCTTATCACGAAGCGAATGCACGGATTCCATGTCGATATCCTTGATCGACGCAGCTCTTCCTGTCTTTAGCTGGCTTTTTTTTGCCAACGACTCCAGGTGTCAACTTGATTCTTTCCTCAGCCAGAAACTTCTCCATAGCCTTGTCAAAGAATGTCTGCAGATGTGGACTTTGCGATACTTGATCATCTTCTACCTTGATCGATTGAGGTTCCATCTTGATAACCGAAAACTTGGTTTCATCCTTCTGGAAAACTGTCATCCTGGTGATATTGAGCTCTATACTACCGGCACTACTCGACTCCACTTCAAGTTCTTCGCCTTCGGAAGGGGCAGATTCGTAACACGATTATCCCGTGTGTTCTGCCACGTTGATCTACGGGCCCGCTTCAATCTTCATCGGGGAGTGCAAAGGCTCCACCTTAGTAGTTTGGCACACGATGGGTACCAACAGATAAAACAACTGCTGGTAGCTTCTGCCAGATCTTCTGGATCCTGATCAAACACCTCTTCAGATCGTAGGTGCCTGTCGTCAGACAAGCCTGCTTGATCAGGCGTGGTAGCCTTAACACTACCGTGATATTGTCCTTACCGCCCGTAACTGGTTGATCGACCGGCCCGTTCAACTTCTCCTTGATCGTGACCCCGATCAGGCTCATCATCGAGTTCGTCAATAAGAAAACTTCCATTTCTCCCTTGTAAACTCTTCTGAAAAACGTCCTCACCAGATCAGCTTCCGTTGGAGGCGTACTTGATCGACTTTCGTAGCTCTCCGACCCAGGAGCCTTCATCAACACCTTCGGCTGGTCGGTCTTGTAATACTTCACCAACGGATCCATAGCCGGATCATTATACCCACATATATCTGTCGGATCAAACCTTGCGTTATGATCCACACGGGCTCCCAAAGGAGCCTCGGGAGGTGTTTAAGGATTATCCTCCTTTATATTATCAAGAATTCTCCCCAGGTACTGATGATCAGCATTTCCTTTCTTCTCAGGCATGACGACGGCGAACTGCCTTCCATCGTCACTACCTCCTCCTCCTTTTCCACCTTTATCTTCCCTTGTGCTTCCTCTTCCGTTTTCACTTCCGCATCAGCGCCATCTTGCGTAGAATCGCGGTGATATCCCGCGTCGCCCAAAGATCCGGGCACGCGCACCATTGTGGTGGAGCGGCTGATCAAAGTTTTTGACGCTTTATCAGGCTTTACCACGAATCTGGACTGCCGACTAACGAAGGGGGTCCTCCGGTTGTCTCTTGACTGCTTGTGTTCCTGCTCACCTTGTGTACCCGACGGCTTGGGCGTGGGTCGCTCTCCAGGTGGCGGGAATGTCACGCTGCAATTCCTTGATGCAACATTAAGATGACTTGCGATGAAGCGACTGTTGTCGATCAGGCTTGATCAGGCTTGATCAGGCGCAAATAGTCGATGATAAGGGCCTCTGGTCGTTGATCAGGGGTGATCAGGTATGAACAGGGCCAATAGTCGACAATTACAGATTGTGATCGACCTGATCGATTTGATCGATTTAGTCGATCATGTACTAGTTGGCGCGAGTTGCGAACAGATGAACGTAGGTCGCAGATCGTAGAGTGTCGATCTTGTGTTGATCGGCGAAGGGGGTACTTGATCAGGCAGCGGAAGTCTTCACTACCCGATCACGGAGCCTATGAGTCTTAGTCAGCTAACAGAATACCCAATAGATATGTATTCTTAGCCTAGACCTACGAGGGAGGGGCAATTTCACTAAATCCACCTAGAGTTCCCGTGGGGCGCTTACACAATCCGAACTCTAGGGGCCAAACGTGAACCAAAGGGGAAGAGGTGAGAGCGCACTGCTCGATCAAGTTCCCAAGACCAACGACCTTTAAAAAAGAACCGCTGACACAGCGGGAGGAGTTGCGGGGAGAGTTCTCAACGCTTTACGCCTACCGGTAGGCCAAAAACGCACTAGGTGCTCACGCCCGGGACGTAGAGGTGTGTATCAATGTGGTAGGCGCAAAGGTGCCGTCCCAGAAACGATCTGCTCGATCGTACGCAAAAGGAGAACTTTATTACTGCTTATATCCCTAGAACTACCAATTAACTAATATCGACCAATCAGAACTACCCATTCCAGCATACTCCGTCGACCAGTCGACCTGATTTATCCGTCGTTCGTCGCTGTTCGTTAGGTACCTGTACTTAGTCGTACCTTCTCACGATGCCCCGTCTATGTCCCGTAAATGTACACCACAGTTGTACACACAACTGTATACACAGTAGTACACACAATCGTACACCCAATTACTCACCCGGTTGTGCCCACAGTCACACCCACAATTGTGCCCACAATGGTACTAATTTTGTGGCACACTTCACCACAGCACGGTAACGACGTCCTGGCGAAGCTCAAGTTCCGGAACCCGGCAAAGGACGTTTGCGATGAATGTTTATCTTTCGCAGCAAGCTGTCCGGAGCGGCCTCAATGCTTGAGTTTGAAGGGTTTTGCGACGACCAAGCGGAGCACGTCAGCGCCTACAAGGCGCTTCGGCAAGAGTACCGAGACGATCGCGAACAATCGATGAGGGGTGGACCGGCCGCTGTCTTCGCCTTTGATTATTCGCAGAATGTACCCATTCCGCACAGCACGCAGCAGCCCGGTAGGTGGTACTACATGTCATTACCGAACTTTCACCACTTCAAGTTTGCGGACGAAGGCTAAAATGTGCAGTACAATTTCTTGTACACGGAAGGCAAGGCTGGAAATAGCTCCAGCGAAGTTGCGTCGCTTGTGGACCATGCATCGTCCACGATCCACATCACGGCGAGGAATCTGGTTTTCTTGGCGGATAACTGCGGAGTCCAGAAAACAAACCGGACGATGATGTGTGGCGAAGCGGACCCAAGAATTTTGGTCGTTTCCGGTCAGCAGCATACCTATCGGCCTATCGGCCATCGGATTGGTGGAGATACAGGAGGCTTTTAAGCCGGTCATGTGCAAGGGTTGTCAAGAACACGGATTTGGGTAAGTCACATGAGATTGCGTGTACTACATATTTTCATGTTTGGTACATATTGGGGACTATAGGGGGTAGGTAGTTTGAGTTTTGGTTTTGGCTTCGTCTAAGAAGAGCGTTTTTGGCTTTACGACTTAATTGTTGGACCTCTAACTCAACCGGGGGTCGTTTCGCTTTGCACATCTGTCGCCTCTGCACGCCGCAGAGTGTTTTGGGAGCGGAGGGTCGAGTAACCCCCTCCAGATCATTATACCCGGCCGGGACGCGTTATAGACGCACTTGGCCCACCGGAAGTCCCTCGACGGGTGTGCACTTTGGCGATCTCAACACCTCAACTCAAGTACGTCTGGAACGTACTATTCACTGGATTGGTCTTGGCGTGGAAATATTGTTTGTGCAGTCTCACGAGAATATTGGGTCTTTACGCGGACTTATTGGCTTGTTTTAACATTGGTTGGAAACTAGACCGGTTTTGGTCTTATTTCGTATTGGTCAGGGGCTAGACCGGAACGGTCGGTCTACCCTCTATTATTTCGTATTGGTCAAGTCTTGATCGTTTGGACGATCGACCTATTGGAATTTATCTCTTGGAAGTGTTTTTGTTCTGTTTGTGTCTGGGGTGAAGAGTTCCGCCCCAGAGATACCTACCCAGATCGGTCTTCTATATTCAAGACCACTTCGATCCAATCTGCGATCCAGATCCACCGAGTGTGTAACTAGCCCATTCCATCGGGTACACAAGGTGATATGGACACTAAACAATCGGACCAAGTGGGTTCTGATGACGACCGGTCGTCTGCTTGCAGCGGACGATCGGACCAGATCCCGAGTGGTGGTCCGCGGAGTACCCCCTCCGAAAGTTGGAAGGCTGGGCGCGATGGTGGTAGTCAGGTTATCGATGCTAATGTTTTCGATTTCGAACTTGACTCCACCACAATGGTGCGCGTGCTCGGCTCACTTGGTGATCGTGGATATCACCGTGCTGATATTCAATCAAAAATTGGATTCGAAGATTTGAACGATTTGAATATGGAGTCGTTCTGGAGATAACATAAGGAACGGATATGGCCTTATGTTCTCGTTGTCGATAAGGATGGCGATGTCCGATCTGGCCGGGTGGAGGACCAGATCGGGATTATTAAGTTTTTTCCTCCCCATAAGGCTCCCACCGGAGCCGATCGGGACTATAGCAGGTCTTGCTATAGTTCAGGAAAGGATCAGGACTTTTTTCCTGGTCCTATGCATTTGAATGAATATTTTGACGAAAAGAAAATAAAAAAAGCGAAAACTACATGGAGGCTGATCGGGATGATCCAGCCCAACCTCCCAAGGTTTCCAAGCAGAGGCTCAGAATGCCGTCCGAGGAAGACGACTTGGAAGAGAAGTCTCAGGTCGGGGATGGGGTCATCAAAGAAGAAGACCTGACCATGATGTATTACATCCACGAGTTGAAGCGATTTATTCGCGAATACCAGGTCATGCGGATTATAGACCCCCAGATCCCCGATCGACTTCTCGGACCCACCAGCGAGCCGATCCAGATCGATCCGCCGTTGCTGTTGGTGAAGTACCTGCTGGCGATGTTGGCCGAGGTCGGCATGAAGGTGCGAAACCTCGCCAACGTGCAGAAACGCTTCGATCTGGATACTTGGAGGCTGGAGATGTCGATGTCGACCCTCCATGACCATTTGGTGCCGTTGGTGGGGGCGGTCCGCCGCCCAACTCCCACCGCGGCATTGAAGGTCGCTGAGACCACGGCATCATACGACGATGTGTGCTCCGACGATAAGTCGTTGTATCAGTCTCCACCTGCCTCTAATAACTCATCGGAGTTGGAGGTCGGTGTCGAGCGGATGGCAATGGGGCCGGACCAGACCCCATGGGAGCATAAAAAGGACGTGCGGCAGCAAAGGGCTGCATGCCAGTCGGGGCCCCTGGAGCCCCCACAGGCTTTAGCACCTCCAAAGGAGGACACCAAGACGTTTCCCATGACCCAAGCCAACGTCCAAGCCATGTTTGAAGCGTTGATTGAGCGTTTCTTGGGGGATCGATGCCGATAGCCTCCGCGCCCGCATGCCCAGGACCGATCCGCCCGGAAAAATGTCAATATTTGCTGGGATGTGGATATGGAGTAAGTGGAATCAGCGGATAAGGCTATCCGAGGTGGTAAACCAGTCGGAAAAGGAAGACGCAAGCCGCAGCCAGCCCGACCGCGTCGGTCGAGCAAGAATAGCTATTACGACATGGAGTCGGTCGTGAATCCGGATGACCACTATGGGTCAGACGGTGCAGGGGAGGGCAGAACACGTAAGGCTAACCTAGCCTCTACGACCGCATTTGATCTCGGATCTGCCGCGATCCCACGTATTAGTATGGCCGCGACTACGGACCTCAAGGACTTTACTGGCAAGGACGCCGACGAGGAGCAAGCCAGATCGTGGTTTGGTCGGGTCAAGTCTGCTTTCTTGCGGGATCAGACACCAAAAAAGGAACGGTGTTGATCTTCAGAGATCTGCTGAAAGGACCGACCGCGAACTGGATCCAACAGTTGGGTCGGGATGTCCGATCTGACTGGGATCTGCTATGTTCAGAATTTGAGGGGCAGTACTGCAACTCCGGATTTTCTAACGCCCGAAAGTATCACCATATACAGAAGCGGGGAGACGAGACGCCTATCGAGTATTTGCACCGCCTGAACGTGGCCGCAATTCGCGCCGGAATAGTAGTCAACGAATGCAACCCGCCGACCGGTGCTGCTATGGAGCACGTGTGTCACTATATTAGTACCCTGTATGACCAAGGGCTGGCAGATCAGCTCACTCTGCTGCGCATAAAGGATGTGACGGAAGTGGAGCAGACGTTGCGGACGCTGCAACACTCGCGCAGTATGAGGGCGAAGGTCGCCGTTGGATCGGGTCGCTACAGATCTAAGACCCACACCGATCCAGTGAAGAGGCCCCTGACCAGATCGGCTCGTGCTGTTAAGGCGATCGCGACTGAAGACAGCACTGGATCGGAAGAGGAAAGTAGCGGCCAGTCCAGTCTGGAGTCCGACGAAGACCAATATCGTCACATCTTCGTCACGTAACCTGCCCCAAGAACCAGATCGACGCCTAACCAGGCAGATCGGAAGGAAAGGAGTGGTAACAAGTCCGATCCGGACCGACCTCGCAAGAAGTGTTCTCACTGCGGGTCAATCAAGCATGATGGTGGGGACTGCTGGAAGAAGCTGATATGCAAGAAGTGCGAAAGACGCGGTAACCCCACCGACCACTGCCACTTCGTGTGCAAGTCATGTGGAGAGATCCACGAGGCCTTCCAGTGCAAGATCGAAGAGTTCTTCAATCTGATGCGCAAGTGGTATGTGCCGGGTAAGCACGCGGGGATGCTTTCACCTGACGTTGAGAAGATGTTAAACTAGAGCGCTCGCCAGGTTGGAATCTGGATCGAGCCGAGCGATCTACCTTTGGCATCTATGCATATGTCGGCAAGGAGAATAAAACCGACGATACATATTCTATTCTCAATTGCGTCGATCGGGATCATCCGGTCTACAATCTCACGACCGACGAATATTCCCGATCGAAGGTTGTCATGCCGCTGGATCTGCTACCTGGGGAGTCTCGCGGATACTGGAAGTATCATGCTCCCGACAAATGGTTTAAGCAGGCGAAAGCCTGTGGTAAAATCAACAGCCAGAAAGCGACGATTTTATTCGACTCTGCAGACGAAGTATCGATTATCGACTTCGCCTTTGCTCGTTAGGTCGGATGTCGTATAGACGATACACAGATACAAGAATGCGTTGGAATTGGGGAAAATTCTTACATGACCGAAGGAAGGACGCGCGTGAAGATCACCCTATCGGGTTCGTTGGTTTACTTCTTCAGCGCTTGGGTTGGCAAGCTGGCCGGTCAGGATGCCCTGCTAGGCATGTATTTTATGGTGCCGGCGGGTATTCGCCTAGATCTGTCTCATGGAGTACTTACACTCCCGGATGAGGTCCAGATCCAGTTAGCTGGTCGGCGGCCCCTATACGGATCTCAAACCGATCTGGTCAGGTGGGATCAAGATGTCACCATTCCAGTCGGCCAATCCGCTGGTACCCTGGTCGATAAAGGTTTTCAATCAAGGAAGTTATGGGTGACCGGGGGCGACCGGTGGGTGCCTTTGTGAATAGCGCCGGCTGGTTTGATTACGTTCGACTCACTAATATCGGTGACAAGCCGCTTACGCCCGACAACAATACTATTGTGTGGTGAAGTGGAAGATATATTTACAGTATATAAAATATGGATTATGGTAGTTATCAATGCTTGGTATATTTTATCTCGCCAAACTCTACATACTAGTACTATAACGTTTGTTACGCTGGTGATTCCTTCAAACACTGAATATTAGTGACAAAGATTGTGTCATGCCTTCAATAGGTGAACAATACGAACACTTAGTGTAACACGATTTAATAGTGCAAAGCTTATGTCTTCTAGCAAGATGATTCAATTCATAACTAGTGCCAAGTGATGCTTCCCACATTTTACAAGGTTTCGACACAGTTGCTTTAGCTCTAGCATCATGGCAGTGACGCTAAACGCTAAGTTGAGCGTCTTCAGATGCAAAACTGTCTTATTCGAGGTCCAACAGCTAGGTGCACTAAGGCACATCAAATAACCAAGTTACCAGACTGTGAAGACGAACTGTCAGCATTGCATAAGGAAGTCAAGACATAGGCGCAACTTACCAACCTAACGGCGGGTCCTTTCATGGCAGTGAAGCTCACGAAAAGTTATTCGCCCTCGGCGTCATAATGCATCACCAAATGGCGCTAGGGCACATGATATAACGAGGCAAAAAGACTGTGAAGATGAACTGTCAGCATTGCATAAGGTAGTCAAGACACAGGTGAAACTTACTAGTACAACGGCGGGTCCTTTCATACCGGTGAAGCCAACGAAAAGTCATGCGCCCTTGGTGTCATACTCAACAACAAAGGGGCGCTAAGGCACATGATATAGCAAGACAAACAGACTGTGAAGAAGAATTGTCAGCAGTGCATAAGGGAGTCAAGCCATAGGCGCAACTTACTAGTACAACGGCGGGTCCTTTCATGGCGGTGAAGCCAACGAAAAGTTATGCGCCCTCGGCTGCTCCAGTTGATCGGCTTGGGTATTCTCGATTGTTTTCAAGTGGTTTTATTCCATTTTGGAAAAAAATATTTTCAGCCAATCAGAGGCGACCCGCGACGGCCATCTCGCGACGCCAACTCACTCAATCAGATTACAGAGGGTTTCTGAAGTAACTGTCAAAGATGATCAATCAGGTTACAGAGGGAATCAGTGGTAGCACTCAAGGATGATCAATCAGGTTACAGAGGGCCTCAGCGGTAACTGCCACGTATCGAAGTCAGCGCTGAAGTAACCACAAAGTAGTGGGTGAAAAAAGTGATTGACGTTGATGTAGGAGGTAGTAATACTTAATAGAACGAAATTTCCCCTGAACTACGCAGATCTCTGGCGGCCCTCAAAAACCTTTCTTTTTTTTTACTCCATACAAAAACCAAGTGTAACACAAGGAAGTCGGTGAGCGCACGCCCTAGTGAGTGAAGCAGCAGCCATTTGGAGTGCGCTAGTGTTGGGGGCAGCCTGGAACAGACTTTTGAAGTGTACCCCAAATGTAATTGATTGATTTGTTGGCTCGGACGGAAGTACTAAGTACCCGGGAAGTAAAACAGGGAGGACTGGCTTATTACCTCTTTGTGTTGTTAATTAAGTGGAATTATAATAATTTTCAACCCCTTCACGACAACTGGTGCCGCGACACGGGAATAACGTCGACCTCAAATCCAAGCTTACACAATGGCATTAGTATCACAAGAAGATGGTCCAGATCTTCATTTTACATTAGAATACTCCGATGATGATACTAAAAGGACGTACACATTTTTCGAAGCGTGTGCAAAGATGACGCAGTATCAACAACAGGTGCTCAGATTACCAGGTGATTCGAGCTGTTGGTTTTCATTATTTGAGATACGTAAGGTGAAGCAGGCTGCACCCAACTTTAGGGTGCGTGACGATCTCACTTCATTTGGAAATTTACAAGCATCTGTGATGGAACTGGAGGATTTGTTTCCAAATTTAGGGTATGAGATTATTAGACGGGATGAGTTTGAGAATGCGTGTGATTACGATTTGGTACGGACCGCAGAAGATATTGGACTGATGATGTCTTTAATATTAGCAGAAAATCAGTGGGAACATCATTAATGGTATATCGAGAAGAAACTGACAATTTCATTCCCACTTACTATATAATAGCAGATACTGTACATACACCGGTAAGGGATTCTAAACCACCGGGTATGTTGGAGCTCATTGACAGAAGTGAGCTTGAAAAAGTACCACAGTTGAGGCCCAGAAAAATTACCAAAACCAAAAAGAAGTTGGAGTTCTCATCTGATGACGATGAAATCATGCCCACACCAAAACTAGCTGGGCTCAAGCAAGAACCAGGGGTTGTCGCACCTATCCAGGTTTCAGGGATGCCTGCACCTAAACAAGATCCAGTGGTAGCCAATTTGATGAAGATGATGAAAGACGGGCATTTAAGTTTGGAAGAATTATCCATAATCACTGCGACCTTGTCAGCTAGTCGAGCACCCAATACAATGAGAGGAGAACCTAGTACATCGTATCATACACCCGCTACACAGCCCCGCACACATCATAATACTTAAGGGTATGGTATGCCTGGTGGAAGTGCAAATGCATGGGCACCCTCACCTCAACCAGTTACAGCCATCATTCAGAATACCGAGATAAAATCGTTTGATGGGAATAGGCAGAACGCCGGAAGTGCACGGGCTTGGGCCGCTCGATTCTCACACGTACCCAATATATCACATTGGAATGATAGTCAACGTCTGGGAATGTTTGTTGATAGTTTGACAAGCACAGCGTCATGGTGGTATGAGCAACTAGCAGATTCGGTGAAGTATGTCTGGGGTACGGTGATAGCACTTTTTCAGAAGAGATTTTGTGTGGACAAAGTGTCGACTCGAGTTTTGTATTCAAGATTGACGCAGAAACATGATGAGCTGGCTACTACATATCTGTACCGATTAAACGCAGAAGCGTTGCGAGCAGGAATGGACTTTAAAAATGCGTTCAATGCTTCACTATTGGAAGAACACATTCAACAATTCTTTGATAACATTCATGATCGTACCATACAGATGCATTATCAACATATCACTTTCTCAAATATTGAAGAGCTAGAAAGATTATTGATTAAATATGAAGCGCGGCTTATGAGGCCTGGAAAGGATGTAGATACACGTAATAATGCTGATGCTATGTATGAAGACCCGCAACCTAGCGTGCATACGATGGGCGGGGAAGTACATGCAGTACAGCGGGTGCGACCGACGTATGAGGACAAGAGTGCGCGAACGCCAACAAACCCTAATACTGACCATTTTGTGATATGTGAACACTGTAACCGACGGGGAAATGATAAAATCACTGTTGGAAACTGGTGAGGTGTGATCATTGTGAGAAATTTGTTCATGAGGCGAAGTATTGTCGGAAGTTCATTGACGAAATGGCCGATATGCGTACTAAATTGAAGTCAGGAGAGTTGACCAAAGCTCAGGTGGCGGGGCTATTAAACGCCTATCCCCAGAGTGGATTGCAACCACTGTCGAGAGAAAAGGAGGGAGGCATTGTCAAGTGAAAGTGAAGCGACACCGCTGTCACCCTGCATAAAGAAGAAAACCAAGAAAAATACTACATGTTGTATGTGTGGATCACTCACTTTGGACGAGGATAAAGAAAATAATAAAATTCAAGAAAAATTGACAAAAAAATCTACCTCCAGTGAGGGTAAGACACAAGCTGAACTGAAGATAAGTGGTGAAGTAACAGAGATTTCAGCATGTGTCACACTGTTGGATAAAAATGTGGTAGAAGGAGTATGGAGAATCCAACTAATGGAACGCCTCAACCCAAGAAAATGTTAATGTTGGACAAGGGGCGGACATAAATGGTGGCTCATACTCTGTGGAAGATAATACTGTTGGATCTAAAGGAAGTCGGAACCCAGCAGAAGAGGATACAGCTGAGGTGGAGATGTATAAGCATCACAAAATAAAAAGTAAAAGGAGAAAATAACAAGACATTCAAGAAAATAACAAGCACCCTGACGATGTAGTACATCCCTATCACGAACCCATGTTGGTTGTGATGAGTATAATGCGGACCCAAGTTGGTTGCATTAGGCGGAATAACAAAAGAAAAGCAGAATACAAAAACAAGATACATGTTTAGCCAAGAAGTGGACGTTTGTTGGAACATGTGGATAAGTTACGTCGCCATTTCATTTTATTAACGCAATATGGTTAACAATGACGATGGTAATATGAAGGGAGAGCCTATGAGTGCTCCATGAATTAGAATTAAGATGTGAAATTTGTGTATGAATAAGATCGTACGAAGAGAAACCAGTCAGGGTGCTAAAGGTGTGAAACCTGTACGGCAACAACAAAGATCGTACGAAGAGAAACTTGTCAGGGTACTAAAGGTGTGAAACCTGTACTTCTATTGAAAACAACACGGAGAGCCTCATAACAAAACAAAGATCGTACGAAGAGAAACCTTTCAGGGTGCTAAAGGTGTGAAACCTGTACGGCAACAACAAATATCGTACGAAGAGAAACCTGTCAGGGTACTGAAGGTGTGAAACCTGTACTTCTATTGAAAACAACACGGATAACCGCATAAGATCGTACGAAGAGAAACCTGTCAAGGTGGTAATGGTGTGAAACCTGTACGGCAAAAATAAAGATCGTACGAAGGAAACCTGTCAGGGTACTAAAGGTGTGAAACCCGTACGGCTTTTGTAAAATAAAACGAACAAAACATGTATATCGATGGCGACCGTACGAAGAGATACCTGAAAGGGTCCAGCAGATGCAAAACTGGTATGTAGAGTCACGAGATGTTACGAAAAATAAATAAATAAATAAATAAGCCATGGGGCAAAAAAATTAGCGCAGAGGAAGAGTAAAAGAGTGCGCAACAGCTTGAGACAGAATTCGGACGGACAAGTCGAGACGAATCCAGTGGTGGAAAGCACTGAAAGAGTTTGCTCGATTGAGGACGATAACAAACGTGTGCTAGCGCTAGAAAAGGAGCTGCTAGTGCGAGAGTAGCAGCTCTTGGCATCGTCAACGATTGTGCGAGAGCTGCATGACGAATTAGACTAAAAATGTCGTCGTGAAGTAGTTGCAGTGGAACGTGCGCAGTATCTAATCGATCAATTGGAAAAGATTGCAGCGTGAAGTGTCTAAATTGACGCAGTTGCATCGAGAGTCAAGTCGTAGTCAAAATACCGAAGTCCAGATACTGCGAATGATAGCAAAGAGGAAAAGGAAGAGTTGCCCTTATCGCCGATTCAGTCGAGGAGTGTTACACCGTTGAATAGTATACGGCAGAGCCATCGGAAAGACAGATTTGAGAGCACTTAGAGCTACAATTTTCTTCTTTTTGTGCCTTTTGGAAGGAACAGCAAGAACATCCACAGGATAGTACGCTTATGCCAATGATAATCGAGAGATTCGCGGAGTTTGGAGCAGTGATCGAGTCCCAGAAGAGACATATCGACCGCTGGAAGGGAAAAGAATTGGATTTGGCTATTGAAGAAGCTCAGCATAATTTGGAGCTTACTAAAGAGCTTGGTGAAACGATTCAGAAGCAGTAGCAGCAAATAGCTGAAAATTTAGTGGAAAAACAGAAGTAGGAAGAAAAGTACCATTTTGCTGCTCATGAGGTCGAGACGTTGAAAATAGAGGCCACATATCAGATCCAACAATTGGAGTCCGATGTGTCGAGGCTACGGCAAGATGGATTAGATGTGGAGTCGAACTTGAAGGGGCAAGAATCGTCTTACGAGACCTTACAATACATGACACGCTAAGGTCAAAGTTGAAGCAGTTGGAATGTAACATTTCGGAGCATGTGCAGGAGAACAGAAAATTAGAGCAGCAGAATGCCGACCAATCTGATATGATGTAGATCCTACACCAAAATGTGAATGATCTCCATGAGCATCATGAGTCTGTACCAATCAAATTAAAGGGGCTGGAACAGGATGTAACAGTGTGGCAGGAAAAACATAAAGAGAAAAAGAAACAAATACATGAGATGGAGAACGCGCTTATGCATGGTAGACAACAAGTGGAAAAGCAAGACGAGAACTTAGAGCTTGTTAAAGCTGAGAACCGAAAGCTGCAGGAGCACATGGACATGATGGATCATGAGCACGAGAAACATCTCGCAGACCACTACAAGAGTCAACGTGAGGCTGAGAAAAGACTACGCCAAGCCCTTGAACAAGAATCAACGCGATCCCAAGATATAAAAGAGGAGGCAGAAGAAATGCGTGGACAGATTGAATCGCAAGCTATGTCTGCAATGAATCAGCGTGAACAGCAACTGCTGGATGAAAAAGCTCGACTTGAAGATGAGCTGCAATACCAGAATAGCAAACTTGACAAGGAGAATTCAGAATTACGAGCCAACGTTGACGGTTTGAAAGACATCAACCGAAGCAAGAGCATCGAGATTGGTCGTCTGATGGTAGTCTCACAGAGACTGAACGACAGAAATAAATTCATAGTGTGGATACTCAAAGAATGCAGCAGCTGCAGGAAGAAGTTGATCGTGTAAAGAATCAAAATAAGAAATTGCTCCAGGATATGGCAACCGAGGATGCTACCTACGAAGAAACAATCAAGTCGCAGTCTGGTCAATTTCAAACTCAGTATAATGAGCTTGTCTCCCAAGTCGCGAATCAGATCAACGACTTGACGCGAGAAGATGAACAACTGCGAGCGGAACTGGACAACGCAGCAAAGAAAGTGGAAATGTACGAGGGAAAACTCTCATTACAAAGCGTGAAGCATGATGAGTGGCGTATAGAGTGCAAAAAACTCCAACGCCAGATGCACAACATCACTCGTGGTAACGAAGCTTTGAAAATCGAGTTCAACCGCCGTGCTCACGACCTGGAGCTGAAGAATAAGGAGAATGCTGAATTGCACCCACATATTGAGCGATTAAAGTCTCCTGATCACGAACGGATGAGAGACGTTGAACGTATTCAACACGAAAGTATCGAATTATAAGAGCGGAACCTTGAGTTGCAAAGGCAACTTGAACTGATTCGGGTTGAAGCCGACTTCAGACTGAATGAAGCTCATCAAGTACATAATCACGCTCTCGAGCAGGAAAGCGCTCACGAGAACACAATTCGCTTGCTTTGCGAGGATAAGGGAGCTTTGAATCGTGACAGGATTGCTCTGGCATCCGAGATATCTGCGCTGGAATTTCAAGTTTCGACGGCCCACAATGAGGTTGAGCGATTGAAGGCATCGGTACAGAAGCTTGAAACCGACAATATGGGACTCAAGTTTCAACTTATAGAGGTAATGCGCAACATGACTCAGACCAATGTTAGCGATACATTGCTGGACGTACAGAAAACCTTCGCTGAATGCAATTTCGGGCTTGATCGCCGTCTGTCTAAAGATGTAGCTAAACTTCGTTTTGTTCATCCGACGCTCGTACAAATGCATGCAATTCCACTGGCATTATAGGGCAAAGATTTGATCGTACGAGCTCGAACAGGTTCGGGAAAAACGACGGCTTTTGCTCTTCCATTACTACACAAAATTCTACAGCATAAACAGGATAAATCAAATGCTGAACCAGCCGTGCGCGCACTCGTTTAGTTCCAACGAAAGAATTGGTGGAGAAAATTCGACGTCATATGATGGAGCTCATGTATTATTGTCAAGACACCGTGACCTTATTGGCTCTAGGTGGACAGAGTATGAGCGGTCAACAAGCGCTGCTACGTGATGTACCTGATGTAATTGTATCCACACCTGGTCGCCTTGTGACACACTTGGAAGCCGGTAATTTGAATCTGAAAGACTCGGTCGATACGGTCGTCATTGATGAAGCAGACTTGGTATTATCATTTGGATACGGTGAGAATATTCGTACGATTTTCAATGCGCTACCGAAAGCATGTCAGACATTTTGCATGTCAGCAACATTAAGCCCCGATCTAGAGAAACTGAAGCGTTCAGTTCTGCATAATCCTGATGTCGTAAAGCTTGAGGAAGGAGCAACGGATGGAAAACTTCAGCAATTCTATGTTAAAATAGCACAGAAAACATTGCGTTCACTTCGCACGATCAAGACTCACCTGCTGATAAAGTTTCAGCGGGGGAGGATCAGTGGAAGGTGTCACACAGGTGCGCGCGCGCCGCAGCCGTAGAGAAGTTCAGTAGGCCTACTCACTATATAAAAGCAAAAGAAAAAGTATATATTATTTAAGGTTACTTAAGTAGCTATCCGGTACCTAATGCGACTTAAATCAGTAACCGCCGTAAACATGCAAAATGTATACCAATGCAAACAGCCAATGGGATTCCACCATTCCGGAAGAGTGCAAAGCCAAAAATGGCTACACACTCTTCCAACACTCCTCCTGGAAGACCGGAGGCTGCACCATCGTCACTGCAATCCTAGCGCTGCACGCAACACTTGAATCCTTGGCGCATTGAGGTCCTTGGTCAGTAGTCGGCTAGCATATCCACACTTGGCACGTGACTAGCTGAAACAATGCCCTTTCTCGTGAAGTCCTTTAGAAATTTGAGCTTGATGTCGACGTGCTTCGTGCTAGCAGCGCTCGACTCGTCCTCCAATTGCTTGATGGCAGCTTGGTTTTCCATCTTGAACACTAATGGTGTCTTCGAGTGCATACCAATTTCCGCAAGCAACTCTTTCATACCCAGCGCCTCCTTGCCAGCTACTGCAGCAGCAACAAATTCCGCTCCTGCTGTTGACAATGCCACCGCTGTCTGCTTCTTCCAGGCCCAGCTCACAAGCATACCATTAACGAAAAGCACCATCGCTGAAACACTCTTTCTGTCTGCCTTGTCCGCCGCAAAATCCGCATCGCTGTACACCATGATGCGTGGCGGCATCGGCAGATCCTCGTCGTGCTTCAAAACCAGTTTCAGGTTGCTCGTTCCCTTGAGGTACTTGAGCACCCTTTTAGCAATCTTGTAATCACCTATGGTGGGTGCGTGGGTCTTTCTTGTGGCGCGGTGCACAGCGAACGAAACGTCAGGACGTGTGCACCTCGCGACCCACAGAAGACTGCCCACGAGCGATTGAAAGTGCTTGATACTGGGCAGGTTGCCCCTTGGTTGCAATGGCAATCACTCTTGAAAATCCTTGTCCTCATCGAGCATTGGCACCGGCGTGCGCGCCGGATTTATTTTTTCCAGCTTGTGTGTGATCAGAATTTCTTTGATCGTCGACTCTTGGTCCAATGTATATCCATCCCTCGGATTCCCATCGATCCGAATACAGAGAAACTTCGTGACACGTCCCAAATCCTTTAGCTCTAACACTTGCATGTCCTTGAAAAATTCATTTACCATTTGCTCACTAGTGCCGGTGATCAGGAGGTCGTCAACGTACGCTCCGACCACAGCAGTTTCGTTTCCAACATGCTTTACGAAAATGCATTTGTCCGTGACACACTGCACGAAATCAAACTTCACCAATGTCTCGCACAGGCATTGATGCCACAGGCGTCCAGCCTGCTTCAAACCATACAGGTTTCGTCTCAATTTGAGCGCGAGCTCCTTTGGCGATTTCACACCATAATCATGTAATTTCTTGTCCGTGATTTCCATACCTTGTGGCACTTGCAGGTATATCTCCACATTGCTTTCGGACATCGCATTGGGGTAGGCACTTGGAACGTCGCCATGGCGTGCCGCTACCCCCCATACTTGCGCCAGCACCAAGAGCAACTTTACGTTGTTCAACTCCATGACGGCTGAAAACGTGAACAAGTAATCGTCCCCAAAAACTTGCTTGTCACCTCTGGCAACTAGCCTGGCCTTGTACCTCTCGACCGAACCGTCTGCACAGACTTTCGTCTTGTACACCCACTTGGTCGGGAGAGGCACCTTGCCGGCGGGACGGCGCACGATGTCCCACGTGCGTAGCTCTTCGAGTGACTTGATCTCCTCCATTTCGGCGTGTTTCAACATCACCGAATGAGGGCCACCATGCACCTCTCGATAATTCTTGGGGTCCGGCTGCATTGATAACGCACTTGACGACCCAACATCTGGTTCGCAAACAGCATAGACGCATAGAGCGTTTCCCGCATTTTTGCCATTTTCATCGGCTGCTTTCGAAACATCACTTCTTGCAACCGTCCCTTTTAACTTCGACGCTTCATAATCACGTCCTTTAGGCGTCTTCTTAGGCTTTCGGCGCGACTTCCTTGCGCCCTGACCATCGGTTTCCAGCCCTTTGGCGCGGCTCCAGTCTCCGGCATTCCATCACTTGATTGCCCTGGAGTTGGTACATTTGAAACGTTCACCCTGGCACGAGATTCCGCCAAATCTTCGAGCTCTTGGCTTCATTCACCTTCCAATATCTTGGTGATCTTGTTGCTAGCCTCATCGCTTAGCGTCTCGATCGGTGTGACGTGCCTGGTCACTGCGACCACTCTGTCCATAAGCAGCAACACTTTATACCCCTTGGTTTCGTCGCTCTTGCCAAGGATAAGTGCGCGTTCTGCGTGCTTCGACAACGCCTTCTTCTTCGGTTGCGCTTTCCTTGTGCCCTTGCCTTCAGCACAGGTCAGGCAATTCGGCCTACTCATGTCGGTGAGCACGATGCCTGACCTGTGGTCTTTCGCCAGCCTTTCGACAGTGTCGTAGGCCAGGTGACCCAGCCTCACGTGGAAGTGATGCAGACTCCCAGTGTGTGCGTCGGAATCGACATCCTCCAGCACACTGTTTACAACCATGCTTTCAAAACTTTTTGAAATTCCATCTGTTTTTTCGGCCTTCAATCTTGCCACAAAAACTGACCCGTGCGTCACCACATCGAACAACTTCTGTCCTTTGACCATAACACGCAGCTTGTGACCGTCGTCGAGAATTGAACAGCCCTTTTCGCGTAATCTACCAAGCGATATCAGATTTTTCGCGAGTTGCGGTGCGAAGTATACTTCGGTCAAAACAACGACCGTTTCACTTGCGTCGCACGTCCGCAACGTAAGGATGCCGACCATAGCAGCTTTCAAGGTACCACCATTAGGCAATGTGAACGTGTCAATAGGACCGCACTCCTTTGCATCATCTAGCAAATCAACATTTGAAACCAGGTGCCTGCTCGCACCGCTGTCAATGATCCATATATTCTCGTTATCGTTATCGGTTCCACATGCATTAATATCAGCGTCAATGCTGGAATCCACAGTAGATAACACGAAACGCTTCGACGCCTTGTCGTTTCCGCCACGTTTCATTGCTTGGTTCCCATTTCCGTCATCTTTGCGACGCTTTTCGGGGCAATACTTTTGTATATGCCCATCGTCACCGCATGTATAGCATGCCCGGCGACCCTTAACCGATGTTGCGGCATGCGCCTGTAACTTAACGGCCTGTCTGCCCTTGAACGCATCGTCTTCCAGTTCCTGCGCTCAGGCGATCAGTTCTTGAGCGTGGCCCAGGTAGTCCTGTCTGCCCTTGAACGCATCGTCTTCCAGTTCCTGCGCTCAGGCGATCAGTTCTTGAGCGCGGCCCAGGTAGTCCTGTCTGCCAGGATCATACCTGGCCATCAGCATCACCTTCAATCGGGGCGCAGCGAACTTGACGATATTTTCAACAATTAACTTTTCGCTCGACCCGCTTTCGCGAGCCAGAGCTACTAGGTATAGATAATGTTCGGTCCAGGAACGTCTCGCATCCTTTTCCGTAGCGAACCAGGCCGCAGCTTGGTGGTGGGATATGTTAACCTTGAATCCCAACCACATTTGCTCCATGACGTAAGTCAGCTGCGGCCGCACCTGCCACCACGAACCAATGTTCGAGCGAAAATATTCCGCGGCAGTGCCTTCAAGATGTTCGCCAAATTTGTTGAACTTAAGTCGCTCGCTCCATTGAAAACCGGACGTCAACTCGCCGATTTCAACCGCTTGCATTAACAGGTACGCCCATTGGCGGTACCCTGCACCGAGGCCGGGATACACCTCGCGCCCCGAAAACTTCTCAATACTTAGTTTGGGTATTTTGTACCCGGCTTGGTGCACCGGCATATTTGCTTGCCCTATGGGTGCACCAGCCCCGCCCACACCTTGCATGCCGACCGGCACTCCGCGAGGTGCTGCGTTCACTTGCGGGTGTGGCCTAGCACCGGCCTCCACCCCTTCGTCCTCGGCCAAGTCGTTCAGAGTCATCTGATGGCCGAACGGACGGTAGTTTTGTAGGCTGTCCCTGAACCCGGCGTCCTGCACCCGTACTGGTGACCCTCTCCTGGACCCGGAGGACACACTCGGAAGTGACTGCCGGGCCTGTACATCCTCAATAGCAGTCAGGCGGGTCGCCACTTCCTTCAGACTCTGCACCAACGCCTTAAAATCACTGGCGGAGAGCACATCGTCTCCATCGGAGTCAACCATCTCCAATCAATTTCAAACACTTCAATCAGTCACGTAATTCAACTGGCCCTGTCGACAGGGGACTTTCCACCAGATCCACGTAACGTAACCACGAAAAAATCCACGTAAGTACACTTGAAAAACCAAGAATAATTCACTTGACTACTTGGCACAACTTGGGCTTATAACCTGTTAAAATAGCACAGAAAACGTTGCGTTCACTTTGCACGATCAAGACTCACCTGCTGATAAAGTTTCAGCATGGGAGGATCAGTGGAAAGTGTCAAACAGGTGCGCGCGCGCCGTAGCCGTAGAGAAGTTCAGTAGGCCTACTCACTATATAAAAGCAAAAGGAAAAGTATATATTATTTAAGGTTACTTAAGTAGCTATCCGGTACCTAATGCGACTTAAATCAGTAACCGCCGTAAACATGCAAAATGTATACCAATGCAAACAGCCAATGGGATTCCACCATTCCGGAAGAGTGCAAAGCCAAAAATGGCTACACACTCTTCCAACATTCTATTTGTCGGTGAAGTCATTCGACAAGGTTTTCCTACTGTATGCGTTGCTACGACTCGGCGTTGTGAGTGGCAAAATAATCTTCTTTGTCAACTCAACAGATTCGGCGTACCTTCTGAAGCTTTTCTTCGAACAACTTGTGATTAAAAGTGCAGTCATGAACGCCAAGTTGCCTCATAATTCACGCCAGCACATTATTGAAGAGTTTAATCGTGGCATTTTTGACTATCTCATAGCTACGGACGACAGCTTAGATCACGACAAAGCTCGAAATGAAGACGAGACCAACAAAGACAGCGACATAGAAGAAGATAACGAAAGCGAAAAGGAGGAGGAGGAAACTACAGAGGAAGAGGTTTCTAAAAAAGAACAATCTAAAAACTATGATAGTCGGGGTGACGAGATTAACAAAAAGACGGTAGGTGCCAAGCGTGAACGTGCTGATGATAAAAGTTACGGAGTATCACGCGGCGTTGACTTCCGTGGTGTTAATTTCGTCATCAATGTGGATTTCCCAAAGAGTGTGCGGTCGTACACTCACCGAATCGGGCGTACCGCACGTGGCGCTGACCCTTGTCTGTTTTTTCGAAAGAGGATGCTCAAGAAGAGCGTGCTCTTAAGCGTGTTCAGGCAAAGAAGCAGTCTGTACGCTCCGAGTACCGTGATGTTCTGGACCAGCCCGCTGCGTTAGACTTCGATCTTAAAGAAATTGATTGTTTCGCTACCGCATCGAAGTTGTTCGTCGTGCTGTTACGCGTGTCGCGGTCCGTGAGGCCCAGCTAGCCGATGTCAAAAAAGAGATGCTAAATTCTGAGCGTCTGGCAGCACATTTCCAGGCAAATCAGCGTGACCTGAACATTCTCGAACATGACAAGGTAGTGGGCTCTGCACCAGTGCAGCCACACTTGGCGACCATCCCAGAATACCTTGTACCTATTGAGCTGCAACCACCGGCACCAGCACGTATTAAGAAAAGGCACAACAAGCGACCGCATCTCGCCGACGCCAGGCGCCGCACTAACAATGCTCCGTTGCACATATTTGTGGCTCCTGACGCCAGTGACGATAAGAAACACACAATAGAGGATCATATAA
>CM047580.1:36280897-36329673 GCA_026184515.1 Peronosclerospora sorghi | reverse complement strand
TCAAGTTACGCTTTTAATGAGTCACGCCCTTGCTCATCTTGAACTTCTTCTTGGCAATTGTAAGAGGTGATTAACATATGCAAGGAAAATGAGGTTCCAGTTTTCACGACAACTATGGATGAAAACGAGGCACGTAAATGTCTGAAGTATGATTATTAACAACTATGTGTGTGCGTGCCTTTTGCTCGCATACGCTGAAGTTACGCAAGGGGCGATTGTGGTGAAGTGGAAGCTATATTTACAGTATATAAAAGATGGACTATGGTAGTTATCAATGCTTGGTATATTTTATCTCGCCAAACTCTACATACTAGTACTATAACGTTTGTTACGCTGGTGATTCCTTCAAACACTGAATATTAGTGACAAAGATTGTGTCATGCCTTCAATAGGTGAACAATACGAACACTTAGTGTAACACGATTTAATAGTGCAAAGCTTATGTCTTCTAGCAAGATGATTCAATTCATAACTAGTGCCAAGTGATGCTTCCCACATTTTACAAGGTTTCGACACAGTTGCTTTAGCTCTAGCATCATGGCAGTGACACTAAACGCTAAGTTGAGCGTCTTCAGATGCAAAACTGTCTTATTCGAGGTCCAACAGCTAGGTGCACTAAGGCACATCAAATAACCAAGTTACCAGACTGTGAAGACGAACTGTCAGCATTGCATAAGGAAGTCAAGACATAGGCGCAACTTACCAACCTAACGGCGGGTCCTTTCATGGCAGTGAAGCTCACGAAAAGTTATTCGCCCTCGGCGTCATAATGCATCACCAAATGGCGCTAGGGCACATGATATAACGAGGCAAAAAGACTGTGAAGATGAACTGTCAGCATTGCATAAGGTATTCAAGACACAGGTGAAACTTACTAGTACAACGGCGGGTCCTTTCATACCGGTGAAGCCAACGAAAAGTCATGCGCCCTTGGTGTCATACTCAACAACAAAGGGGCGCTAAGGCACATGATATAGCAAGACAAACAGACTGTGAAGAAGAATTGTCAGCAGTGCATAAGGGAGTCAAGCCATAGGCGCAACTTACTAGTACAACGGCGGGTCCTTTCATGGCGGTGAAGCCAACGAAAAGTTATGCGCCCTCGGCTGCTCCAGTTGATCGGCTTGGGTATTCTCGATGTGGAAAAGCGTGCCCAAAATTTGGCACACTTCTGGTCAAGTTTCGTCAAGGCATTTGGTCTAATTTCGGATTGATTTAAACAAGGGGGGCTTTTCAGCCTATCAGACTTAAGAAGTGTCAAGAACGCAAGTTTTGGTGAGTCACCCGACTTTGGGTATTTTACATATTTTTGTGTGGATACATTTAGGGACTATAGGGTAGTAGTTTTTTAGTTGTGCTTTTTCCAAGTAAGAAGTCTTTTGGTTGCAGGATTTTTCTAAGTAGAAGTCCTTTGGTCTTGGTTCACATCACAGCTAGGGGTCGCCGTTCTTCCCTTTTCGTACACTAGTCGCCTCCACCCGCCGCGGAGTGTTTGGGGGAAGAGGGTCGAATTATCCCCTCTTGCCCATTATACCCGGTCTGGAAGCGCCGCACGCGCACTTTGGCCTACCGGAAGTCCCTCGACGGGAGTACGATTTGGCGATCTCAACACCTCATCTCAATTACGTTTGGAACGTGCTATTCACTGGATTGGTCTTGGCGTGGAGATATCTTTTGTGGAGTTTCACGAGAATATTGGGTCTTTACGCGGACATATTGGCTTGTTTTAATATTGGTTGGAAACTAGACCGGTTTTGGTCTTGTTTCGTATTGGTCAGGATCTAGACCGGAACGGTCGGTCTACCCTGTATTATTTCGTATTGGTCAGGTCTTGATCGGTTGGACGATCTACCTATTGGAAATTATCTCTTGGAAGTGTTTTTGGTATGTTTGTGTCTGGGGTGAAGAGTTCCGCCCCAGAGATACCTACCCAGATCGGTCTTCTATATTCAAGACCGGTTCGATCCAATCTGCGATCCCGATCCACCGAGTGTGTAACTAGCCCATTCCATCGGGTACACAAGGTGAGATGGACACTAAACAATCGGACCAAGTGGGTTCTGATGACGACCGGTCGTCTGCTTGCAGCGGACGATCGGACCAGATCTCGAGTGGTGGTCCGCGGAGTACCCCCTCCGAAAGTTGGAAGGCTGGGCGCGATGGTGGTAGTCAGGTTATCGATGCTAATGTTTTCGATTTCGAACTTGACTCCACCACAATGGTGCGCGTGCCCGGATCACTTGGTGATCGTGGATATCACCGTGCTGATATTCCATCAAAAATTGGATTCGAAGATTTGAATGATTTGAATAGGGAGTCGTCCTGGAGAGGACGTAAGGAAAGTCTAACGCCTTACGTTCTCGTTGTTGATAAAGATGGCGATGTCCGATCTGGCCTGGCGGAGGACCAGATCGGGATTAATAAGTTTTTTCCTCCCTAAAAGGCTCCCACCGGAGCCGATCGGGACTATAGCAGGTCTTTCTATAGTTCCGGAAAGGATCAGGACCAAGGTCCTGATCCTATGTGTATGAATGAAAAAAATGATGGAAAACTAAAAGATTAAAATTACTTGGAGGCTGACTGGAACGATCCGGTATACCCCCCCTAAAGTCCCCAAGGTACCCAAGGTGCCCAGAAAATGGCTTGGAATGCCACCCGACGAAGACGACTTCGAAGAAAAGTCGAAGGTCGACGATGAGGCCATCACCGAACAAGACTTTGACAAGATGTATTATGTTTTTGAATTGAATCGATTTGTTCGCCAAAACCAGGTCTTTCGGGTGTTGGACCTCCATATCCCCGACCGTCTTCTCCGTCCCACTATCGAGCCGATCCAGAGTGATCGACCATTACTGCTCCTCAAGAATTTGGTGGCGATGTTGGCGGAGGTTGGCATTAAAATGCAGAACCCCGCCGGTGTCAATAAATTGTTTGAATTTGATGCTTGGAGACTGGAGGCGTCGATGTCGGACCTCCACGACCGTTTGGTGCCACAGGTGGGGGCGGTTCGCCGCCCAACTCCCACCACGGCAATGAAGGTCGCCGAAGCCTCCACATAGCTTGTTGACATTGGTTCCGATGATGAATCGATCTACCAGTCTCCACCGGCTTCTAACAGCTCGTCAGAGTTGGAGACCGGTGTCGAGCGGATGACCATGGGGGTGGACCATGCCCGGTCCGAACAAAAAAGGGAGATGCGGCAGCAAGGGGCTGCTTGCCAGTCGGGGCTCCAGCAAGCCCCACAGGCCTCAGTTCCGCAAAACGAGGGTATCAACACGTTGCCCATGACGCCAGCCAACGTCCAAGCCATGTTTGAGACGATGATGCAACGTTTCATGGAAGAACGGGTTAGACCACCTATGCGCCCACATGTCCAAGACCGGTCTACCTGTCAAGGTGTCAATGTTTCCAAAGATGTGGATATGGAATCGGTAACATCTATGGATAAGCCTATTAGAAGTGATAAACCAACCGGCAAGGGAAGGCGCAAGCCGCAACCGGCCATACCGCGTAGACCAAGAAATACAAGTGACTGTGATATGGAGTCGGTCGGCGGTCTTGACGACCATGGTGGGTCAGATGGTACAGGAGCAGGCAAGGTGCGCAAGGCTAACGTAGCCTCCACTACTGCCTACGACTTTGGATCTGCTGCGATTCCGCGCATCCGTATGGCCGCGACGACCGACCTCAAGGACTTCACCGGCAAGGATGCTGATGAAGACCAGGCCCGGTCTTGGTTCAGTCGGGTCAAGTCTGCGTTCCTGCGAGACCAGACCCCAAAAGGCGAACGTTGTTTAATCTACCGGGATTTGTTAAAAGGACCGTCTGCGAACTGGATTCAACAGTTGGTTCGGGGCGTCCGGTCTGACTGGGACCTGTTATGTGCGGAGTTTGAAGGTCAATATTGTAACTCCGGATTTTAAAGCGCCCGTAACTACCACCATATGCAGAAGCGGGCCGACGAAACACCGATCGAGTATTTGCATCGGTTGAACGTGGCTGCACTTCGCGCCGGCATAACAATCAAAGAGAATAACCCGCCGAACGGTGCCGCCTTAGAACATGTGGGTCACTATATTAGTACCCTTGACGATCAAGAACCGGCGGAACAGCTTACTCTACTGCGTCTTAAGGATGCGGGCGAAGTCGAACAGACCCTGTGGAAGTTACAACAGTTGCGTAGTATGAGAGCGAAGACCGCTGGTGGATCAGGTCGCTATCGTTCCAAGATCCAGACCGATCCGGTCAAGAGACCTTGGACCAGACCGACTCGAGCGATGAAGGCAATTGTAGCTGATGACAGCTCGGGGTCAGAAGGGGAAAGTGGAAGTCCATCCCGCCAGGAGTCATCGGATGAAGATCAGTATCGTTACGTCTATGTTGCGGGACCTTCCCCGAAGACCAAGTCGAAGTCCGACCAGGTGGACCGGAAGGAAAGAAACGGGAGCAAGTCCGATCCAGACCGACCCCGTCAGAAGTGCTCCCACTGTGGGTCGAGCAAACATGATGGTCCAAACTGCTGGAAGAAGATGGTGTGCAAGAAGTGCGAGAGACGCGGCCACCCGACTGACCACTGCCTCTTCGTATTCAAGTCATGTGGAGAGATCCACGAGGCCGGCCACTGCAAGATTGAAGAATTTTTTAGCATGATACGCAAGTGGTACGTGCCGGACAAGCACGCGGGGATGCTGCCGCCGGACGCAGAAAAGATGTTAAACTAGAACGCTCGCCAGGTTGGAATCTGGATCGATCCGAGCGTTCTACGGTTCACATCTATGCATACGTCGGCAAGGAGGATAAGACCGACAATACATGTTCTATTCCAAATTGCGTCGACCGATACCATCCGGTCTACAGTCTGAAGACCGATGAGTACTCCCGGACTAAGGTGGTTATGCAGTTGGACTTGCTGCCTGGAGAATCCCGCGGATACTGGAAGTATCACGCGCCTGATAAATGGTTCAAGCAGGCGAAAGCCTGTGGTAAGATTAATAACCAGTAGGCGACGATGTTGTTCGACTCTGTAGCTGAAGTATCGATAATCGACTCCGCCTTTGCTCGTAAGGTCGGATGTCGTATACACGATTCCCAGAGACAAGAATGAGTCGGGATCGGAAAAAAGCTCTTATATATCCGAAGGAAGAACGCGTGTGAAAATTACTTTGTCGGGGTCGATGGTCTACTTTTTCAGCGCTTGGGTTGGCAAGTTGGCTGGTCAGGACGCTTTACTAGGTATGGATTTCACGGTCCCAGTTGGTATTCTCCTAGACCTGTCACATGGAGTGCTTACGCTCCCGGATGAGGTCCAGGTCCAGTTGGCTGGTCGAAGACCTCTGTATGGTTCGTATACCGATCTGGTCCGGTGGGACCAAGACCTCACTATCCCAGTTGGTCGGTCTGCCGATACTCCGGTCGAGAAAGGTTTTCGTTCGACGAAGTTATGGTTGACCAGGGGCGATCGGTGGGTCCCGACCTTCGTAAAGAGTGCTGGACGACGTGATTTTGTCCGTGTTACCAATATCGGTGACAAGCCGCTGACACTGGACAATAACACTATTGTCGGCATGTGGTTAGCAGAAGGGAAGGTACCAAGGAAGATGGGGTTCGTCTCGATTGGATCGAGGCGGTATGTCGAGTGGCAAAACCTGGCGTACCAATCGACCACCGATCTTATCAGCGATGATGGGTCCGTGGAAGAGGATACCTCACCTTTAGTGGAAAGACCAAGTTATGTAACCCCAAAAATGATTTTGGTCCGAAGAAAGGCGCCGCAGTCACCAGGAACGGTGGACCATCAAGTAGACGAGCCAAGGTTAGTCAACGTGGTGTCAACACAAGACCAGGCGACAGCGGAGCAAGAAACGGAAGAAGGGGAACATGAAGTTGCTAGGTCGGACCATGACGGTATTCCTAATCAGACCGATATCAGTGAAGGACAGCCCGTCGATCAAGACCAGGGGCGTTCAGCCGGTCCAGATGGTCTAGGTGATATCACCCCAGAAGATGAACAAGTCTGTATAAATGAAGGCGTGGAACAGTACATTCAGGAGCTGGAAAGCCAAATGGCAGTCCTCCCTGAAGTGTCTGCCGACTCTCCCGAATTTACAATGGATGATTTACAAGTGGGTGATCAAGACCTTAACAGTCCAGACCAGATCGAGCAGTTGAAGAATATCATATGGAAGAAAAGACATCTGCTGATAGGAAAGGGCAACGCCTTACCACCTGCATCCCGTGGTGCGATTTGCGACATTGACGTTGGATATGCCAAGCCGATTGCTCAACGATGTCGACGCGTGGCGCCACAGTACCGGGAAAAGCTTTCTGATATTATCAAAGGACTGTTGGCTACCAAGATTATTAGACCGTCAACCTCGCCATGGGCCTCGCCGATCGTAATTGTTATCAAGAAGAACGGCGTCGACATTAGGTTTTGCATCGACTATCTGCTGGTAAATCGGTTAACTAAACTTATGGTGTACCCGATGCCGCTGATTAATGATTTGTTGGAAAACCTGGACAAGACCTTGTGATATTGTTCGCTGGACATGGCAAGTGGATTTTGGGTGGTCTCGATGACTGATCGAGCCCGTGCTATTTCCGCATTTGTGACACCGTTTGGTCTTTTCGAGTGGAACCGTATGCCGTTCGGTCTGAAGAACGCACCCCAGATCTATCAAAGGTTGATAGACAACGCACTGTACCTACACTTCAAAATCAAGACCGATCGGGACCCTGCCGAAAGTTATGATGTGTTTACAGAGGGTGAACCCGGTCGGGAAAGAAGACCGTCCGTTCTAGGGAGGCGGTCGTACATCGACGACATTCTGATACCTGCCTCGTCATGGAACGATCTGTGCGACAAGGTTGAATGATTGTTGGAGACATGCGACGGCTGGAACCTATCTATCAGCGCCATAAAAGTTTTTGTGGTATGTCCAAGGTCGCCTATTTAGGCCATATGGTCTCGAACAATGGTCTAGAGGCTAATCCTAAGGACCTGGATTCGTTAAGCAACCTCCCGTTTCCAAAATCTCTGAAGGCAATTCAGTCCTTCCTAGGAAGTTTAAACTACTACAGCCGCTTCATCGAAGATTTTTCTATCTACGAGGCTGAGTTGTATGAGCTCCGGGAAGTGGACTACCGTATGTTGCGCGAAGAGGACCGGGCAACTTTACATGGGGGCGCCGACTCTGGTCTTGCTGCAGATTGTCCGCAAGTGGAGGCCGAAGACCATATGAAGCGTGCACAGTTTGCTTTTGGTATGTTGAAGGTTAAGATGGCGACGGCACCGATTTTTGAAGCATTTCGATCCCGAAAAGGTCCCGACCATTATTGTATATGCTAGTCAGTGGGCCATTTCGGCCACTCTAGTACAAGATCATGATGGTGTGTACCATCCGGTCACGTTCACTAGCAGAACGCTGAAGCCAAATTAAGTGAACTATGGAATTGTCGAGAAAGAAGTTCTGGCGTTGCTACGAATTCTGGATGTGTGTTACAAGCTGCTGGTCGGCCGACCTATAAAGGTCCTGTCAAGGCGGTCCACTTTGGCCTGGCTATTACCAGCCAATGGGGTGGACGGACGTCTAGGCAGATGGTCGGCGGTCTTGTCGCAGTGGACTCTCGAGGTCGTTAAGTGCACCAGGGGCGAGGAAGAGATATTGGGCACACTATCTGCCAGTATCACCCCTCGGTCTGAAGTGGACGAGGCATTGATAGCGATTGCCCCGAGGAAGAAACCTCGGCAGTCAGTTTCGAGACCGCCGCCGACCGTCGACCATGATGAAGAGCTCTTGGTCTTAAGTTTTGACGGATCAGCAAGCGTGAAGAAGAAGGTCGGCGCCTATGGTGCTATAGTGTGGAAGTTGCCACAATGGTCTATAGTTGCAGCCGCTGCTGATTTCACGCCGGATATACGGTTAACGAGGCGGAGTACCGAGGTCTACTTCTATGTCTGGACCTGCTGTCGTCGCAAGAGAAGGGGCGAGTCATCATATGTGGTGACTCTAACCTAGTGATCAGGCAGATCACCGGAGAGATCGACTGCAAGGCTCCACGACTAAGGACGCTAAACTATCGAGTAATGAAGTCATTGAAGGACCACCCCAACCACGAGCTTTTGCACGTGGAACAGAACTGGAACAGAAGTGCCGACTACCTCGCGACCAAGGCCATGAAAGACCAGACCGGGGCTACGATCTCCGAGGAGGCCGTTCTTGATGAATTGATGAATTTAAACAGGCTCCCCGAGGTGATCAGACCCAAGAACGCTCCGGACCAGGTGCATGTGATGGTCACGACTAGACCGAAAGATCGGAAGTCCCACCAAACGTTCCCGAAGGAACGGTTGAGTGAATTTGTTGTGCAACGACTAAGGGCAGAACGGATCCTCAAGGCGCAAGACGAAGAAGAATGGATTGTGAATTTGAAGCCTACCTGCGCGGTGAATTGTCTAAGTTGACGAATGATCAAGAGAAAGAATGTGCCAAGATCGCAGACAGTTACGAAGCGGATGAGGATGGTTTACTATATTACTGCCACCATGCCGACCAAGACAGTGCAGACCGAGACCGATTGGCGAAATTGGTGATACCTGATTTGCTGCAGCCGGATGTCCTCCATCACTTCCATGTGAGTCTAGAAGGGGGACATCAGGGCACAGGCAGAACGTATCACAAGATCAGGTCCCACTTTCACTGGAGAGGTCTTTTCCGAAGTGTACAGAAATATGTGGGTTGTTGTACGGATTGCGAGACCGGAAAGGGTATACCGGTAATCAAGGGGCGATCGCCCGGAAATATCGAAGCTACCTACCCTTTCCAGTTCATAGCGATGGACCATATACCGTCGCTGCCTAAATCGACATATGGTATTACTGAGTTGTTGATCTGGGTAGACCTGTTCACCGGTCTAGTTATTGCGAAGGCAAGTGCGTCCCGGTCCGCCGAGCAGATCGCCAAAAGTTACGAAGAATGCGTGTTCCGAAGGTTCTGCGCCAGCGAGGTCATCAGACACAACCGAGAACCCGGTTTCATGGCCGAGGTGCTCCGGTAGTTTAACAATATGCTGGGCCAGAAACAGAGCGCGACGATGGCATATCGTCCGCAAGCGAATGGATCGGCAGAACGTATGGTACAAACTATTACAAGAGCAATCAAGATGTACGTTGCCGATCCAGACCAGCGCGATTGGGACGAATACGCAGAAAGGCTGGTGTTTGCACTCAACTCGACCGATCGGGTCCGAGGAGAAACGCCTTTTTATCTTGCGTATGGATGGGACCCCCGGTCCACTCTTGAAGCCGCGATACCTATTGGCTGCACTCGGACCCGCGATCGTGATGCTCGACGTTGGCGCATGCAGGTCCAGAAACATTACCAGCATGCAAGAGAAATTGTCAACGAAAAGTTACGTCAAGCTACACAAGACCGGGCAGACCGGAACAACGACCAGGTCCAACCCCACGGTATAGAACCAGGGGCGATGGTATGGTTGTACCTAGAACGAGTGAAGGAGGGCTATGCGAAGACGCTGGCTCACATGTGGCACGGTCCTTTCCGTGTTGCCGAGCTGATTGGTGAACACGCTGCCCTTCTAGTAGCAACCGGCACGGACTACAAGGTCTTCCAGATCGTACATGTGTCCAAGTTAAAACTGGTCCGAGAATTTCCTGATCGTCCCAAAATGCCCTGTCTAGTAGACGAGGCAGAACGGTTTGATTTCGATGAAGCATTACTGCCCGAGGACAGTTGGGAACGACCGCTGGAGAAGGACGAATTTGAAGTGGAAAAGGTCTTAGATGTCCGATCGGTCAAGAAGACCAGGTTCGGCCGGACCCATCGAGAATATCTGGTCCGATGGAAGGACCATGATGAAACAACTTGGATCGATGAGTCCGACCTGAACTGTGGAGCACTACTACGAGAATTCGAACGGGACCGAGTCAGTCGGAACCGTTTCGCAGTGATGCAGACCCATGAAGACCAAGACCAAGACATGCAGTAGCATCGGTCTTCCCGACCGACGTGAAGAGGTGGAAGGTCTTGTGCCTCGTGTATTGTGTATTGTGAATATGTGACGAATTGGAATAGTGTAGTTACGAACGTGGATTGTTTTCTCGCGATGTAAGTGGAACGGTTGGTGATAACGTGTCTATTGCAACTCTGGAGAAAGTGGTGGAATTAGCTCAAGTGATTTGATGACCGAACATGTGAAAAAGAACGATGATATATATTAAGTGTTATCTGGTTGACTACTTACGACCTCACTCGCCATCACCCCACAGACGGCCGACGGTCAACGACGGATGCTTTTCAACTTGGTCCTGGTACTGGTTACGCCAAGGTTCTTGTTGGTCTAGTTGGACCAAAGAATCCTTGAGGTCCAAGACCGTTGTAGGTGTTGCACCCAAGACCAGGGTACCATGTGCCACCATCAGCCAGCAGCCGGGTCTTCTCGACGCGACGCCGCGGCATATGAAGTACAACTGGATATAAGAACACATCGACGTCGCACTCGTGGGACGGCATCCCGTCCAAAACATATTGGCACAGGGACTGCCAGGCCTCACCCGCTCTGATCCGACGCCGCTTGCTCTTGTTCTGGATGGTCGCCAGGCCAGGGTCTTGCCGAACTCGTTCAGGTGGAAGCACCAGATAATGGGATGCCTCCCAGATGGCTTGAGCGTGAGTCTTGTTAAAATATTTCACCCGACTCATGAAAGCATTGGCCCACGGAGTCGAGTGGAAGATGAACCCCAGCTTGGGATGCTCGAAAATATTCCACGGCTCGTCAGCGTACAAGCAGGAGATCTGTGCCGACGTGATCAAGTCCGGCCGCCATTCCGACGCGGCAGGAACTTTCTTCGCCGGCGGGAAAAAGCCAATGGTCTGGACGAGAGAAAGACCGAGCCAGGAGCTGCTTGGTCAGGGTGGACCGGCGTAAACAACCGATCTGCCCTGGCGACCACGGAAAAGTATCCTCACGCGTTCGTGGCGGAAGGGAAGAACTGTCGATTGCCACTTTGGCCAACAAAGCATCTTTGTGGAGATTGGACGTCCCAGGCAAGACCGTAGGTGTTGACTTTGTCGACGCATGAGGTGGTGAAACGCCACCATGCGGACCGGTCTTCTTGGTCTACTCCGAAGTCGACGCAACTTGAACAAAACTTTCATGTGGACTTGTTCGCGACTTGGTTGGGATGGGGACAGCAAATTCCGAATAACCGGAGTCTTTGCCGGAGTCATCCCAGGACGAGACCTCTGAATACTTGGCACGGTCAGCACCGGCGGTCGAGGGCGCTTGATTTTAGGAGATGTTACTGTCGTCACCCTCGTCCAAGCTTGGGCCCACGAGAAGCGCCTGCGTCTTGGCTCGCTTATGGGGCACCGCACGCTTCCCTTCGAGTTCAGTGTCGCACGATATGCCCCGCTCCCTCAAGCTACCCGGCGCGTCCGCGCGCTTCTTTGATTTGTGGCAAATTCGGGCCGGAGAATTTCGGCCAATGAACGGCCTTGGTCTTGGTCCCGGTGTAGGTCCACCAAGGCGGCCGACGCAGACCGGTCTACGCTGGAGGCAGCAACCGGATGCCGACGAGGACGCAACAGGTCAACCAAGCGCTGATGACATTCTTTTAATACCGCCCGACGACCGTTCTCTGCTTTCGTCCAATCGTTCGACTAGCGTTCACAAGACCGGAACTCCTCGGTCTGGTCTTGAATCCAAATTCGGAGCTCGGTGAGACGCCTCTCGAGATCGTCGCTTTGAATGATCAACGTGGTCTGGTCAAGCAGGTCTTCCGCTTGCTGCTGTTGGAACAGCACAAGCTGCTCCCGGAGATGAAGCTGATGAGCTTCCAAGCGGGTCAACTTGTTGCGCGCGTTTATGAGTCCAGTCAAAACCTGACGCAGCTGGAGGTCATGCGTGTTCGACTGCCGATCGGCGGCAAGCAGGGCATTGATCGCCTTGCTGATGCCAGGAGGTATACGGGCTGGAGGTATACGGGCTGAAGACAAACGAAGGTTAGAACAGTTCCAAGGTGAAGACCGGACATGCATGCTTACGTTGTGTCGACTGCTGAGCAATCTGCTCCTGGAGACGTGTGATCTCTTCAAGTGCGTCTTGCAACTGCGCGTCGGTCCCGGTCTGATGCCCTGCCGATGTCTGAGGTGCAGTAGAACGATGGGAGATGCCAGACCGGACCTACCGGACGGGCGAAGTGACATGCGATGACGTGGTATGCGAGGTGCCTACAAAAACGGTCGTTAAGGAAATACAAGAAGGTCAAGTCCAGCAGTGCGAGTACCTGGAACGGATGATAAAGATGGTTGCTCCATGTCGGAAAAGTCTGAATGACCAAGGTTTAACTGAATTTGATGGACGAGGTCAGACCGTTGTCGTTGTGCGACACGGTCTGACTCGGGGGCGGCTGTGGAGAAGCGTGCCCAAAATTTGGCACACTTCTGGTCAAGTTTCGTCAAGGCATTTGGTCTAATTTCGGATTGGTTTAAACAAGGGGCGCTTTTCAGCCTATCAGACTTAAGAAGTGTCAAGAACGCAAGTTTTGGTGAGTCACCCGACTTTGGGTATTTTACATATTTTTGTGTGGGTACATTTAGTGACTATATGGTAGTAGTTTTTTAGTTGTGGTTTTTCCAAGTAAGAAGTCTTTCGGTTGCAGGATTTTTCTAAGTAGAAGTCCTTTGGTCTTGGTTCACATCACAGCTAGGGGTCGCCGTTCTTCCCTTTTCGTACACTAGTCGCCTCCGCCCGCCGCGGAGTGTTTGGGGGCAGAGGGTCGAATTATCCCCTCTCGCCCATTATACCCGGTCTGGAAGCGCCGCACGCGCACTTTGGCCCACCGGAAGTCCCTCGACGGGAGTACAATTTGGCGATCTCAACACCTCAACTCAAGTACGTTTGGAACGTGCTATTCACTGGATTGGTCTTGGCGTGGAGATATCGTTTGTGGAGTTTCACGAGCATATTGGGTCTTTACGCGGACATATTGGCTTGTTTTAATATTGGTTGGAAACTAGACCGGTTTTGGTCTTGTTTCGTATTGGTCAGGGGCTAGACCGGAACGGTCGGTCTACCCTGTATTATTTCGTATTGGTCAGGTCTTGATCGTTTGGACGATCGACCTATTGGAAGTTATCTATTGGAAGTGTTTTTGTTCTGTTTGTGTCTGGGGTGAAGAGTTCCGCCCCAGAGATACCTACCCAGATCGGTCTTCTATATTCAAGACCACTTCGATCCAATCTGCGATCCCGATCCACCGAGTGCGTAACTAGCCCATTCCATCGGTTACACAAGGTGAGATGAACACTAAACAATCGGACCAAGTGGGTTCTGATGACGACCGGTCGTCTGCTTGCAGCGGACGATCGGACCAGATCTCGAGTGGTGGTCCGCGGAGTACCCCCTCCGAAAGTTGGAAAGGCTGGGCGCGATAGTGGTAGTCAGGTTATCGATGCTAATGTTTTCGATTTCGAACTTGACTCCACCACATCGATTGTTTTCAAGTGGTTTTATTCCATTTTGGAAAAAATATTTTCAGCCAATCAGAGGCGACCCGCGACGGCCACCTCGCGACGGCCAACTCGCGACGTCCATCTCGCTCACGGCTAATTTGTTTGTGATTGGTATGAATGTGGAAAAATAAGTGGAATTTTTGACCAATCAGGAGTGACATGCGACGGCCACCTCGCGACGGCCACCTCGCGACGGCCAACTCGCGACGTCAAACTTGCTCAATCAGATTACAGAGGGTTTCTGAAGTAACTGTCAAAGATGATCAATCAGGTTACAGAGGGCCTAAGCGGTAACTGCCACGTATCGAAGTCAGCGCTGAAGTAACCACAAAGTAGTGGGTGAAAAAAGTGATTGAGGTTGATGTAGGAGGTAGTAATACTTAATAGAACGAAATTTCCCCTGAACTACGCAGATCTCTGGCGGCCCTCAAAAACCTTTCTTTTTTTTTACTCCATACAAAAACCAAGTGTAACACAAGGAAGTCGGTGAGCGCACGCCCTAGTGAGTGAAGCAGCAGCCATTTGGAGTGCGCTAGTGTTGGGGGCAGCCTGGAACAGACTTTTGAGGTGTACCCCAAATGTATTTGATTGATTTGTTGGCTCGGACGGAAGTACTAAGTACCCGGGAAGTAAAACAAGGAGGACTGGCTTATTACTAATTTGTGTAGTTAATTAAGTGCAATTATAATAATTTTCAACCCCTTCACGACAATTGTTGGCATGTGGCTAGCGGAAGGGAAGGTGTCAAGGAAGGCGGGAGTCGTCTCGATCGGATCGAGACGGTATGTCGAGTGGCAGAACTTGGCATACCAAGCGACCACCGATCTGGTCAGCGATTATGGGCCGGTGGAAGAAGACACCTCACCTATGGTGGAACGACCCAGCTACGTAACCCCGAAGAAGATGTTGGTTCGAAGAAAGACACCGCAGTCGCCGGACACGGTAGACCATCATGCAGATGAGCCAAGGTTCGTCAACATGGTGGCGACACAAGAACAGGCGACAGCGGAGCCGGAAAAAGAAAAAAGGGAACATGGGATGGATAGGGCGGACCGTGATGGCGCGCCTAAGCAGATCGATGTCGGTGAAGAGCAGCCCGCTGATCGGGAACAGCAGTGTGCAACCGATCAGGACGGTTTGGGTGATATTGCCCCGGAAGACGAACAAGTTTGTATACATGAGGGCGGGGATCACTACATTCAGGAGCTGGAGAGCCAGATGGCAGTCCTCCCTGAAGTGTCTGCCGATTCGCCCGAAGTCACCTTGGAAGATCTACAAGTGGGTGATCGGGATGTCAACAGTCCCTACCAGATCGATCAGCTTAAGAAGATCATCTGGAAGAAGAAACATCTGCTGATCGGGGAAAAAAATGCCTTACCCCCTGCTGCTCGCGGAGCGATCTGTGACATCGACGTGGGTGATGCCAAGCCGATCGCCCAGCGATGCCGACGTGTGGTGCCACAGTACCGCGAAAAACTGTCCGATCTTATTAAAGGACTGTTGGATACCAATATCATTAAGCCGTTGACCTCGCCGTGGGCCTCACCGATCGTGATTGTGATCAAGAAGAACGGCGTCGACATCAGGTTGTGTATCGATTATCGGTTGGTAAATCGGTTGACCAAGCTTATGGTGTACCCGATGCCACTGATTAGCGATCTGCTAGAACATCTTGACAAGACCCTATGGTATTTCTCGCTGGATATGACAAGTGGATTTTGGGTGGTTTCGATGAACGATCGGGCTCGCGAGATCTCCGCATTTGTTACGCCGTTCGCTCTATTCGAGTATAATCGTATGCCGTTCGGTTTAAAAAACGCGCCCCAGATCTACCAAAGGCTGATCGATAACGCACTGTATGGACATTTCAAGATCAGTATCGATCAGGACCCTACCGAAAACTATGATGTATTTACAGAGGGTGAACCCGATCGGGAAAGGAGACCGTCCGTTCTGGGGAGGCGATCGTATATCGACGACATTCTGATCCCTGCCTCGTCATGGAGCGATCTGTGCGAGAAGGTCGAACGGTTGTTGGAGACATCTGATCGCTGGAACCTGTAGATAAGTGCTTTGAAGAGCTTTTGGGGCATGTCCAAGGTTGCCTTTTTGGGTCATATGGTGTCAATCAGTGGGCTGGAGGCCAATCCTAAGTATCTGAAGTCACTGAGCAACCTACCGTTTCCCAGATCAGTGAAGGCAATGCAGCCCTTCTTAGGGAGCCTAAATTACTACAGCCGCTTCATTGAAGACTTCGCGATTTACGCGGCCGTTCTGTACGAGCTCCGGGAAGTTGACTACCATATGTTGCGCGAAGGAGATCGGACAACTTTACGGGAGGGCCGCGACTTTGATCTGCCCGCAGATTTTCCGCAGTTGGAGGCAGAGGATTACACGAGGCGTGCAAAGGTTGCTTTCGGTATGCTGAAGGCCAAGATGGCGACGGCACCGATTCTCAGACACTTCAATCCGGAAAAAATGCCGATCGTCATTGTGTATGCTAGTGGGCCATTTCTGCCACTTTAGTGCAAGAACATGATGGAGTGTACCACCCGGTCACTTTTACGAGCCGGACGTTGAAGCCGAACGAGGTAAACTATGGAATCGTCGAAAAGGAAGTTCTGGCTTTACTACGGATTCTGGATGTGTGCTATAACCTGCTGGTCGGTCGACCTGTAAACGTCCTATCACGAAAGTCGACGTTTACTGGCTGTTATCTGCCAATGGGATGGACGGTCGGCTCGGCAGATGGTCAACGATCCTGTCACAGTGTCCCTCGAGGTCGTCAAGTGCAACAAGGGAGAGGAAGATATATTGGGCACATTGGCTGTCAGTATCACCTCTCGGTCTAAAGTGGATGAAGCTCTGATGGCGATTGCCCCAAGTAAGCAACCACGAAAATCAATCTCACGGCCGCCGCCGTTCGTCGATCAGGATGAGGAACTCCTGGTCTTGAGTTTTGACGGATCGGCTAGCGTGAAGAAGCAGGTTTGCTCCTATAGTGCCATAATGTGGAAGTTACCACAATGGTCTATAGTAGCAGCCGCTGCCGATTGCACGCCTGACATAACGGTCAACGAGACGGGGGGGGACTACTTCTATGTCTTGATCTGCTGTCATCACAAAAGAAAGGGAGGATCATCATATGTGGTGACCCCAACCTAGTGATAAGGCAGATCACCGGGGAGATCGACTGTAAGGCACCACGGCTGAAGTTGTTGAATGACGGGGTGATGAAGGAACTGAAAGATTACCCCAACCACGAGCTATTGCACGTTAAACGGTATTGGAACAGAAGCGCCGACCACCTCGCGACCCAAGACATGCGGGACCAGATCGGGGCGACGATCACCGAGGAGGCCGTTCTACATGAACTTATGGACATAAACTGGCTCTCGTAGTTGATCAAGCCCAAGGACAGCCCCGATCAGGTACATGTGATGGCGGCGACTGGATCGCGAACTCAAAAGTCTCACCGATCGTCCCCAAAGGAAAGGCTGAGCGAGTACTTTGTACAACAGCTAAGGGCGGAACGGATCCTCAAGGCGCAGGATGAAGAAGAGTGGATCGTCAACCTGAAAACCTATCTGCGCGGTGAACTGTCCAAGTTAACGAACGATCAAGTGAAAGAGTGTACCAAGATCGCGGACAGTTATGATGTGGATGACAATGGATTGCTATATTACTACCGTGACGTTGACCAATACAGTGCCGATCGAGATCGACTAGCGAAATTGGTGGTCCCTGAATTGCTACAGCCGGATGTCCTTCATCACTACCATGTGAGTCTAGAAGGGGGAAATCAAGGCATAGGCAGGACATACCACAAGATAAGGGCCCACTTTCACTGGAGAGGACTGTTCCGGAGCGTGCAGAAATATGTGGGCTGTTGTACAGATTGCGAGACCGGAAAGGGCAGACCGATAATCAAGGGGCAATCTCCCGGGAATATCGAGGCTACTTACCCTTTCCAGGTGATAGCAATGGATCACATACCGTCGCTGCCCAGATCGACGCGCGGCAACACTGAACTGCTGATCTAGATCGACCAGTTCACTGGTCTGGTGATCGCGAAGGCTAGTGCATCCCGATCTGCGGAGCAGATCGCCCAGGGTAACGAAGAATGCGTGTTTAGAAGGTTCGGCGCCAGCGAAGTTATCAGACACGATCGGGAACCTGGTTTTATGGCCGAGGTGTTCCGGTCGCTCAATAACATGCTTGGCCAGAAGCATAGCGCGAAGATGGCATATCGTCCGCAAGCGAACGGATAGGCTGAACGCATGGTGCAGACAATAACAAGGGCGATCAAGATGTATGTGGCCGATCCGGACCAACGTGACTGGGACGAGTATGCAGAGAGACTGGTATTCGCACTTAACTCTTCAACCGATCGGGTCCGAGGAGAAACGCCTTTCTATCTGGCGTATGGATGGGACCCTCGATCGACACTTGAAGCGGCGATACCGATCGGCTGCACTCGGACCCGCGATCGAGATGTCCGTCGTTGGCGCATGCAGGTCCAGAAGCATTATCAGCATGCGAAAGAATTTGTCAATGAAAAGTTGCGTCAGGCCACGCAAGATCGAGCAGATCGGAATAACGATCAGGTCCGCCCTCATGGTATTGAACCAGGGGCGAGGGTATGGTTATACCTCGATCGGGTCAAGGAAGGCTATGCAAGGAAGTTGGCGCATATGTGGCACGGTCCTTTCCGTGTAGCAGAGCTGATCGGTGAGCATGATTCCCGTCTGATCACGATCGGCACGGATTACAAAGTTTTTCCGATCGTGCACGTGTCCAAACTGAAGCTGGTCAGAAAATTCCCCGATCGGCCTAAAATACCCTGTCTGGTGGACGAAGCGGAGAGGTTTAATTTTGATGAGGCTCTGCTGCCGGAGGACAGTTGGTAAAGGCCATTGGAAGAGGACGAATTCGAGGTGGAAAAGGTGCTGGATGTCCGATCGGTCAAGAAGACCCGTTTGGTCGCACCCACCGAGAATATCTGGTCCGCTGGAAGGATCATGACGAAGCAACTTGGATCGACGAACTCGATCTAAATTTTGAAGCACTGCTACGAGAGTTCGAGCGAGAACGAGTCAGTCGGAATCACTTCGCAGTGATGCAGACTCATGAAGATGAAGATCAAGACACGCAGTAGCACCGATCAGTATATCGATCGGTGTGAATATGTGTAAGGTCTGAATTATTGTAAATTAGTGTAATGAAATGATGAACTGGAGTAGTGGAATGACGAACGAGGTGATAGATTTCGCGATGTGGATGGAAACTGTGTTTGATAACGTGTTGGCGCAAGTAAGGAGAAAGTGATGAAATTTGATCAAGTGATCAGGTGGTCAGGAAATTTGAAAGAAAGATGACATATATTATGGATTATCTGGTCAGCTAACTGCCGCATCCAGATTCGCAATCACCCCACAGACGACCGATAGATAACGCCAGGTGGTTTTCGATCTGGTTCTGGTGATGATTGCGCCAGGGCTCCTTCCGATCGATCTGGCCAAAGCATCTTTGAGGTCTGTGACCGGCTCGTCACAATGAAGACCGGGATACCAGGTGCCGTCGTCAGCTAGCACCCCGGCTTTCTCAACCCGACGCTTGGCCATATGGAGAACCACAGGATATAATAAGATGTCGAGGTCGCATTCGCGGGCCAGCATCCCTCCCAGAACAAACTGGCATAGGGTCAGCCAGGCCTCGCCTGCCCGACTCCGGCGCCTCTTTCGGTTTCTCTGAAACAAGATCAGGCCTTGGTCATGTTGCGCTCGACCAGGAAGCACTAGATAGTGTGTAGACTCCCAGATCGCTTGGATGTAGGCTTCGTTGAAAGCCTTCACTCGGCATAGGAACGAGTCGATCCACGCAGTCGACGCAAACATGGACCTTAGCTTAGGGAGGACGAACACCTTCCATGGATCATCTGCGTACAGACGGGCGATTTGTGGTGCTGTGACCAGGTCCTCCCGCCATGTAGAAGCGTCAGGAGCCTTGGGAGCTGGAGGAAAAAGCCAGGAGTCCGGGCGCGACAGAGATCGGGCTAATATCTGCTTGGACAGAGCAGACTGGTACAAGCTACCGATCTGCGACGATGACCATGGCGAAGTGGCATCCGAAGTCAGTGATGGGAGAGGACGACCTCCGGACAACAACCCTTTCAATCGGGCGTTCTTGTGCAGCCCAGATGTGCCGGGCTGGAACGAAGGTACCGATCCGGTCGACCCGCGCTTCGGTGCAGCACCATCACCCTGGGAGCTGATCGCCTTATTAGTCCCCGACGCGGGATTCGCAGGAACGGAACCTCGGCGTCGATCTGACAGGGACTTGGATAACCTATTGACCAAGAACTCGGAATCGCTCGATCCGCCCCCCGACTTCTCTCCGGAGGAGACCTCTATACATTTGGTATGAGCGACGCGGGGGCGCGAGGGCGCACGAGATTTGGTGGGGATAGACTCGTCATCTGTGACCGATCTGGGGCTTGGGAGATGCGCCAGCGTCTTGTTTTTTTTCTGGGGCACCGCTCGCTTCTCCTCGAGTTCGGAGTCGCGCGCTATGCCCCGAGCCCTTGATCCCTTCGACGTGTCCTTACGCTTCTTGGACACTTTTGGAATTTCGGGGTGCTTACTTTTGGCCAATAAGTGACGTCGGGTCCGGTCTTGATGCAGATAGGCCAGAACGGCCGATGCAGACCTGTCGGCGCTAGAACATGCAGCTGGACACCGTTGCAACAAGTCAGTCAGCTGTTGATAGCACCGGTTTACAGCTGCCCAGCGACGATCTGATTGCTGGGCCCAGGCGTCCGATCGGGCCTGGATGGACTCGACCCTCCCGATCTTCTCCCGGACCACGACCTGTAACTCGCTGATCTGCCTCTCCAGGTCACCATGTTGGGTGCGGAGTAAGGTCCGATCGGACTGGTCCTCCAACCTCTACCGGTCTACCACCGCGAGTTGTTCCAGGAGGTGGGACCTATAGGCCTCCAAGCGAGACAGATCGTGTCGTGCGCAGATCAGCCCGTCCAAGATCGGTAGGAGCTGATCTCAATGATTATGAGACTGCCGATCATCCATGAATAATGCGTCGAAAGTCTTGGCGATATCGGCGAGCGATTGATCTATATGCAAAGGAAGATCAGAGCAGACCCAAGATGGAAACAGACCGATTGACCTACCTTGCGTTGCTTGTTGGTCGATCTGGGCCTGGAGGCGTGCGTTTTCAGTGGTTACCTCCTGCAACTTCGTGGACATGGGGATCAACGTATCCACCTCCTTCCGCAGTTGCAGGAGTGAAGAATCCCTGATGTCTAACTGGGACTGTAGTTCACGGACCGTTTTCCGGAGCTGATCGGCCTCGATCTGATGCTTGCCCGGTGTGTCGGACTCTGAATTGCTGAGGAAGCTGTCAGATCGGGCCAATCTGGTCGGCGAATCAATATGGGGCGATGAAGAACGCAGGACACCTGCATCAAAGAAGGTCAAGAGAGGTCACAAGGCGAACGGGTGTGCAAGGCAAGTACCTGGCGAAGGTGGATTCGGAGATCCGTCCATTGGTGAAGTCCGCTTCTGTGAAGATCTGGACATGATTAGATCGGGCCGCTACCGTTGCGCGGCTGCGACACGACAGGGGAGGCTGTGGCGAAGCGTACCCAAGAATTTTGGTCGTTTCCGGTCAGCAGCATACCGATCGGCCTATCGGCGATCTGATTGGTGGAAACCCAGGAGGCTTTTAAGCCGGTCATGTGCAAGGGGTGTCAAGAACACGGATTTGGGTAAGTCACATTAGATTGCGTGTACTACATATTTTCATGTTTGGTACATATTGGGGACTATAGGGGGTAGGTAGTTTAGTTTTTGGTTTTGCCTGTTGGGAAAAGGTTTTGTTTTGTATTCGTCTAAGAAGAGCGTTTTTGGCTTTACGACTCAATTGTCGGACCTCTAACTCAACCGGGGTCGTTTCACTTTGCACATCTGTCGCCTCCGCACGCCGCAGAGTGTTTTGGGAGCGGAGGGTCGAGTAATCCCATCCAGCTCATTATACCCGGCCGGGACGCGTCACAGACGCACTTGGACCGCCGGAAGTCCCTCGACGGGAGTGCACTTTGGTCGACCTCTCAAGTTTAAGTTGCGCACGTGTGGAACGTGCTATTACGTCTTTTGGATTATTACGTGGAGATACCGTTCGTGGAGTGTATCACGTTCTCATTTGGATCTCCCTATAGGATTATTGGAGTTTTATTCTCATATTGGTTGGGCTCTACGATCGGTTGAGCGATCTGCACTTTGGATTATACTCACTCCAAGTATAACTTGTCTGCCCGTACCCGGGGTGAAGAGTTCCGCCCAGGGTACACCACCCAAAACGGTCTCCCACATTTAGACCACAAGTCAATTCCCAGAACCGATCCATGGAGTGTGTTACCAGCCCAATTCATCGGGTACACAAGGTGAGATGAAGAATAAATCGGACCGGGCGTCCTGTGTTGATGATCGGTCGTCTGTCAGCAGCGGACGATCCGATCGGATCGAAGACGAAGGTTCGCGGGGTACCACCCCCCGTAAGTTGAAAGGCCGGGCACGATGGTGGTCAGGTTCTCGACACTACGGTGTTCGATTTTGAACTTGACTCCGCCACAGATGCAGTTCTTCCTGTCCCTGGTGGAGTCTGGTCGGTTTGACCAAATCGACTACAACTTCCAGGTCAAAGGCCACACCAGGAACACGGTCGATCGGGGCTTTGCGTACGCGAAGTCCCTTTTTGGCAAAAGCGACGTCTGGTCCCTGGACGACTATGTGGATGTGGTGTAAAGGAGCACCACGAGCAACCACGCTCAGAGCGTGGAAGGTGTGGACTTCCACGATTGGACGACCTTTCTGGATTAGCGGTATAGGAAGTTGGACGGAATTCAGAAGTTCCACCTGTTCTGGTTTTCGAAGGACCATCCAGGTACCGTCATGGCAAAGAATGTTCCGGCGGACGAGTGGCAATCGATCGATATACGGATGGTTGGTTCAAGGATCGTGGAGTCCCGTCCTGCTGTGCTCCCTCCTCGAGGCATGTCGGAGGAGAAAGAGCACGACATGTTGAAACTTCTGTGGTGGATCGGTTGATCAAAGTGTTTGACGCTTGATCAGGCGTTACCACGGCTCCCGGACTGCCGACTAACGAAGGGGGTCCTCCGGGTGTCTCTTGATTGCTTGTGTTCCTGCTCACCTTGTGTACCCGACGTCTTGGGAGTGGGTCGCTCTCCGGGTGGCGGGGATGACACGCTGAAATTCCTTGTAGCAAGATTGAGTTAACTTGTGATGAATCAACTGCTGCGATCAGTCTTGATCAGGCGCAATCAAGCATGAATCAGGTGTGATCAGGTTTGATCAGCAGTGATCAGGCTTGATCAGTCGCTAAAAGTCGTTGATCAGCTGTGATTAAACTTTATCAGGCTAGATAAGGCGCTAGAAGTCGTTGATCAGCTGTGATCAGACTTGATCAGGCTTGATCAGGTGCTAAAAGTCGTTGATCAGCTGTGATCAGACTTGATCAGCTTGATCAGGGGCTAAAAGTCGTTGATCAGCTGTGATCAGACTTGATCAGGCTTGATCAGGTGCTAAAAGTCGCTGATAAGCTAGTTGGCGCGAGTTGCGAGCAAATGAACGCGGATCGCGAGTTGCATAGTGTCGATCAGGTGTTGATCGGCGAAGGAGGTACTTGATCAGGCAGCGGAAGTCTTCACTCCCTGATCGCGGAGCCTCTGTAGGTTTAAACAGCTAAAGGAACACCCAAATATATGTATTCCTAGCGTAGACCTACGAGAGGGGTAAATTTCATTAAATCCACCTAGAGTTCCCGTGGGGCGCTTAAAGCAGCCGAACGCTAGGGGCCAAACTTGAACCAAACGGAAAAGAGGTGAGAGCACTGCTTGATCACGTTCCCGAGACCAAAAACCTTTAAAAAGAACCGCTGACACAGCGGGCGGAGTTGCGGCGAGTTCTCACACTCTACGCCTACTGGTGGGACAAAAACGCACAAAGTGCTCCCGCCCGGACCGTAGATGTATTTACTAACGAGGGAGGCGCAAAGATGCCGTCTCTTAAACGATCTACTCGATCGTACGCAAGAGGAGAACTTTATTATTGCTTAAATCCTAAGAACTACCAATTACCTAACATTCACCAATCAGAACGACCCATTACAGCGTCCTCCGTCGACCAGTCGAACTGATTTATCCGTCGTTCTTCGATGTTCGTTGGGTACCTGTATGTAATCGTCCCATCTCTCCGTGTCTCGTCTATGTTCTGTCTATGTGTACCACGGTTGTACACGCAACTGTATACACCGTGGAACAAACAATCGTACACGATTACGTACCCAATTTGTGTCCGCAATCGGACCCCTTATTAGGCCCATAATTAGGCCCAATTATAACACGCTTTACCACAGCCGCCCTGAGCCTCGTCCCAGCCGTACAGCGGTTGGGGCGACGGTCGATCATGCCGTTGAATATCGTAGACCATGCTACCGTTGTTCGAGTTGTCCACACCCATCAATCATGACACTATCGACCAAGTAATCATCACCCATCAATCTGCCCCTTCTCCGCCGATCAGGTCCCAATCGGTCAGGCCGTTACCGATAGTGGTATTCCCCTCGCTATCTAACGTTCATCCTCCACCAACCGTGGCATCTACGATCAAGCTGTCTCGATCAGGAATTTCTGCATTTCCATCATGCAAGCGATAACGGACGGCACCCCGGCGAACGCTGCCAACGCTCCTGCCCTAAGTCGGGCCGCAGCTGACCAGGCGATCGCCACCATCACTCAGGCTTACAGCTTACAAGAGTCCCTCCACGCGCGCGATGAACAGATCACTATGTTATCCGATTCGCTCGCGATGAGCGAAGACACTATCGCGATGCTTCGACAGCAGCTCGCTCGTGCCAAACGTGCCGTGGTGGAACGAGATTCCGAGATCAAGCGGGCCGCCTTTAAACGCTTAATTCATTGCGTGACTTCGTTGACACTGCAGTCAACGATCTCCAGACTAAGTTGAAGACCGTCGAAAACGCTGTGGCCGATCAAGAAAAAAACATATTCGATCAACGCGCCCGTATCCGGGATCTGGAGAGCCGTCGTTACCGTTATCGCTATCTGCGATCGGTGCATGAGGATACTATCGCTGATCGAGCGCAAGATCTGGATCAGATTCAGCAGCGCATGGCCAAGTTACAAGAGGAATACGATCAGGCTACTTCTAGGAATCAGAGCTTGGTCGAACAGGCGTTCAAGCTCACCGCCGAGATTGATAGGCGCAAATACCAATACAATCGCATCCGGAAGAAGAATAAGTCCAATCGCATGCAGATGGATGAATATACCGCCATCATGACCCAGACGCAGGAAATATATGAGCAGGTCGAGGGAGTGTCTGACCTCCAAGCTGAGCTGGGTGATCTACACGCCGCATATTCTCAGCTAGAGAAAGAGCTTTCCACCGTGCAATGCCGCTTCGATCAAGTTTCCGCAGAACGCGACACGCTACGCAACCAACTGCAACAGGCTCAAGACGAAGTCATGCAATTGCGCTCGTTTCACTCGGACCTTCAGTCCAGTTGGCTGGTATGTCGTTGCGGATGCATATCACACCGGCTGTCCACACCCCTCCGGCAGGTTCTGATAAAGCCACATCGCCGGCTAGCCTTCGCGCTGCTTCTCCAGACGGCTCGATCAGCCGCGCCACCCCTTCGCCTAAAAGACGCATACAGCGTTCCCGATCTTTCTCTCGGTCAAAGCGTCCACGCCTCCTTTCCCCCATTTCGTAGGCAAAGACGGAGGACGATGATCCCCCAAGTACTGATCAGGACGATGAAGGTGGATACCCTGACCCGATCGCTTCCATTCCCTCTACTCCAACAATTAGCGAGTTCGGGAGCGAGGATTTACCTGATGAAGGATCTGACGGGTCTCTTTTTCCTCGTACGGGTGATTTCAAGACGTTGATCTTAGGTGCCTGATGATGCCAATGATGCCGACATCCTACCGTGGACTCCAAATCAACTCAATGGGTTTGATCTGCGCAGCGTCACCGCTCAAGTGGTCTTTGACTACTTGACCCGCCCTTCAGGATGGTTGTTCCCGGCCGACGTGCACGCCCCTCCGGCTGATTAGTGGTTTATTCATTTGATTACCCAGCCGGAAGTGGTGCTGCTATACTCCCAATGCCCTTGGGGCGTTTTCACGACTATTGTAGCCGTTGCGTACACGCACGGTGCGGCTAGCGCACAGATGAAGACTTTCCTTTAAGCGGCGTTCGCCGCTACTTAGCCGATACGCCCTTATAAAAGGGCTTAGTAAGAGAGAACTCTCTTACTCGGGGTCAAGATTCCATTTTGGTTTACCAGTTATCACAAGCCAACGTCTTAACACAAGGCTCCCTTAATAAGGGGGTAGCTAAGGGAAGAACTCCCCTTACGCTACTACACTCACTGCGCGCGCGACCGGTCGAGGTCGTGCGTCCTGAAGTCTTCAGAGTGAAATGTAAACTGAATGTATATTTAATATGTAATTAGCCTAAATTAATTTAAACTAATGTAAATTATATGTAATACTAAGTAGAACTTACTAAATTCGTACCTAGCCAAAATGTAATGTACACCACCTGTGTACTAACACGTGGCTGGCTGCCACGCATCCACCAAGGGCTCCTGCCCTGATTGGTTAAAATAACCAATAGGTCCAAACCTTTCCGACCGGTTAATACTGACCCCAACCGTAGTGTACTTACGCACACAACACAACTAAATGTAACCAGAATGTAACCATGTTACATCCTCCCCCATCAAGATTATTGCTTACGCAATAAATCACTTTTAGTTGGATAACTCCAACTGCCAGAACCACTGGCTAACCATGAGCACCATTAGTGGTGCTGTGGATTCTCCTCAAGAAGAGGAGGTAGACTATTCCGAGAACTCGGAGGTGGATGTCCTTGGGGATATCTCCCCAAAGGATTACCTCTTCGACAACGCCGAACGGCGATGTCGGCAGCCTAATCCGTTCCCCACACGTGGGGAAAATGCACTAACTAGTGCGCCACCCCCGCCAATGTCGGATGATACATCCGGATCGCCGAAGGCGATCATCACCATGAGCTGGACGCAGCTCAAGAAACCCAACTTGCCGCACAGGCAAGAAGGCTGCGTTACGCGCCTACAAACGCCCGCCACGGGCGGCATATAATTTTGAAGGTCCTCGTGACCTTCCAAAGTGGGCTAGGAGTATGGTAAGGAATGGTTTAGCATTCTATAGCCCTGGCATGCGGGTGAACAGCCGTATCAATGCGAACGCCTGGAGAAACTCCGGTAACAACTGCTCACGCAAAAGCAGTTCACTAGCGTCTCATACCGAGAGAGCCTCGACAGGCAGGCACAGGGTGCCCCTGTTGAGAACCTCCGCGAGGTTCCTATCATTCTCTCTCCGGGAGAAAATGCCGAAGATGCAGAAAAGAAATTCCGCGCTTGGGCGGAAGGGGAGAAACTCTTCCCCAGCTTTAATGAGCTGCACAACAGCTATTCCCGTCGTGACGCTTGGGTGGAGAGGGCGTTGCGCATGGCATTCGCCAGAGCCAAAGCGATGGAGCTATTACGTGCCCCTTATCGCACGCGCTACGCCAGCGCCCCTGCCCCCACCGCGATGCCAGAGGACAGTGTGAGCGCCACATTTGCCTCCGGCGAACTCCCAACTACTGTGACTGAAGGAGCTTCTCGTGCCCCTTTGGTCGTTGACCCGCAGCGGGATTCTCCCGCTCTAAAGCGTCAACGACGTCACGGCAATCCTGCCGTAGGGGACTCTCGGACTCCCACGAACTCTGTGAGGTTGGATAACCCTTCCACTTCTCCAGATACTGGGTTTGACCCCGATGATGGCGTCGCGCCTTCAGACTCTCCACATGATAATGTGGAGTACCCTCCGCATCGAGCATTGGAGGAGGAGGTCGCGCAATTGCGACGTGAGATTCGTGAGCCCTGTTATCGGCACAGCCGTAACATATATGATGTCCAAGAGAGACTCCGCGATGAGTGGGATGCCACTGAACGCTTCGAGAGGCGGCTTGCTTCTCTCGATACGACCGTTGCGCAACTTCGTGGTCGCATTTTAGCCCTGTCGGGCTTCCTCTGCCCTCTGCCCTGCCGTGTCTTACGGATCTTATGGCTATTTGCCTTACCAACCCCCTCCAAGAAGGGACCCACCTCCTGGTCCTGGTATGGCTTAAGCATACCCACATAGAAGGTTGGATGCGTGCATCACCTTCGGGATGTCCAAGGTATACGACAAGCCCTTTCGGGCTAGTAACTTAAAAGGCCCGACAAACCTGGGGCATAGTTTATTCCGCAACTCGTTGGAAACTGCATGTGTAGGAAGATTTTTAGCGTTTAATAAAACACTTTCTACTACTTAGTACACCTTTTCGTTACGCCGCCCCTTGCGGTCGGCCTGCTCCTTCTGCTTGTCTTGGCTTTCCGCCATGGTATCGCAGACGTGTCGTAAGACACTAAGGAGCGTCGATAAGAAATTATCGATGTGCTTTCGCACCGATACAGGGCTGACATCAGAGAATCCTCCCCCTTCAAGCCCTGGGCCACACACACGTCGCGTTAACGGAAACCTCGGATTCACTAATCTGTTCACGTAAAACGGGGTAAACCCCGTAAATGCATGGACCGAATTGTTAATAGCAAATTCGGCCATAGGAAGCATCTCACTCCAACTCTTTGGAGAATCCGGACATAAACTCCGGAAAATATCCTCAACAACGCGATTAACGCGTTCCGTTTGACCGTCCGTCTGCAGATGATCCGTAGTGGACATGAGGAGCTTGGTGCCCAGCACCCTAAACAACTCTCCCCAAAACTGTCCCGTAAAACGGGGATCCCGATCCGACACAACGGAATCGGATAGACCATGCGGTCGAAAGACACGGTCTAGGAACACTTTCGCCGTTCCTTGTCCATCTATGGACTCTGGCACCGCCGCCAGGTGAGCCATCTTGCTCAAACGGTCTACAAAAACCTATATGCCGGTGTTCCTGGCCGTATCCTTCGAAAAACCGAAGATAAAATCCTTACTAATGGATTTCTAACACTCCGTTGGAACGGACAAGCTCGCCAAAGGCGCAGCTGAAATTGCAGAGGGTTTAACACTCTGGCACGTCTCACAGGTGCGTATATACGCACCGACCCACTTATACATGTTGGGAAACCAATACAAAGCGCTTAAAGCGCTGTAGGTCTTATCCCGACCTAAATGACCCCCAGTAGGGGCTTCATGTGCCTCAAAGAGGACTCTATACTTCAGGTCCTCATCATGAGCAACAACCACCCGCGGAGTGTCCTTCGCGCTCGTGCTATAATATAGCAAACCGTCACCGTAACTGTAACGGTGTAACCGAGCTCTAGCTCGACTCGACAGGGTAGGCTCAGACGAGCCAAGCCCCTTGTCACCCAATGCGCTGATAAGGGCCGTACGTTGTGGGTCTTTCACATACGCCTTGCGTATGAGGTACACCACAGACGAGATGATGAATGTCGCGTGAGAGAGCTCGTAATCGGGACGACGCGACAACGCGTCTGAAAGTACATTCTGTTTACCAGGTTTGTACTTTACCTCAAAGTTGTACTCCGCAAAGAAGGAGATCCAACGGGCCATCCGTTGGGAGAGATGAGGCGACTGCGTCTCTGTCCGTAAGGATGCGTGGTCAGTATAAACCACGAACGGTTTTGATACGAGTAGGTGAACCCTAAATTTGACAAGGGCATACTTCATAGCAAGTAGCTCCTTATCATGAACGGGATAGTTCCGTTCCGCAGCTTTAAGCTGCCTCGACTCAAACGCGATAACGCGTTCGCTTCCTGCATCGTCTGCTTGTAACAAAGAACATCCGATTGCGAAATCGGAGGCGTCGCAGACGACACTAAATGGTTTCCCAGAATCTGGGAGAGCAAGAATTGGAGCTTTCAACAAGCTCCCCTTTACCGCTTCATAAGCGTTTTGGTGTTTGGTTTCCCAACACCAATCAACGTCCTTCTTAAGAAGGTCGGTTAATGGCTTCGCCATTTCAGTGTAGTTCTCGCTGTACTTGTGGAGATAATTGGATAATCCAAGCCACTTCCGTAAATCTCTAAGATTTACAGGCGAAGGCCACTCCACAATGGCTTTCACCTTCGCGGTATCCGCCCGCACTCCATCCGTACCGATGAAGCATCCGAGGAAAGGAATTTCCTCAGCACCAAAGATGCATTTGGATGCGTTCGCATATAACTTGCTCCCGTATACATTCTATCACCGCTTGAAGGTGTACCAGGTGCGTCTGAACATCAGACGAGTCGCCTTCCGCGCGACTATGAACGAATATATCGTCAAAGTACGTCTGAGCGTACTTCCTATGAGGGCGGAAGAGTTGAGTCACCAAGCGATTGAAAGTCGCTGGTGCATTTGAAAGTCCTTGTGGCATAACAAGCAACTCCCACAGCATGCCGCTAGGCGTGCTGACCGCCGTAATCGGAATATCGGACGCTCGGATGAGCACCTGATAATACCCGTCCACCAGATCTAAGGCATTGTATACCGTACAGCCCGCCATATTGTTCTGGGGGACATCCTTCCGAAGAATCGGAGTTTGATTGGGTATATTAGCTGCATTCATCTTGTTGTACCCATGCACAATGCGCCACTTTCCGTTCGGTTTACGAACACAAAAAGTGGGAGATGAATGGGGAGACTTACTCTCCCGTACCATCCTTTCCTCTTCTTTCCCCTTGAAGATTGCGTCGATGACATCGAATTGCTCCTTGGGGAGAGGCCACTGCCTAGTGACACAGTATTTGGTTCCAGGAACCAAATCGATTTCATGTCGGACTCCCTGATCCGGTGGTAACCCCATCGGCGGGTTGTCACTAATGACATCTCCAAATTCCTTTAGTAAGGAATGGTAAGGGTCCTCAGGATCCGCGCGGATCTTGAGACCGCTTCGGGCATTCAATGCCTGTTTGGTTTGCACCAAAACTGACTCGTCCATCGTGGATGAGTAGTTCAACTCCTCTTCCGGACGCAATACGACATTCTCGTCGATTTCACCTGCTTTCACAGCAGTCTCAAACTCGTTGAAGGACATCTCCTCCAACGACAACAGTTCGCCTACCCCAGTCAACCGTTCCAGGCTTACTCCTTCCGTGACAACACCTGTCACACTATTCAGCATCCTATAGGACTGCTTACTGCTGCCCTCGGGACTCATCCCGAGACCCAGATGGGGGGAGTCAATTGCCCCATCTACTGGAAGCGCCACACGCCTATACACAGAGGTCTCTACCTCTACCACCGGTGACTCGCCGGTCTCGCCTATACCGGCGTAATCGGAATCATTTCCGACGTGCGAAAGAGACGAACTACGGGTCTCTTCGCTTGGAAGCGCCTCGCGCCTACTAACCACAGGGGTCTCTACCCCTACCACTGGAGTCGCAACTTTTTCGCCGAGCACGGCGTGGTCGGAACCAATTCCGACCTGCAGAAGAGACAAACTTCGGGTCTCTTCTCTAGGAAGCGCCTCGCGCTTAACCTCCGAGGAATCCACCTCTACCACTGGCGACTCACCAGTCTCGTCTATCTCGGCGTGGGGATTAACCGCCGAATCCCTCTCGTCAAGGAGTACTTCCTTGACCTCATTGGGATCGATCATCTCTGACATCCCCATCTCTGGCATCTCACGCCAGAATCGCTTTTGCGATCGAGCAAAGGTGGATTCATGACTCGCCAATGCTTCACCCGACCGCGGGTGCGTTGAGCCAACAGACTTAGACTTTCAGTCTTTCCATGGCTCGTGGCGTTCCAGATTATTTAAATTGGTTAAAAAATAAAACTTATATTTAATTTAAAAGAATTATGTTACTTAAAATTATAAGTATAAATTTTTTTAATATTATTATTATGGGTAATTCTCCAGAAAGGGGGAGAAATTTTAACTTATTTCCCGAATGGGGGGAGAATTTAAATTTTAAATATTTTATTGAAATATATATTAATAATATTAAGGGCACCCTTCGACACACACCGGGGGGTCCTGTAACGGGGTTACATTCGGGTTACATTGAGTGTTGGTGTACATGAGTACACCACGGTTGAGGTCAGTATTGGCCGGGTTGAAAGGCTTCGAACCTTCGGTTATTTTAACAAATCAGGGCAGGGGCCCTTGGTGTGGTGGTGTGTCATCCATCCACGTGTCGGTACACAAGTGTGTACACTACATTTTAGCTAGGTACGAATTAGGAATATTCTACTTAGTATTACATATAGTTTATATTAGTTTAAATTAATTTAGGCTAATTACATATTAAATATATTCAGTTTACATTTCACTCTATTTAGCGGATGCGCGACCTCGACCGGTCGCGCGCGCAGTGAGTGTCGTAGATAAGAGGGAGCCCTCCCCTTACTTACATCCCGTAAAGGGAATACAGCCGTTAAGGCTAAGTCGTAAGCTAACCCGGGAATCTTGGCCCCGAGTAGGGGAACTCTCCTACTAAGCCCTTTACAAGGGCGTATCGGCTAAGTAGCGGTAGCTACCGCTTTAAGGAAGAGTCTTCCTCTGTGCGCTAGCCGCACCGTGCGTATACGCACCGGCTACAGGGCCTTCCCACACACCGGGGGGGGGGGTACAAGGGCGCCTTAACATAATATACTTTGGAGTGACCCCCCCCGGTGTGTGTGGAAGGTACCCCATTTTTTATCAATTTAGAGAAAACGGAGCAACGACCGTATCGACAATGCAATCATGCTATCACATGACCGATTCAACGAGCAGTACGCAATCAGAAGCTCCAGCGGATCTGGTAGCTCTAATACACTCCCTTGTATGATGAGCTATCTATAATGTTATTATTTGAATTGACTACAAAGGGAGGCAGACCAGCTCATCCGCGGTAGCTCGAGTCTCTCTTGAATTCTGGAGCGTTGGCAAACTACCGCGTATCCTTGAGGCCTCTAGAGCTACTGCCGATCCTATCAAGACTTTAGCGGTCGTAAAATTGAACGCACAGGTTGTACACTTGGATGAAATCCCACCCTCTGTCTTGACGATCGCAACGGCTACTGTGAATAAATGACTGGGAGAGCAAAGAATAGCTGGAAAGCGGGCGTGGGAACTGTCTCGTCCAGATACATGTGCTTGTGACTTAAGTCTGTGAACGATGCACAGCGAGCCATAAAGTTCGCAGCGTAAATCGCGTAGAATTCGTCTTTCGTGCGCTTGAATTCGTCTTGCGAGAGCAATTGACACGTCAAAATGGACGACAAGGTCGAGAAAAGGTGCGTCTGGAGCGTACAAGCTAAATATCCGTCGAGTCTCGTCCACGAGCCCGTTTTCGTCTCCAATACGCCGGTGGGAGACTCCACGGTAACGCCACTCTGTACCCCGTTCACGATAAAGACCCAGAGGTTGACAAATGCTGGATCGTTGGCGGAAAAAGCTTCGATGAGAGTACAGATAACGTTTCGTTGCTGCAGATGCTGTAAATAGGCTGTTAAGTCCGTGGTTTCGACGCAAGATGGAAGCGTTGACGGTTTCTTGCTTTTGGACGTGTCTAAGAGCGGAGAGAGACTATAGACGTGCCATTCAAGAGATACTACTTGACACTTGAGATAGAACAAAAGACTAGTTACCACTGTAGTTGCATTAAAATTAACAAGACGGTGATACCAGCGCAAACGTGTTTTTCAGTAGATGCGGCATCAACACATCGCGATCCATGTCTTGAAAGAGAGAAAGGAAACTTATGTGGAGTACATGCATGTAAAGGGCGCCCTTCCACACACACCGGGTGTGTGTGACCTCAGACTCTCCCTATATATATATATCTATAGGGAATTGGTAAAGGCGCCCTTCTACATCCCCCCCCGGTGTGTGGAAGCCCCCCCCCGGTGTGTGTCGAAGGACGCCCTTAATATTATTAATATATATTTCAATCATATATTTAAAATTTAAATTCTCCCCCCATTTGGGAAATAAGATAAATTTTCTCCCCCTTTTTGGAGAACTCCCCTATTATTATTTACTGATATTAAAAAAAATATTTAATAAAATAAAAAAATAAATAAGAATTAAAAACCAACGTTTTTCTTAATTTAAGAATAAAGATGCAGTTTTACATTTAATTAAAAATATTATTATATGTATAAAAATAACTATAATGAGGTCATACCTCGAGTCCAAATCCAGGCCTAGGCAACGTTATAAGCTGTCGAAGTCTGCAAACTTCATCTTAAGGTCAATGGAGACCTTGGGTACAGAAACATGTACGCCCGTCGCAAGACGGACCGTGACAACGTCACGAGAACGTGCCTCTAGGTCCTCGGCATACAGCCGACTCTCCACAAAAGAAGCTCGTCTCACATAATTGTCAGACGCTCCGGAGTCTATCAAGACTCTCCAAGGCTTATCAAAGCCTTTAACGTCCGCAAGGACAACCAGCAAACCTGGATGATACACCAACTCGGTGCTGGAAAGCACCGTTTACCTCGGGGCTTTGTGGTGTCGTCCCCTACCTTGGGGCTTAACAGCACTGAGGGATCCCCCAGTAGAGCGCCCCGCACCTACTGGGAGCCGTCGTTTCCCGACGGCTTGGGTGAGGGCTTCTTACCTATGTGGTGAAGTGTACCACAAATTTGGTCACTTTTGGTCAAGGCAGTTGGTCGAGTTTCCGATTGGTCTAAACAAGGGGGGGTTAGCCTATCAGATTCAAGGAGTATCAAGAACGCCGGTCTTGGGTGAGTCACCTGACATTGGGTATTTTACATAATTTTGTGTGGGTACATTAGGGACCATAGGGAGGTAGTGTTATTGGTTAGTTGCGATTTTTCGAAGTAAGAGTCTTTTGGTTAAGTATTTTCCCAGTAAAGGTTTTTGGTCTAGGAATAAGTGGCAAAAACCTCTTCTGGTCTTGGTCTACACCGCAGCAAGGGGTCGCCGTTATTCTTTTCACGTACACTAGTCGCCTCCGCCCGCCGCCGAATGTTTGGGGTCAGAGGGTTGAATTATCCCCTCTTGCCTATTATACCCGGTCTGGACGCGCCGCACGCACACTTTGGCCACCGGAAGTCCCTCGACGGGAGTACGAGTTGGCGATCTCGACACTTTAAGTCAAGTACGTTTGGAACGTGCTATTCACTGGATTGGTCTTTACGTGGAGATATCGTTTGTGGAGTTTCACGGGCATATTGGGTCTTTACGCGGACATATTGGCTCATTGTAACATTGGTTGGAGTTTAGATCGGTTTTGGTCTTCTCTCATATTGGTCAGGGGCTAGACCGGTTGATTGGTCTACCCTCTATTATTTCGTATTGGTCAGGTCTAGATCGTTTAGACGATCGACCTATTGGAATTTATCTTTTGGAAGTGTTTCTGGTCTGTACGTACCTGGGGTGAAGAGTTCCGCCCTAGGTACACCTAGCCAGCACGGTCTCCGATATTCAAGACAGAATCAGATCGATCTGCGATCCCGATCCACCGAGTGTGTAACTAGCACATTCCATCGGTTACACAAGGTTGGATGAACTTAAGTGAATCGGACCAATTGTCTTTGGATGATGACCAGTCGTCTGCCAGCAGCGTGCGATCGGACCTGATTTCGAGTGGAGGTTCGCGGGGTACCCCCCCCCCGTAAGTTGGAAGGCTGGGCACGATGGTGGTGGTCAGGTTGTCGATACAAATGTATTCGATTTCGAACTTGACTCCACCACACCTACCCTCGGCCCCTTAAAGCGAATATCTCGCTGGGTTTTTTTCGGACATCTGTTCCGAAGATGATCCGTGCTTCCACACAAGAAGCATCTCAGCGGCCCATGACGCTGCAGCATTGCAAGGAGCTCCGCTTCCAAGCCCTGAGGGAAGGAGTCAGCGTGACTCCTAGCGAAAGGTTTCTCCTCCGCTTCGATCTGACTCAGGTCCATGGGTTCAGGACCCATCTTAGAGGAACGAAAGTTCCTCTCGGCGTTGAACGCCATCTTAAACGCCTCCCCCAGGGATTCGGGTCGGCATCGGAAGATCTCCGAACGTGCTGGACCTTCTTTCAGGCCTCCCATGAACACGGGAATGGACACATCGTCCGAATACGCTTTTGCGTACATCCCTTCCAACAGGGTCTTCAGTTCTTGGACGTATGTCTCCAAGTCTATAGTGCCCTGACAGCACCTCAAAAACGCAAGCTTATTCTGGAAAACTAGATCAGGCGTGGCGTACATGTCCATAAGCTTTTGCTTAAGGACTTCCCAGGTTTGGAACACGTTCGTGACCGAATCCGGACACGTAAACGCCCATGTACGGGCTTTGCCCGTAAGATGGGTCAGTGCAAGTCGCACTTGCAAGTGATCAGCGATCACATTCGCTGTGGCGAATGCCGTTTTGACCTCTCGTAACCACACATAAAGGTTATCACCCTTTTCACCGGTGAATTCCTTTATCTTAAAGGATAATGGGGGACGCACCCCCGTGGAACGACTTGCACCTAAACTCGCCTCATGGGCGATGAGGACATTGACCCTTGCCTTCACGGCCTCAAGGCCCTGCTCCACTAGGTGCTGCATGCCTTCGTCACCCAGTAAGGATAACATCCTGTTGCAAGGATTCCTGCTGGACGAGGGTTAACCTTTCCATTCGTCCTGATTCATCCCTTGCAGAGGATTCCGTAGCCTACCAACCCATGTGTTGGATTGACTACAAGTGCTACCAGATATAGCCGGTGCGTTCACGCACGGAGCGGCTAGCGCACAGAGGAAGACTTTCCTTTAAGCGGCGTTCACCGCTACTTAGCTGATACGCCCTTATAAAAGGGCTTAGTAAGAGAGAACTCTCTTACTCGGGGCCAAGATTCCACTTTGGTTTACCAGTTAGCACAAGCCAACGCCTTAACACAAGGATCCCTTAATAAAGGGGTAGCTAAGGGAAGAACTCCCCTTACGCTACTACACTCACTGCGAGCGCGACCGGTCGAGTTCGTGCGTCCTGCAGTCTTTTGAGTGAAATGTAAACTGAATGTATATTTAATATGTAATTAGCCCAAATTAATTTTAACTAATGTAAAATATATGTAATACTAAGTAGTACTTACTAAATTCGTACCTAGCAAAATATAGTGTAAACCACATGTGTACTAACACGTGGCTGGCTGCCACGCCTCCACCAAGGGCTCCTGCCCTGATTGGTTAAAATAACCAATAGTTCCAAACCTTTCGGACAGGTCAATACTGACCCCAACCGTAGTGTACTCACGTAAACCACATACTAAATGTAACCAGAATGTAACCCTGTTACAACTATGCTGCCGCCCATTTCTTTCCGCTCCGTCGGCTGGTTTGTCGACTTTGAGACGAAGTACAGGTCGTTTCTCGACCATCACGCGCTGTTGATCTGGGAGTCAACGCATTACCTCCCCATCGCGAAAGGCCTTCGCGAGACCGATGACTTCTTCCGGGACTATTACAACGATGGACGCCAACGCAGAAGTCGTGCCGGGACGACATGGAAGAGTGTTGTGGACTTTGTCCTGCGGGGAATGATCGACGGGAGGTGTGATCTCGACATTTTCCTGGACCCTTCGATCACCCATTGTGCTCGAAACCTTCCTTTGAAGTATGCCCCGGCCGACGATGGGGCGTGGTACCCCGGGTTCCTATCGGACACGCCGCCTCGGACCCTATTGGACGCGTTGAGGGAGGTTGATGATTTTGAACCTTGGCGGGTTCAATATCGCCTTTCCCCCGAAAGCCATCCTGGCCGTAAAATTCCTCGTATTCGTCGCAAGTTCTATGGGTCTGATTAGTCGGTTGATCATTTATTCTTTAATCAATAAACACTCTTGATCATTCCCACTGTTGCTTCATTACTTTTCAATGCATGATATAAATCGGTATTCCGTCGACTCATCTGCCGTACTCCATCACCATACATCGCAATATACATCGTAAACACACCACTTCAAGTCATTCATCATTTCTTCATAAATTGTGAGTTTCATCAATCATTTTTCTTCAATCGCAGGTTCTTCGATCGTAATTCGATGGTCAGTCCGCCGATCACGCATTAGTTGGACTCTTCATCCACTTGCATTACGTCAACCGATGCCTGTTGATCATCTTCCTTTCGAAGTCCTTGATTAGAGCATCACAGCTCAAATCTGCTTCGTCTACCCACGACGGATCAGCATAACCTTTCCAGTAGACTTGCTATTCGCGTAACGTTCTTCCATACCTAGTCTTTCGACCAGATCGGACATCGAAAATACGATCAACTATAAATTCATCTGGATCCAGCGTCCTTCCCCAGCTGTCTTCGGGTAGCAAAGACACATCGAAGTCGAAACGTTCTTCTACCCCAGCCGCTAACACTGTAGTAGGACGATCTGGAAATTCTTTGACCAATTTCAACTTGGACAGGTGCAGCACCAGAAACATACGATAGTCGGTGCCGGCTGTAACCAATCTCGCCTCATGATTACCGATCACATCATCGACTCTGAAGGGTCCATGCCACATATGCGCCAGTTTCTTCGCGAACCCTTCTTTCACCCGATCGAGATATAACCAGACCCTTGAGTCAGCCTCGATTTTGTGCGGTGTCACACGATCGTTGTGCTTTTCAGCTCGCTCGGCTATCGCTTGATGCAATCGAGTGCTCACTTGGTCGCGGGCGTATCTGTAGTCTTTCTGCAACTTATATCTCCACCGACGAGAATCTCGGTCTTTACGCCGAATTCCACCCAGTTGTAATGTCGATTCCAACGACGATCGCGGATCCCACCCATACGCCAAATAAAATGGTGTCTCTCCGCGAATGCGATAAGGGGTCGAGTTCAGCGCGAATACCAGACGCTCAGCATACAAGCTCCAATCTTTCTGGCCTACATCTGATACATACATCTTGGTTGACCGTGTAATCGTTTGCACCGTCCTTTCCGCCTTGCCGTTCACCTGTGGACGGTATGCCAGAGTGGCACTCTGACGTTGTCCCACGATTTTGTTGCACGAAATACTTCCGACATAAAACCCGGTTCCCGATCATTCCGGATCACCTCACTAGCCCCAAATCGTCGAAATACACATTCTTCATAATTTTCGGCGACTTTCTGCGCTGTGAGGGACGATCCAGCTTTCGCGATCACCATACCCGTGAACAAATCAGTCCAAATCAGCAGTTCCCTATGTCCATCAGTCGATCGGGGCAGTGACGGGATATGATCCATGGCTATCACTTGGAATGGGTACGTAGCCTCGATATTCCCCGGCGACATGTCCTTTATCGTAGGCAGGTCCTTCCCTGTCTCGCAATCTACGCATTGTCCAACAAACCTTTGTACACTTCGGAATAGACCACGCCAATTGAAGTATCGTCTGATCCGCTGATATGTACGCCCTATGCCTTGGTGTCCTCCTTCCAAGCTCACATGATAATGGTGGAGGACATCCGCATGTAGGGTCTCGGGTAAGACCAGCTTAATCGAAGAGTGTCGATCGTCTTGATCATCTTTGTCATCACTGGCTTTTCCTTTAGCCATATTCCCACAGTAAATCAGCAATCCTTGTTCGTCGACATCGTAGTTGTCGGCAATTTTCGCGCAATCCTTTACCTCGTCTGCGCTCAATTGTGAGACGTCACCATACAGATATCTTCGCAAATCATGAATCCATTTATCTTCTTCTTGCGCCTTTTTCAGCCGTTCCGCCCTTATCCCGGCTATGGATATATCGGGCCACGTTGACGGTCGCGGCTGACGGAGGTTACGTGATCGTGTCATCACTAGCACTTGTGGGGCAGTGGGATCTTCATTCCCCGTGATCACTTCCGACAATCTATTGAGATCGGCCAATTCTTCCAGCTGTTTTTTGTCATCAATCTCACACCTTGTTTCACCCTGCATGGCCATAGTGGTGATATGATCTGCACTCTTATTCCAATCTCTTTTAACATGCACCAGATCATGATCAGTCCATTCGCGAAGGAGGTTAAACGCACGCTGTTGCAACACTTGCAATCGCGGAGCTTTACACTCTATTTCACCGCGCATTTGCCGGATTACCAAATTCGAATATCCACACACGATCATCCTTCTTTTGGGATATCGCGACAGTAGATCCAAACTTAAAAGCAATCCATGGTATTCCGCTTCGTTCACCGTGATATGAGGTGCATGATCGGCTACCGCGGTTATAATCTTCCACTCTGGCAATTTCCACACGACATCACCAAACGCAGCAACACATGACTTAACACTTGCAGATACATCGAAACTGATCACGTAGAGTTCTTTGCCTTTCTCAACCGTAGGAGGTGGTACTTCAATCATCTACCGCGGTTGATTTTTCGGCGCGATCGCAATCAAAGCTTCATCAATCTCGGCGCGAGGGGTGATAATTGCAGCTAACGCCCCAAGTACCTCCTCTTCTCCCTGCACACATTTCCTGATTTCCAGGTCCCATTGTAATAAGATCGCATCCCATCTGCCCAATCGTCCGTCTAGTCCGTTGGATGTTAATAACCACTTCAACGTGGATCGACGGGACAAGACAGTGATCGCCTTTCCGACCAGCATCGTGAAATAAACATCCAAAATTCGCAGAAGAGCCAGAACTTCCTTTTCGACGGGGCTGTAATTCATCTCACCGCTCTTCAGTGTCCGGCTGGCGAATGCGACGGGGTAATACACTTAATCATGTTCTTGTACCAACGCGGCAGATACTGCCCACTTGCTGGCATAAACCACAATCACCGGCGTTTTGTTCTCATCAAAGTGACGCAGGGTTGGGGCTGACGCAATCTTCGCTTTCAGCATGCTGAATGCTACTTCTGCTCTGATTAATCGATCTCCCTCATGATCCGAATTCTCCTTGCTCAATGATCGGCTCTTTAACTCTTGATAATCTATCTCCCTTAATTTGTAGAGTACAGCGGCATAGATTGCGAAATCTTCAATAAATCGACGGTAGTAGTTCAAGCTTCCGAAAAACGATTGCATATCACGTAAGGTGCCAGGGAAAGGCAAATTGATCAGCTCATCCAATTTTTTTGGATTTGTTTCCAAGTCGCGGCTAGAGACATGATGCCCTAAATAAGGAACTTCACTTCGCCCCCAGTACGATTTAGCCACACTGACGACAAGTTCCACTGATCGCACTTTTCCAACAGGTGCCGCACATTGTCACACAGAGTATCCCATGTAGGTGCAGGGATCAAACTATCATCGATATATGACCGCCGCTGCAGCACAGACGGGCCCGGTTTCTGATCGGGCTCTCCAACAGTAAATACATCAGCCGTTTTGTCAGCACCGTCCTTAACCTTGAGATACCCGTATAATGCATTATCAATCAGCCGCTGGTAGATTTGCGGAGCATTCTTTAGGCCAAAAGGGAATCCTATTCCATTCAAGCAATCCAAACGGAGTGACAAACGCCGAAATGTGACGTGCTCGATCGGACATAGACACGACCCAAAAACCGCTCGCCATATCCAAAGAGCAAAACCACAATGCTTTATCCAAATCTTCGAGTAGATCAGAGATCAGGGGCATTGGGTATACCATCAAACGTGTGAGCTGATTCACCGCGCGATAATCGATGCATAAGCGAATATCAACCCCATTCTTTTTCACGATGATCACTATAGGTGATGCCCAAGGTGATGTAGATGGCTGGATGATCTTCGTCGCCAATATCCCCTTGATCAAGGCTGATAACTTCTCGCAAAATTGTGGAGCAACCTTCCGGCACTTTTGAGCGATCGGACGCGCATTGCCTACATCGATATCACAAACAACTCCATGTGCAGCAGGAGGCAGCGCGTTCCCTTTCCGATCAACAGATGTTTCTTCGCTCAAATATATCGCGAAGCTGATCAATTTCCACTGCCGTGTTGATCAATGGATCACCCACTTGCAGATCATCCTTGGTCACTTCTTCGGTACTTGCGGACACTTCAGGAAACGTAGCGAGCTGTTTCTCCAGTTCTTCCACGAACAAATCTCCACCCTCGTGGTAGCGAACTTGATCATCGATGGGAATCACACCGAATTCACCGTGATCGGCTGAGACGGGGCTGTCACATGTATTTTGATCAGGCTCATCTCTTTTGCAACAGGTTGTTCAGCCTCGTGATCCAGGGTCGGACATTTCACACTCGGCTCCTGATTGTACTTCTCTTGCACTTCTTGCACCTTCTGCGATCTTCCGGTTACTAATGCCACAGGTGTCATGATTGGGTCCGTAGGTCGTACCAAAATACTTTGAGGGATCGGATACTCCTTCTTATCGACTAGGGTACCTTGATCGACACTTTCTTGATCGTCATGCACCTAATCAGTAGGAGCTTGATACGCGAGATTTTGCCACTCCTTATAACGATTAAATCCCACCAATAAAAAACCAGGGCGACGGGGCACGTCGTCTTTGTTCATCCAGATACCTAAAGTCGTATCGTCTTGTACGATTATCGGATGATCAACGACGTTCGTAATACGCAGATACCGTAAATTACCCACGCCCCTAGTAATAGTGGGGACCCAATTTTTTCCGCGAGTGATCCACAATCTCCAAGTACGTTAGTCACAAATCCGAACCTCAGCAGATGGACCTACTAGGATCTGCTCGTAAAGATCAAGTTTCATGTAATTTCCGCTTGACCCGTACAACTGTCGACGCACTTCTAATGGGATGATCACCTCATCAGGCAAACTTAGTGCGCCATGGGCAACGTCCAATCGAACACCAGCTGGTATCATAAAATCCATACCCAGTATAGCATCTTGACCGACAAGTCTGCCCACCCATGCATGGAAATAATAAACTAACGAGCCCGCTAACGTAATCTTGATTTTAGTGCGCCCCTCCGTCAGATATGCACTTTCTCCAATGCCGACACATTCTTGTGTTTGGCTTGTATCGTTCAGACAACCCACCTTACGAGCAAAGGTTGGGTGGATGATCGACACTTCGGCGCCAGAATCAAATAATAACGTGGCACGTTCGTTATTAATTTTACCGCTCGCATTGGCTTGTTTAAAACATTTCTTTGGCGAGTGGTACTTCCAATATCCACGTGATTCACCCGGAAGTAGATCAACTTCCATGATCACCGGGGACCGAGAAACTCATCAATACGGAAATTAGCCAAACGTGGTAAATCAGGCTGATCACATTTTTCATTATCTCTTTCTGCTGCTTGATCAGCCCTTTTCTTGTCCTACCAGATTCCAACCTGGCGAGCGTCCTAGTTTAACATGTCTTAGGCTTCCTTGGGCAACATTCCAGCATGCTTGGTGGGGTTATACCACTGGCGAATGCGATTATAAAATTCTTCCATAGGACACTTGCCGCATCATGAACTTCGCCGCATGCTCGGCAGACGTACAAGCATTGATCGGTCGGGTTCCCCTTCTTGCCACACTTCAGACAGGTCAGGCACTTCCAGAAACGTAAATTATCGTGCCTGATCGACCCACAATGACTGCACTTCTTCATCGCCCCTTGATCAACCGCACTTGATTCACTTTGTTTACCAGATCGGGGCTCACCAGGTTGATCATGCGCCACTGGTTGATCGAGCATGGCAGCGATCATGTAACGGCGCTTATCACCATCACTTCCACTGTCATCAACACTTGATTCTTCACTCCCAGACATCGCCTTAATCGCACGCACTGCTTTAGGCTTCCGCGCCGCGGCAGGTGCCCGATCGTCGCCGAATTTTTGGCGGAATCGGCTGGTACCTACCGCCGCGGTTGGCTGGTACCACTTATTGCGCGCTTACGCCCGCAACGTCTCTTCCAGATCCGTGGCCGTATACAACCGCAGAAGTGCCGGTTGATCGGTGAGCTCGCGATTGACCAATGTATCCAGAAAATGTTGCACATACTCGCGTAAGATCGTAGGTGATCCGTCTCTGATCGGCAACTTGGCTCGCAGTCCCGCCACATTCAATCGGTGCAGATACTCAATAGGTGTTTCATCTGATCGATGCTTCGTGTAATAATACTGGCGGGATGCCGATTGACCACTTCCACAGTATTGAACTTCAAACTCATCCACGAGACTTTTCCAACTTGATCGGGTAGCTCTACTCAGCTGGCGATGCCAATTGCGTGCTAGTCCTTTTAGTAAATCGCCCAGGATCAAACACTTTTCGTGATCAGAAGCTTGATCGCGCATAAATGCTGACTTGAGGCGACTAATCAATTCCGCTCTTGATCTTCATCTCCTTCTTTTCCCGAAAATTCCTTCAGATCGCTGATCGCAGACATCCGGATCCTGGGAATCGGCTGTTGATCAGGCATCCCAGTGTACGCGGAAGCAACTGTGGCTCGTCGCGGCAGTGTGATAGGCTCATCTGGGTCAATATAAACGCTCTGGGATCGTTGATCGTGGAACGAATACAGGGATTCCATGTCAACGTCCTTGACCGTCGTCGACGTTCCTAGATTCGACTGCTTATAACGAAGCGAATGCACGGATTCCATGTCGATATCCTTGATCGACGCAGCTCTTCCTGGATTTAGCTGGCGTTTTTTTTTCGCCAACGACTCCAGGTGTCAACTTGCTTCTTTCCTCAGCCAGAAACTTCTCCATAGCCTTGTCAAAGAATGGCTGCAGCTGTGTACCTTGCGATACTTGATCATCTTCTACCTTGATCGATTGATGTTCCATCTTGTTAACCGAAAACTTGGATTCATCCTTCTGGCAAACTGTCATCCTGGTGATCTTGAGCTCTATACTTCCGGCACTACTCGACTCCACTTCAGGTTCATCGCCTTCGGAAGGGGCAGATTCGTAACACGATGATCCCGTGTATTCTGCCACGTTGATCGACGGGCCCGCTTTAATCTTCAGCGGGGAGTGCGAGGGCTCCACCTTAGTAGTTTGGCACACGATGTGTACCAACAGATAAAACAACTGCTGGGTAACTTCTGCCAGATCTTCTGGGTCCTGATCAAACACCTCTTCAGCATCGTAGGCGCCTGTCGTCAGACCAGCCTGCTTGATCAGACGTGTTAGCCTTAACACGACCGTGAGCTTGTCCTTACCATTCGTAACTGGCTGATCGACCGGTCCGTTCAGCTTCCCGCTGATCATGACCCCGAGCAGGCTCATCATCGAGTTCGTCAATAAGAAATCTTGCAATTCTCCTTTGTAAACCTTTCGGTAAATCGTCTTCACCAGATCGGCTTCCGTTGGTGGCGTACTTGATCGACTTTCGTCGCTCTCCTGCCCAGGCGCCTTCATCAACACCTTCGGCTGGTCGGTCTTGTAATACTTCACCACCGGATCCCAATCCGGATCATTATACAAACATATATTTGGCGGATCAAACCTTGCGTTATGATCCCCATGGTCTCCCGAAGGAGCCCCGGGAGGTGGTTGAGGATTCTCCTCCTTTAAATTATCAAGATTTCTCCCCAGGTCCTGATGATCATCATTTCCTTTCTTCTTCAGGCATGACGACGGCGAACTGCCTTCCAGCGTCACAACGACCTCCTTCTTTTCCACCATTATCTTCACTTCTGCTTCCGCTTCCGTTTTTTTTTCACTTCCGCATCAGCGCCATCTTGCGTAGAATCGCGGTGATATCCCGCGTCGCCCAAAGATCCGGGCACTCACACCATTGTGGTGGAGCGGCTGATAAAAGTTTTTGACACTTGATCAGGCGTTACCACGGCGCCCGGACTGCCGAATAACAAAGGGGGTCATCCGGTTGTCTCTTGACTGCTTGTGTTCCTGCTCACCTTGTGTACCCGACGGCTTGGGCGTGGATCGCTCTCCAGGTGGCGGGGATGACACGCTGCAAATCCTTGTTGCAAGATTGAGTTAACTTGTGATGAAGCGACTGCTGCGATCAGCCTTGATCAGGCGCTAGAAGTTGTTTATCAGCTGTGATCAGGCTTGATCAGGTGCTAAAAGTCGCTGATAAGCTAGTTGGCGCGAGTTGCGAGCAAATGAACGCGGATCGCGAGTTGCATAGTGTCGATCAGGTGTTGATCGGCGAAGGAGGTACTTGATCAGGCAGCGGAAGTCTTCACTCCCTGATCGCGGAGCCTCTGTAGGTTTAAACAGCTAAAGGAACACCCAAATATATGTATTCCTAGCGTAGACCTACGAGAGGGGTAAATTTCATTAAATCCACCTAGAGTTCCCGTGGGGCGCTTAAAGCAGCCGAACTCTAGGGGTCAAACTTGAACCAAACGGGGAAGAGGTGAGAGCACTGCTTGATCACGTTCCCGAGACCAAAAACCTTTAAAAAGAACCGCTGACACAGCGGGCGGAGTTGCGGCGAGTTCTCACACTCTACGCCTACTGGTGGGACAAAAACGCACAAAGTGCTCCCGCCCGGGCCGTAGATGTATTCACTAACGAGGGAGGCGCAAAGGTGCCGTCCCTTAAACGATCTACTCGATCGTACGCAAAAGGAGAACTTTATTATTGCTTAAATCCTAAGAACTACCAGTTACCTAACATTCACCAATCAGAACGACCCATTACAGCGTCCTCCGTCGACCAGTCGAACTGATTTATCCGTCGTTCTTCGATGTTCGTTGGGTACCTGTATGTAATCGTCCCATCTCCCCGTGTCTCGCCTATGTTCTGTCTATGTGCACCACGGTTGTACACGCAACTGTATACACCGTGGTACACACAATCGTACACGATTACGTACCCAATTTGTGTCCGCGATCGGACCCCTAATTAGGCTCATAATTAGGCCCTTAATTAGGCCCAATTATAACACGCTTTACGACACCTCCCTGACTCTTCAACCATCCAGGTAAACATGTTGCTAACAAATCACACAAACTGAACTCGGGAACAAAGAAAACACAACCTAGCTATATGTACTACGAACCTTGAGCATTCAATTACACACCCGGGGCCATGACTGTGGTCACGACCACGCCAACGCCCATACCCGCAGCTACAGACGGCGCAAGTACAGGGTAATACATGTAATGGGTTGCCATTACATAATTGATATTCAATTTAGAATATCACAGTTGAATTTCAGACGCGTTGTCTGAAATTCAAATAATAGATTATAAGTTATTATAATCTACGAAGGAAAAGTCGATTCGGTACAAATACCGAATCATGCAGGTTAACTAATAGTACAATTAGTTTAATACTTGATATTATTATATTAGTTAGGTAATTACTATACTGTTAGCCGCTAACCACCCATTTAATAAACACTCTTAATTTTGCGTTCTAAAGAATAAGTAAATACTTGTATTTACTTTTAGTATAGGATTAGTTGTTACCAACTAATCCTGCCCTTATTGTATTGCGCGCTTCCTTGCAAAATACAGTGTAATCCCGTAACAGGATCAGTCCTGTTACACCTGGTAGCACTTTGTGGTCCGTCTTAACGACCACAGTTCCGTTCCGCTAGTCAACTAGCGGAGAGAAGATTAAGAGCCGGTCGGCATCAAGTCGTGAGACATGACGCCTGCCGAGCGAGAGAGAACGCTGGAAGTGGTGAATAAACACTTCCCTCACTTCTCGTCGCGTAGTAAAGACGCGACGGTGGAAATGGTTCGGTCTATGAGGACTGACATCATTACCTTCCTCCTGGGTAAGTCCCCGGAGGAAGTGGTAGAGGTGGTGAATCGCTTTAGGCGAAACCACCTAGAAAAGCCAGTACGGCCGGCGCCAGAGGCAGCGCGGACCGCAACTGCACCTGCAACACATAGCGTTGAAGTGGTAAAGGCGCGAGTACCGCCCTTTACCGGTGAAGGGGGCGAGCCCCTTCGTAGATGGTTCGCAGAGGTGAAAGATGCCATCTCCGCGCAAAATATTGTTGACGAACGTCAACAGGCGTACTTCGCCACAACATGTCTGGGCGGCAGAACCAGGGCATGGGCGATGAGTCGCAGAGCCACTGATGACTCTGCGTTCCTGACTTATCAGGAATTAAAAGCTGAGCTAATGCTCAACTTTGAAGCTCCAGAAATGGAGATAAGTAGTCGGCAGGAGTTCATGGAACTCCGGCAAGATAAGCTTGACCTTCAAGCTTACGCTCAGAAGACGCAATATTTGCTGTCAAATATTGTGTATGAGCCGGTGCCCCCTGCTATGCAGGTCACTGGCTTCATGAAGGGACTCAATGATGTCCCGTCAAACAGAGTCTTTACTGGCACCCGCCAAAGACTCTAAGGGATGCCATTGATATGAGCATCCGTGAAGAGTTCAGCATGCGATCAGCGTCATCGCATTCTGGGTACAGCCGAAGGTCTCAACAGCCCTTCGCTTTTGACATGCCGAAGCAGCATGTCAACAATCAGCAGTCGGGCAGACGAAGTTCACACTTCGTCTCAAGAAAGAGCCACCCGCGCTAGAGCATGGGCGGTGGAGGTCCAGAGCCGATGGACCTATCGGTTGCGGTTGCTTCGAGCTCGAAGCAACCGAAATTTAAGAATAACATTCGCTGCAATCGATGCGCGAAAATGGGGCATTTTGCCCATGAGTGTATGGCACCGCGTCCAGTGCCACGCAGTCAGCGGACGTAACCGTCCGCTGCACGGCGACACCAACAGGGACATCACCCTGTTGGTGCAAAAAACGTAAATCACCAGTAGGGGCGGGGCGCCCTACTGGGAATGTTATCCCACATGCCGAAATAGGGCATGTGAGGGTAAGATCCCCAGACGGGACTATGTCCTGTCAAAAGGTGCAGGGTGATGATAAGCCTCTTATCACCCATGAGGTTAAGCCGCACGGGAGCGATGTCCCCATGCGAGCTTTGTTTGACATAGGAGCGTCAAACAATTTCGTTAGAACTCATAGTCTAACGCTGTTGAGCTTCGTGGAGGTAGAAACCCCACCAAGTATGTTCTCAGTCCGGTTAGCAACAGGTGCAACCGTGACTATTCCAAAGCGTGTGATTAAAACTCGCTTCGAGTTGAATGAACTGTCATTCGAGGATGAATTCATCGCCCTCGATTTAGATGACAAGTTCGATGTGATGCTTGGAATCCCATGGATGTCCAAGTTTAAACCTTCGATCGACTGGGTTAACCTATCGATCGACTGGGTTAACCTATCGATCGACTGCGGCGGACCCACAGGATCTGATCACCCTGTGTGTAATCCGGCTGTATCAGAAGATACAACCGCAGCGTCGGACAGTCTGGTGGGTAGCGATGGCACC
>CM047580.1:36268416-36280797 GCA_026184515.1 Peronosclerospora sorghi | reverse complement strand
CTTGAATGCCTTAAGGAATCCACGAACCCCAGCTTTACTTGGCGGTAAGCCAAATCTAAGTGGGGGAGGGACCCGCTCAAATTTTGAGCGAGTCAATGCGCAAGTTGCAACTGCAACTTGTAAACAAAACGATGGCCCTCCTACTGAAAGTACAGTAGAAGCGGAAGAAGCTTCAAATGAAACTGAAGCTGCATATGATGAATATGTGTCTGGAGCAATTGCTGCAGACAATGACGGCAACGCAACTACTGCTGATAAAGCAGTAGATGAATTCTTATTACAGCGTCAAGCTGTAATACGCTATATAAAAGATGCACTTGCTTCTGCTTTGGATAAGCAGAAGCAAAATGCAGACAAGCAAGGAAGGAAGAACAAAACCTCCTTCGGAAAGGCGAATTGGTATTATTAAGTACTACCAAATTGCCTATACATGAAACAAGCAACTTCCCTACACGGAAGTTGCTTCCTAAGTACATTGGACCTTTCAAGGTCCAAGATATTCGGGGGAATGCCTATATTTTAGACATTCCCACAGCAATGCGGCTCCACCCAACATTCTATGTTGGGCGGCTCAAACCGTATCATTCGTCTTCGTCTTACGACGAGACACAGAACCACGGAAGATACCGTGCTTCTCCAAGTCTCCCAAGAGAGACTTGTAATCAGCTTCTAGCCATTGATGAGCAGAGCGGAGAGTCATTACCTCCGCCTTCGACTGCTCAAGATCAACCTTGTGCCGATCGAGCTCTTCCTTACAGCGGGAAAGCTCGATGTACAGAAGATCATTCTTCTGCTGAAGGGCAGTGTGCGCCCCGAGGATGTCGCGGACATTTTCGCGAAGATACCGATATGTCTTCACAGAGTGAGACATATCGCTGCTCAAGGAGGAACAACCCTCCTCGAGTTTGCGGAGCAAAGAACCATGCTCCGCAACAACAACGGCGAGGTAATTCTCAACATCCGCCGCCCCTGATCGATAATCAGGGGAATAAGCGATACATTCTCGAGCGCTTGATCTCGAAGTGTGGTGGAGCGGCTGATTGAAGTTTTTGAGACTTGATCAGGCGGTACCACGGCGCTCAGACTGCCGACTAACGAAGGGGGTACTCCGGATGTCTTCGACTGCCCTTGTTCTTGCTCACCTTGTGTACCCGACGGCTAGGCGTGGGTCGCTCCTCAGGTGGCGGGGACAGTGCAAAGCAAATTCCTGGTGCAAGATTGAATTAACTAACTTGTGACGATACAACCGATGCGATCAGGCGTGATCACGTGCGATCAGGTGCTTAAACCACGTCAAATAGCCGCGATCAGGCTTGATCAAGTTTGGGCCGATGCTAATAACCGACGATCAGCAATATTCCGTCTTGATCGCAAGTGCAATCAGGCGGCAGTCCGACGCGATCAGGCGCTGAAACGATGTAGATCAGTGGTAATCAGGTTTGATCAGGCTTTGGCTGACGTTAATAACCGTCGATCAACAATATTCTGTCTTGATTGCAGATGCGATCAGGTGTCTTGATCGCAAGTGCGATCTGGTACTGAAAGGCTCTATCAGGGGCTAAAAACTGCTGCCCAGTCGTAATATACCTTGATCAGACTTAATCAAGCACCGGAAGTCGTTCAAGTAACAGTTGGTGCGATTTTCGGTCAGCGATCACGATCACGATTCGATAAAATTGTCGATCAGGTGTTGATCGGTAGGGGGGTACTTGATCAGGCAGCGGAAGTCTTCACTGCCTGATCGCGGAGCCTCTAAGCCGTCAAACAGCTAAGGAACGCCCAAATCAATGCGCTCCTAGCCTAGACTATTTTAGGGAAAAGGTATTTATATTAAAATCCACCTAGACTTCCCGTGGGGCGCTTAAAGCAGCCGAACACTAGGGGCCAAACGTTAATTTCACGGGGAAGAGGTGAGAGCACTGCTCGATCACGTTCCCAAAACCAAAATCCTTTAAACGAAGAACCGCTGACACAGCGGGCGGAGTTGCGGGGTGAGTTTCGACACTCTACGCCAACCGGTGGTCCAAAACGCACTTAGTGATCCCGCCCGGGACGTAGAGGTTTCAATAAGGTGGGGGCGCAAAGGTGCCTTCCCAAAAAACGATCAGCGCGATCGTACGCAAAAGGAGAACTATATTAGCAATTAAACCCTTAGATCTACCCTGTTCCTACTTTCAACCAATCCGCATTGTCCATTCAAAACGCCTTCCGTCCATCATTCGACCTGATTTTTCCGCTTGTTCCTTGTTTGTTCGCTGGTGTCCGCCGCGTACCTGTAAGTAATCAGCACATCTTCCGTGTCCCTTCTATATCCTGTCTATGTACACCACGGTGGTACGTACTACTGTACCCACCGTGGTACACATGGCGGTACCTAATTATGTACTACTGTATCCACTATCTGCGTCCACTATCAGGCCCCTAATTTAGGTCCTAATATTAGTCATAATATTAGGCCCCCTAAGGGCCTAATAAAATGTCCAACATTAGGCCCTCTTTTAGCCTAATAAAAAAGTCCGCTTTACGACAGAAGCGCTCGGTTCCTGCGAAGAAGGGGCAGCGTACCGAGTACTTAGTACGCTGGCTGGGTTACCCCCAAGAGTTCGACTATTGGGAGCCGATTGAGGTTCTGAGGTCCGACGCCCCAGACCTTTTAACTGAGTTTGAGAAGGAGTCTCAAACTCATAATGCGAAGTTAGCATCAACACTAGATGTTGATGCATTTATGGCATCGATTAAGCCCTGAATTTCGGCGGGTACGGAAAAACCGCCGTACCCCTCAACTCTCCTCTGACAGACGAGGAGCGCCCTGCGGACACCGCGGGCAAACGAGGTGAGAAGGGACACCACACTTTAACCCTTCTTTGATGCAAGCAAAATGGATGTACTCCATTTTTCTTGTTCGCGAGTGCTTTAAAAAGTGCTCGCGCATTACGTGAACTTTGTTCACGTAGTCATCGGGGATTTTGTTGTGGTTGTCAACAAAAGCGTTCCACCTTTGAGTCAGGGCGTCCTTGTCGTCCCTGTTCTTTCTTGACCCTTTCCGGCTCGAATAATGTCAACCCTGGAAAAAGAGGTCAATAAAGTACAGACGTCTATCGTCTGTACTTCAATCGAATCGACATGACTGGATGTCGTCGCAGTCAACCAGAACGTTGATATCAAACAACTCATACTGGCTGTCCCGTTTACGGTGACCGCCACTGTTGGGGGCAATAGCCCATACAGGGGTACAAAACCCCACTTTGTACGGAACATGTGGTTCGGTACGATGATACGCTTCAGAAGCAGCAGGCGCCGCTTCTGTTCGAGCTCTTTTAGCAGGCGGAACACCGCCTGCTTCAACACCACGCGCCGGGGTTAAACCACCCCGACGTGGAGACGTACTTGGTCCAGGTGGGTTTCTGCGTTCCCGCAACCATCTGTGATGATCATTGTCGCTGTCAGCTATTACAGAGACGCAAGAGTTATCATCGCTGTTAGGCGATGAGCACCTAGCGAGTTTCGACTCGCTAGATCCTTTCGCAGGGACAGCTGTTCCCCGATCACTTTGTTCGAAGTCAGTACTGTCTCCGAACATGGAAGAACCCTTCCTGGCAACACACCATTCGGGGGTTGTCATCGTGCGAGATGTTGCTAATGCAACATCTCCCTGTTTCTTGCCAGATGCCGCCTCAGCAGCATCTGTGGTCGAAGACGGTACGTCTTCCGACCTTTGCGTAGTTGACGCTGCTAATGTAGCGTCACTGTTGTCACTCAACACCTCAGCACCTAGTGCTGAGGTGGAGGAAGAAGCTACTTCAATGTTTTCAGCAGCGCTCTTTAGAGCGCCGCCGCGGGCTTTGACCATCGAGTCGATGGTCAATCAGTTGGTGAATGAGAAATTCCGACCAACAAGTAACACCTATGATTGGCCAAAATAAGAATTATTATTGGCCAAACACTTTAAGTGGGGGGTGATGTAATGGGGTGCCATTACATAGTTGATATTCAAGCTAGAATATCACAGTTAAATTTCAGACGCGTTGGCTGAAATTTAAAGAAGAGATTATAAGTTATTATAATCTACGAAGGAGAAGTCGATTCGGTATAAATACCGGATCATGCAGGTTAACTAATAGTACAGTTAGTTTAATACTTGATATTATTATATTAGTTAAGTAATTACTATACTATTAGATGCTAACCACCCATTTAATAAACACTCTTAATTTTGCGTTCTAAAGAATAAGTAAATACTTATATTTACTTTTAGTATAGGATTAGTTGTTACCAACTAATCCTGCCCTTATTGTATTGCGCGCTTCCTCGCAAAATACAGTGTAAGCCCGTAACAGGATCAGTCCTGTTACAGCTCTCCTACTCGGGGCCAAGATTCCCGGAGTGGTTTACAGATAGCTTTCGCTAACCCCTTGTAACAAGACTTCCCTTATAAAGGGAGGTAGCGTAAGGTAGAACTCCCTTAGGATACAATACTCACTGCGCGCGCGACCGGGCGTGGTCGCGTGCCTAGCAGTCTTAAGTATTTTTGTAAACTGAATATATTTAATATGTAATTAGCCTAAATTAATTTAAACTAATATAAACTATATGTAATACTAAGTAGAATATTCCTAATTCGTACCTAGCTAAAATGTAGTGTACACACCTGTGTACCGACACGTGGATGGCTGACACACCACCACACCAAGGGCCCCTGCCCTGATTGGTTAAAATAACCAATGGTTCAAAACCTTTCAAACCGGTCAATACTGACCTCAACCGTAGTGTACTCATGTACACCAACACTAAATGTAACTCAACTGTAACCCGGTTACCCCCCCCCCCCCGTAAGTTGGAAGGCCGGGCACGATGGTGGTCAGGTTCTTGACACTATGGTGTTCGATTTTGAACTTGACTCCACCACGCAAGTCCTACTTGCAAGTGATCCTCGATCACATTCGCTGTGGCGAAGGCCGTTTCGACCTCGCGAAGCCACACATAAAGGTTATCACCTTTTTCACCGGTGAATTCCTTTATCTTGAAGGATAACATAGGGCGCACCCCGTAGACGCGGGATAGCTTCCGCGAGAATTCACCTCATGGGCGATGAGGGCGTTCGCCCTCTCACGCACGGTATCCATACCCTGCTCCACAAGGAGGCGCATGCCATCCTGACCCAATAACTGTACCATCCTCTTAAAGGCTTCCTGTTGGACGGGGTTATCTGACCCCACTCATCCTGGTCCATCCTTTGAAGAGGATGCCGTCTACCAACACGGGTGTTGGATTGACTACAAGTGGTACCAGATGTAGCCGGTGCGTAAACTCACGGTGCGACTAGCGCACAGAGGAAGACTTTCCTTAAGCGGCGATACGCCCTACTTAGCCTATACGCCCTGATCTAAGGGCTTAGTGTTAGATTGCTCTCTCACTCGGGGCCAAGATTCCCTGAGTTTACTGTTAGCGTACACTAACGCCTTAGTCTAAGGCTTCCCTTAGTAGGGAGTAGCTAGGGGAGGTGCTCCCCTGCTACGACACTTACTGCACGCTCGACCGTTCCGGGTCGGGCGTCTAGCAGGATATAGTGTAGATTGTAAACTGATTTATTATATAATTAGCCTAACTTAATAAACTAATGTAAACTATATGCAATACTAGGTAGAAATTACTAATACGTACCTAGCCGAAAATGTAATGTACACCACCTGTGTACCAACACGAGGCAGGCTGCCACGCCTTCACCAAGGGCTCCCGCCCTGATTGGCTAAAACAACCACTAGGTCCGAACCTTTCGGACCGGTCAATACTTGACCTTAACCGTTGTGTATTTATGTACACCAACGTAACTAAATGTAAACCCGTTACGAATCCAACGAAACTATTTTTTGGTATTGCCTTTGCGAGGGATACCCTAATCCACGCAATTATTTGAGTTGGTCCGTGTCATTGGTGGAATAACTGCGTGAGTTGGAGGCTGTCTAAACCGACCGAGCCATTCACCGCCTCGGCAACGATCTTTTTCTCCAACGATTCGCCACGAGCAAACAAGAAGGTATCCCCCCCTGCGTGTGTCTCTTGTCCGCCACGTGCAAATAATGTCGTCTCTAGGTGCGACATAAGCAAGCCAACTTCTTATCCACATCCTCAGATACCCACGACACGTCAATGTCATATATACCCCGTGGCTTCAAATCCTTGACTTGATGTCCAGCTTGGCCCGCACTGACGATACAAGCAGGGAGAGAGGAGGGAAGGTTGGTCTTTTTACGTCTCTGTACAGTGAGTTGATCGTAGTAAAATTTGATTGGCTGAAATAATTTTTTGGGGGGGAAATAGCCAAAATGAGGGGGGGCAATAGCGCTTTCCTAATTTTAATAGGGCCAATAGAATTTTACCCCCTAGGGTAATCCCCAAACCCTAAACCCTATATGTCTTTGGTGGTTGAGAGGCAGTCAATAGTGTAGGTTTAGGGGTTACCCTAGGGGGTAAAATTCATTCTTTCACGTGCCAAAGACAAATTTACCCCCAAGGGGTAGTACCCCCCTGGGTAAAATTGTCGTGACCGATTTTAATACACTGAACTGTGGTGAAGTGCTATTGGAAATTTTTGACCAGCATGTACCAGTGTACCAGTTCTCGAGTTGGAGCGATCAGGTTGGATAAAAGGATGGAGTGTTTTGGGTCAATCGTGTGTCTGGAGTGATTGGTACGCAGATTTAAGGTGAGGCACACGGTTTTGCATGTACTTTACATATTGGATTTTAATTGGATATTAAATATAGTGTTCGTTTTTCTTTGGATTGCATAAGTCGCCGCTCCGCAGAAGTTATTGGGAGCAGAGGGCTACCACGGTCCCCTCATGCTCATTTTTCCCGGCCAGGACACATCTCCACCGGAAGTCCCACGACGGGAAGCATCTCACTTTTTCACTCACCCTTCAAGCCCCACACGTTTGGAACATGTTATTCTCTTTCGTATTGGCTGGGTCCTCACATCGCGTCGAACGATCTGCCCCAGATTATTGGTTGGGTCAACGCGCCGTTCCGCCGGTCGGCCCCAGGATTTCTATTGGTTATCTCCACAACGCTGCGCAGTCCGCCCCAAGTTTACTTCGCATTTGGAGTGACGATTTCCGCTCCATTTGCAGATCGATTTCATTTGGATTATCTATTGTTGGTTTTTGGTACAAGTAATCCAGAAGTGGTACTACCCATATCGGTACCAAACAAGACAAATACTAAGCGACGGTCCACCGAGTGTGTAGCCACCCATACCAATGGGTGCACAAGGTGAGATTGTTGAAGACAAATCAGACTCGGCGTTCTGCTGTGCTGATCGGTCGCCCGATCGGCGCACAGGCGAAGGTTTGCGGGGTACCCCCCCCCGTAAGTTGGTCGGCTGGGTAGCACGATGGCGGTCAAGTTACGGACACTTCGGTGTTCGTTTTCGAACTGAACTCCACACAGAACCATCCAGATATTTCCTTTAAATGCCAACACCATTTAATTCAAGATAAACCACTACGTCGGAATTTTAGTCTCACATGTGCATATTGTTTTTGCTCGTCGAAATATTTCTCAGCCATTACAGCGAGATAGTGAACGAGGACGTCAACATTAGTTCCTCTCTCACAAAAAGCCACCGGCACCACAGAATTAGGAATCCGCCGCACAGGTAATACCCACCCCTATAAATTTGAACCTAGGCACTTGTACACTTCTATTCCTTTGAATATTTAATTGAAAAAATTATTTTCCCTGGTTGTACGGACTTGTCATTTTGGCGTGAAACATGGGTGATTTCTATTCCGTTTGTTGTCTAAATGGCGCTTGGGCTGGACCTGGCAGGTTTGGTTAGGAGATTCTAACCCTCCCAATCTATCATCGAATACATCTCCGTAATAGAAAAACTTTCCACACCGCTATGCTCCCGGGAGCTCTGTGATAATTCAACTTGTCTAACCAGTCGCTTATTTTGACCATGAGCTTCATCATTTGTTGCAGTTCTTCCTCCTTTCGTTTCGCGAACCTCGACATCCCTTCTTTTATTCGCCGCTGATCATTTTTTGGTCGAGTTACTCCATACCACCGACCTTTTGATTTATAACACTTCCGAAGAACGCCTTGAATTCTTCGCCTAATGGTGTTGGGCTCATAACAGGTAGGAATTGGACCTGCAAAGAAGTGGATATCTTAAGAGTAGACCAAAGAAAATGTGAGCTGAGATAATTAGGCGTGGTTATATCTTATCGTTTTCTACGATTGTGCACCGACAAAGAGTTTTGCAACTGATCCTATAAATAATTGACCATTCCTAAACTATAATAGAAAGCTAGTAAGAGGAAAGAAGCAGAGTGAAACTTCATTTTCCATCAATGCTATTGGTATCGACCTCCCTCTCGACTTACAGATATTGACTGGGATTTAAGTGGACATCGGAATATTGCAGGAATATAAGGAGAAGACAGCGACAAAAAAGCGTGATGGTGACTTTCTATGAGGAGGTACTGGATATATGAGAACGCCGTAGACAACCGATGATTGGTACGAAGGAGTACTGGAGCAGTCGCCACATCAGATTTGAAAATGTTAACAGAGTATCAATAATGGGTGGTTTGCAAAACAGATGAATACGTTCTACGAAGGCTATAATGCAGCGAGTTCATGCCAGCTGGAGATCATCTGCTATGCGTTTGTATTCGAACATATGTCTAACGTATGGCGCTAACTATTCGGGGAATGACTTACAAAAACTTTAAAAGAAGTGTTACCACCCTCCGAGCACCGCCTACGAATGATAATGAGACTTAAGAAAGAGGTGCAGGTCTACACCATAAATTTTAATACAGCTACCTCATTTATCGTGGGCAATGATAACGCTAATATATTCGTTGCTCTGGTAAGTGCGAAATCAAGTATGGGTGGCTAAGGGTGCGTCTCAAGAGCATATCTATATAATAACATAATTCATGTCGTCGATGACCTAATCGAAAATCTCGATCTGTTTATATAACAGAATGATGGTCGTGGTTCCGTACCTAATCAAATTCTAACTATACTGTAATTTTGGACCTAATTCAATTGGACTATAATTGGTTGTTACTTATAGCAGTTATTGAAATGATACTGTGTAAGTACGGTCTTGTAGCGCTTATAGAAATATAGCCCACCCTGTATGCTCCCGAAGCTCTACGCTCTCCCACAATGCCACCGCAAGCAGAGAGTCTGCGTTCACGGCGAAAACGACTAGTTCGGGAGCGGCGTGCAAGAACGTGCTCTTTAGACGGCAAAACAGCAGAACAATGAATCCGACTGTCTCTGTAACAGGGTTACATTCGAGTCACTTTTAATAGGTGGTGTATGTGATTACACTACGGTTGGGGTCAGTATTGACCGGTTCAAAAGGTTTGAACCACTAGTTATTTTAACCAATCAGGGCAGGAGCCCTTGGGGGCGGCGTGTCAGCCATCCACGTGTCGGTACACAGGTGGTGTACTCTACATTTTAGCTAGGTACGAATTGGGTATGTTCTAATTAGTATTACATATAGTTTACATTAGTTTAAATTAATTTAGGCTAATTATATATTAAATATATTCAGTTTACATTTCACTCTATCTTACAGACGCACGACCTCGACCGGTCGTGCGTGTAGTGAGTGCCGTAGCGTAAGGGGAGCCCTCCCCTTAGCTACACCCTTAGTAAGGGAGCCTTGCCGTTAAGTCAGTAGCGAAGGCTACTAGTAAACCAAACCGGGAATCTTGGCCCCGAGTAGGAAAGCACTCTACTACTAAGCCCTTAATAAGGGCCTATCGGCTAAGTAGCGGCGAACGCCGCTTTAAGTAAAGTATTCCTCTGTGCGCTAACCGCACTGTGCGTATACGCACAGGCTACAGTCTCGGGAACGGCGTGCGAGAACGTGCTGTTGAGACGCAAGAAGAACAAAAACAACGACGCCAAGCTCAGGTAGCGTCAAGATGTGCTCGGCGTGCACGGCAGTTACCGCTAAACAGCTTGCGCGTAGCTGAACTGGAGTTCCCCTTTCACCACAGGAGATCCTCGCAAAGTCTGCCTCTATGCACTTTGTGTTCAACCGGGATAACGTTTGCTGGCACAACTACGGGGACATCCAGTGTATTGAGGAGCGCGTGAAGGGTCCATCATCCCTTGCACACCTACTTTTTACCATGTGTTGCGACCGCGGCAAGGTGGCCAACATTCCACCATTGACACAGCTACCAGATCCACTGCAAAGTCTGCTGCAGGATAACGCCTATTGCCCGGGCGTTACGCACCAACATCATGGCGTACAACAGTGCACTGTCCTTCCCATCCCTGGGTGCGAAGTTGGCTGAACGGTAGAGGTGTATACCTTTTGTAACAGGACTGATCCTGTTACAGGCTTACACTGTAATTGCGAGGAAGCGCGCAATACAATTAGGGCACGATTAGTTGATAACAACTAATCCTATACTAAAAGTAAATACAAATATCTACTTAGGTCTCAGAACGCAAAATTAAGAGTTTTTATTTAATGGGTGGTTAGCATCTAATAGTATAGTAATTACTTAACTAATATAATAATATCAAGTATTAAACTAACTGTACTATTAGTTAACCGGCATGATTCGGTATTTATACCGAATCGACTTCTCCTTCGTAGATTATAATAACTCATAATCTCTTATTTAAATTTCAGCCAACGCGTCTGAAATTTAACTGTGATATTGTAACTTGAATATCAATTATGTAATGGCACCCCATTACATCACCCCCCACTTAAGGTGGTTGGCCAATAATAATTCTTATTTTGGCCAATCATAGGTGTTACTTGTTGGTCGGAATTTCTCATTCACCAACTGATTGACCATCGACTCGATGGTCAAAGCCCGCGGCGGCGCTCTAAAGAGCGCTGCTGAAAACATTGAAGTAGCTTCTTCCTCCACCTCAGCACTAGGTGCTGAGGTGTTGAGTGACAACGGTGACGCTGCATTAGCAGCGTCAACTACGCAAAGGTCAGAAGACGTACCGTCTTCGACCACAGATGCTGCTAAGGCGGCATCTGGCAAGAAACAGGGAGATGTTGCTAATGCAACATCTCGCACGATGGCAACTACCGAATGGCATGTTTCCAATAGGGCCATGTTCGGGAGTTCTGACTCCGAACAAAGTGATGGGGATACAGCTGTCCCCACTAAAGGATCTAGCGAGTCGAAACTCGCTAGGTGCTCATCGCCTAACAGCGAACATGACTCTGGTGTCGCTGTCAGCTATGACAGCGACAATGATTATTACAGGTGGTTGCGGGAACGCAGAGCCCCACCTGGACCAAGTACTTCTCCACGTCGGGGTGATTTAACCCCGGCGCGTGGTGTTGAAGCAGGCGGTGCTCCGCCTGCAAAAAGAGCTCGAACAGAAGCGGCGCCTGCCGCTTCTAAAGCGTATCATCGTACGGAACCACATGTTCCGTACAGAGTGGGGTTTTGGACCCCTGGCCGGGCTATGCCCCCAACAGTGGCGGTCACCTTAGACGGGACTGACAGTATGCGTTGTTTGATATCAACGTGCTGGATGACTGCGAAGACATCCAGTCACGTCGATTCGATCCAAGTACAGACGATAGACGTATGTACTTTATTGACCTCTTTTTCCAGGTTCGATATTATTCGAGCCGGAAAGGGTCAAGGAAGAACAGGGACGATAAAGACGCCCTGACTCAGAGTTGGAATGATTTTGTTGACAACTACAACAAAAGCCCAGATGATTACGTGAATAAAGTTCACGTAATGCGCGAGCACTTTTTAAAGCACTCGCGAACAAGAAAAATGGAGTACATCCATTTTGCTTGCATCAAAGAAGGGTTAAAGTGTGGTGTCCCTTCTCACCTCGTTTGCCCGCGGTGTACGCAGGGCGCTCCTCGTCTGTCAGAGGAGGAGTTGCGGGGGTACGGCGGTTTTTCCGTACCCGCCGAAATTCAGGGCTTAATCGATGCCATAAATGCATCAACACCTAGTGTTGATGCTACTTCGCATTATGAGTTTGAGACTCCTTCTCAAACTCATTTAAAAGGTCTGGGGCGTCGGACCTCAGAACCTCAATCGGCTCCCAATAGTCGAACTCTTGGGGGTAACCCAGCCAGCGTACTATGTACTCGGTACGCTGCCCCTCATTGTCTGCAGCCATTGCTGCAGACACATATTCATCATATGCAGCTTCAGTTTCATTTGAAGCTGCTTCCGCTGCTACTGTACTTTCAGTAGAAGGGCCATCGTTTTGTTCACAAGTTGCAGTTGCAACTTGCGCATTGACTCGCTCAAAATTTGAGGGGGTCCCTCCCCCACTTAGATTTGGCGTACCGCCAAGTAAAGCTGGGGTTCGTGGATTCCTTAAGGCATTCAAG
>CM047580.1:36244029-36268316 GCA_026184515.1 Peronosclerospora sorghi | reverse complement strand
ATACCGCGAAAAGATGTCATCATTGATGGCATGTGCGGGAGCACCATCTTTAGTGCTCTCTATCTAAAAGATGGTTTTTATCAAATTCTAATGCGTGAGAAAGATATCCCTCTCACGGCGGTAAGAACCCCAAGAGGCATGCTTTGGGAGTGGCTTGTTATGCCGCAGGGGCTTCGAAATGCCCTTTCTACGTTTAACAGATGCGTAACGCATCTATTACGCTGTGGTGGAGTCAAGTTCAAAATCGAACACGGTTGTGTCGAGAACCTGACCACCACCATCGTGCCCAGCCTTCCAACTTACGGGGGGGTACCCCGCGAACCTCCACTCAAAATCTGGTCCGATCGCACGCTGCTGACAGACGACTGGTCATCATCCAAAGACAATTGGTCCGATTCACTTAAGTTCATCTCACCTTGTGTACCCGATGGAATGGTCTAGTTACACACTCGGTGGATCGGGATCGCAGATCGATCTGATTCAGTCTTGAATATGAGACCGTGCTGGCTAGGTGTACCTGGGGCGGAACTCTTCACCCCAGGTACGTACAGACCAGAAACATTTCCAAAGATAAATTCCAATAGGTCGATCGTCCAAACGATCTAGACCTGACCAATACGAAGTAATAGAGGGTAGACCAATCAACCGGTCTATCCCCTGATCAATATGAGAGAAGACCGAAACCGATCTAAACTCCAACCAATGTTACAATAAGCCAATATGTCCACGTAAAGACCCAATATGCCCGTGAAACTCCACAAACGATATCTTCACGTAAAGACCAATCCAGTGAATAGCACGTTCCAAACGTACTTGACTTAAAGTGTCGAGATCGCCAAATCGTACTCCCGTCGAGGGACTTCCGGTGGCCAAAGTGCGCGTGCAGCGCGTCCAGACCGGGTATAATAGGCAAGAGGGGATAATTCAACCCTCTTCCCCCAAACACTCCGCGGCGGGCGGAGGAGACTAGTGTACGTGAAAAGAATAACGGCGACCCTTACTGCGGTGTAGACCAAAAGACTTTTACTTGGAAAATCCGCAACCAAAAGACTTCTACTTGGAAAAATCGCAACTAACCAATAATACTACCTCCCTATGGTCCCTAATGTACCCACACAAAATTATGTAAAATACCCAATGTCAGGTGACTCACCCAAGACCTGCGTCCTTGATACTCCTTGAATCTAATAGGCTAAAAATTTCCCCTTGTTTAGACCAATCGGAAACTCGACCAACTGCCTTGACCAAAAGTGACCAAATTTGTGGTACACTTCACCACAGCCGCCCCTGAGTCCGACCGTGTCGCACAACGATAACGGTCCGACTCACCCATCACTCGACCAACTGGACCTTGGTCACTCACACTTCTTCCCCATGGATCAAGCATCTTCGACACCTGCGTCAGGTACTGCCTTTACTGCACTTGATCTTATTATTCTTCCCTTTGATGCTTGTTCTTGTTGTTCTTGCAGAAACTCTATGCGCCGAGTCGCCCCACCTTGCTTCGCCTGTCCGGTAGGCTCGGTCTGACAGACCACGTAACTCTCGTGCACTACAAACATCGGAAGGGCGTCAGACTGAAGCCTACACGCAGATGCAGGATATGCTTGCAGAAAACATGCGTCTCAGGACCCAGGTGGTCCACCAGGCAACACGAGGTGCGCATCTTTGGTCTTCGTCTTGTACTTGTCTTGACCCTCGTTTGTCTTCAGCTCTCATCCCTCCCAGCGTCGTCAAGGCAATAGGTGCCTTGCTTGATGCCGATAGGCAGTCCGACGATCATGTTGACCAGCTTCGACCAATTTTAGAGGAGCGGGTAAGCGCGCGTCATGAGCTGTCCCGTCTGGAGGCTCATCAGTCCCATCTCCGGGATCAACTTGCACTTATTCGCCGGCAGCAGCTGGACGGAAAGTTTGACGCGACCTCACTGCGCATGCAAGGCGACGACTTCGCGCGACGCATTGCCGAGCTTCAGATTTCAATTAAAGACCAGACCGGGAAGGTCCGGTCTTATCAAGACAAGTCAGACGCTTGGACGCTAGAGTCGGGTCGTCGTCAGGTGGCACTAGACCAGTGCCGCCAGCGCTTGATGAACTTGCTGCATCCGTGTTCGGCTGCTTCCCAGCATAGATTGGTCTGCGTCGGCAACCTTAGTCGCCTCGGAGCAAGACCAAGACCGCTTGCAGCAGGACCAATACCGACATCGTTCATTGGCTGATATTCATCATCCCGAAATTGCACAAAAATTGAAGAAGCGCGCGGACGCGCCGGGTATCTCGAGGGCGCGGGGCACTGCGCGCGAACCCAGACTCGGGGGGAATCGTGCAGTGCCTCATAAGCGAGCCAAGACACAGGCGCTTCTTATGGACTCGGACTCGGACATGGACGAAATCTACAGCCCCTCGGAATGTCTAGCGCCCTCGCGCCGTACTGCAAATCGCACCAAGCACACAGGGGTCTCGTCCTAGGAGTACTCCAGCGAAGGGTCATGCGATTCCGAGTTTATGGTCACCATCCAGTCCAAGTCACGAACGAATTTACGTAAAAGTTTCATCCAAGTGGCGTCGACATTGGGGTCAGAACAGAAGACCGGTTTGCCAAGTGACGCCACACCAGTATCGACACCAGCGAAGCCGGCGCCTTCGGTTCTCCCCGGGACATCCGAGATTCACAAGTACGCTCTACTGAAGAACATGGCGGTTGACACCAGCTCCCTTCCGCCGCGGACGTTTGAAATTACTTTGCCGTGGTCGTCGGGGCAAATCGGCTGTTTGCGCCGGTCTACCCTGACCAAGCAGCTTCTGGTCCGGTCTTTCTCTCGCCCGGACCCCTGGCTTTTTCCACCGTCCAAGAAAACCCCTGCCGCGTCTGCATGGAGGGAGGACTTGATTACGTCGGCGCAGATCTCCCGCCTATACGGCGATGAACCATGGAAAATTTTCGAACACCCCAAGATAGGACTTGTGTTCCACTTGACTCCGTGGATCGGCACTTTGCTAGGCCGGGTGAAGAATTTCAACAAGATCCACTGCCAAGCAATTTGGAAGGCGTCCGACTACTTGATGCTTCCCCCCGACCGGGTGCGACAAGATCCGGGCCTGGCGACGTTCCAGAGCAAGCGCAAGCGACGTCGAATTCGGGCGGGCGAGGCTTGTCAGTCCCTGTGCCAGTACATTTTGGACGGAATGCGAGCCCGCGAGTGTGAAGTCGACGTATTCTTGTACCCGGTGTTCCTCCACATGCCGAGGCGTCGCGTTGAGAAGACCAGACTGCTGGCCAACGACGGCATATGGTACCCCGGTATTGATTGCACTGAGCCGGTCGACCTCAAGGATGCTTTGGTCCAGCTTGACCGGAAGGACCCCTGGCGTACCAGTTTCAGGATCAAGTGAAAAATTATCCGTCGATGGTCATCGGCCGTCTGTGGGGCGATAGCAAGTTAAGTCGCAGGTAGTCGACCAGATAACTCGTAATACGTGTCATCATTTCTTTTTCATATGTCCGATCGTCAAATCACTTGAACTAATTTTACCACTCTCTCCATAGTTGCACCGAAAACGTTATCGTAAACAGTTCCACCCCCATCACGAAAAATTGTCATCACATTCGTCATTCCGCTACTCCAATTCGTCACAGTTTATCACAATTTCACATCAACTCTGGACCTCCCACATCTTCACACCGGTCCAGACCGACCGATGCTACTGCGTGTCTTGGTCTTGTTCTTTATGAGTCTGCATCACTGCGAAGCGCTTACGACTGACTCGTTCTCGTTCGAACTATCGTAGAAGAGCCCCACAATTCAAGTCGAGCTCGTCGACCCAAGTTGATTCATCATGGTCCTTCCATCGGACCAGGTACTCTCGGTGAGTCCGACCGAACCTGGTCTTCTTGGTCGACCGAACATCTAAGACCTTCTCCACTTCAAACTCGTCTTCCTCTAATGGTCGTTCCCAACTGTCCTCCGGCAGTAACGCTTCATCGAAATAAAATCTTTTTTCTTTGTCTACCATACAGGGAGTTTTGGGTCGGTCAGGAAATTCTCGGACCAGCTTCAATTTGGACACATGCACGATCGGGAAGACCTTGTACTCTGTACCAGTTGTTACTAGACGGGCAGCGTGCTCACCGATCAGCTCGGCAACACGGAAAGGGCCGTGCCACATGTGATCCAGCTTCTTCGCATAGCCCTCTTTCACTCGGTCTAGGTATAGCCATACCCTCGCCCCTGGTTCTATACCGTGGGGTCGGACCTGGTCATTGGTCCGGTCTGCCCGGTCTTGTGTGGCCTGACGCAGCTTTTCGTTGACGACTTCTTTTGCATACTGGTAGTGTTTCTGGACCTGCATGCGCCAGCGTCGAGCATCGCGATCGCGGGTCCGGGTGCAACCGATAGGTATCGCAGCTTCCAGTGTCGACCGAGGGTCCCATCCATATGTCAGATAAAAAGGCGTTTCTCCTCGGACCCGATCGGTCGACGAGTTGAGTGCAAACACCAGCCTTTCTGCATACTCTTCCCAATCTCGCTGGCCTGGGTCAGCAACGTACATCTTTATCGCCCTCGTTATGGTCTGCACCATGCGTTCCGCCGATCCATTTGCTTGCGGACGATATGCCATCGTCGCACTCTGTTTCTGGCCCAGAATGTTATTGAACGACCGGAACACCTAGGCCATAAAACCGGGTTCCCGATCGTGCCTGATGACCTCGCTGGCGCCAAATCTTCGGAACACACATTCTTCGTAGCTCTGGGCGATCTGCTCCGCAGACCGAGATGCACTTGTCTTCGCAATAACTAGACCAGTGCACAGGTCTACCCAGATCAGCAGCTCAGTGTTGCCGCGCGTCGATCTAGGCAGTGACGGTATGTGGTCCATCGCTATGACCTGGAAAGGGTAGGTAGCTTCGATATTTCCGGGCGATCGCCCCTTGATTACCGGTCTACCCTTTCCGGTCTCGCAATCCGTGCAACAGCCCACATATTTCTGCACACTGCGGAAAAGACCTCTCCAGTGGAAGTGGGAAATGATCTTGTGATAGGTCCTGACTATGCCCTGATGTCCCCTTTCTGGACTCACGTGATAGTGATGAAGGACATCTGGATGCAACAACTCGGGGATCACTAATTTCGCCAGTCGGTCCCGGTCTGCACTGTCTTGGTCGGCATCGCGGCAGTAATACAATAATCCATTATCATCCACTTCGTAGCTATCCGCGATCTTGATTCACTCTTTCGCTTGATCGTTCGTCAACTTGGACAGTTCACCACGCAGGTAGGTCTTCAGGTTCATAATCCATTCTTCTTCGTCCTGCGCCTTGAGGATCCGTTCCATCCTTAACTATTGCACTGCATATTCGTTCAAACTTTCCTTCGGAAACGGTCGGCGAGACTTCTGAGCTTTTGATCTAGTCGCGACCATCACATGCACCTGGACTGGGGCGTTCTTGGGTCCGATCACCTCTGGGAGCCTGTTTATATTCACCAATTCATCCAGAACGGTCTTCTCGGTGATCGTAGCCCCGGTCTGGTCTTGCATGGCCTTGGTCGCGAGGTAGTAGGCGCTTCTGCTCCAGTCCCGTTTCACGTGCAATAGCTCGTGGTTGGGGTGGTCCTTCAATGCCTTCATTACTCGATCATTTAGCGTCCTTAGTCGTGGAGCCTTGCAGTCGATCTCTCCGGTGATCTGTCTGATCACTAGGTTGGAGTCACCACATATGATGACTCTCCCCTTCTCTTGCGACGACAGCAGGTCCAGACATAGAAGTAGACCTCGGTACTCCGCCTCGTTAACAGTAATATCCGGCGTGAAAACGGCAGCGGCTGCAACTATAGACCATTGTGGCAACTTTCACAATATGTCACTATAGGCGCCGACCTTCTTCTTCACGCTTGCCGATCCGTCAAAACTTAAGACCAAGAGCTCTTCGTCATGGTCGACGGTCGGTGGCGGTCTCGAAACTGACTGCCGAGGTTGCTTCCTCGGGGCAATCGCTATCAATGCTTCGTCCACTTCAGACCGAGGGGTGATACTGGCAGCTAATGTGCCCAATATCTCTTCCTAGCCCCCGGTGCACTTAACGACTTCGAGGGTCCACTGCGACAAGACCGCCGACCATCTGCCTAGACGTCCGTCCATCCCATTGGCTGATAATAGCCAGACCAAAGTATACCGCCTTGACAGGACCTTTATAGGTCGGCCGACCAGCAGGTTGTAACTCACATCCAGAATTCGTAGCAACGCCAGACCTTCTTTCTCGACAATTCCATAGTTCACTTCATTTGGTTTTAGCGTCCGGCTCGTAAACGTGACTGGATGATACACACCATCGTGATCTTGCACTAAAGTGGCCGAGATAGCCCACTTACTGGCATATACAATAATGGTCGGCACTTTTTCGGGAGCGAAATGCTTGAGAATCGGTGCCGTCGCCATCTTAACCTTCAACATACCAAAAGCAAACTTTGCACGCTTCATATGATCTTCGGCCTCCACTTGCGGACAAACTGCAGCAAGACCAGAGTCGGCGCCCCCATGTAAAGTTGCCCGGTCCTCTTCGCGCAACATACGGTAGTCCACTTCCCGGAGCTCATACAACACAGCCGCGTAGATAGCAAAATCTTCGATGAAGCGGCTGTAGTAGTTTAAACTTCCTAGGAAGGACTGCATTGCCTTCAGAGACTTGGGAAACGGGAGGTTGCTTAACGAATCCAGGTCCTTAGGATTAGCCTCTAGACCATTGTTCGAGACCATATGGCCTAAATAGGCGACCTTGGACATAACCCAAAAACTTTTATGGCGCTGATAGATAGGTTCCAGCGGTCGCATGTCTCCAACAATCGTTCAACCTTCTCGCACAGATCGTTCCATGACGAGGCAGGTATCAGAATGTCATCGATGTACGACCGCCTCCCTAGAACGGACGGTCCTCTTTCCCGATAGGGTTCACCCTCTCTATCTAAACACATCATAATTTTCAACAGGGTCCCGATCGGTCTTGATCTTGAAGTGTCCGTACAATGCGTTGTCTATCAGCCTTTGATAGATCTGGGGCGCGTTCTTCAGAGCGAACGGCATACGATTCCACTCGAAAAGACCAAACGGCGTCACAAATGCGGAAATCTCACGGGCTCGATCAGTCATCGAGACCACCCAAAATCCACTTGCCATATCTAGCGAACAATACCACAAGGTCTTGTCGAGGTCTTCCAACAGATCATTAATCAGCGGCATCGGGTACACCATGAGTTTAGTCAACCGATTTACCAGCCGATAGTCGATGCACAGTCTAATGTCAACGCCGTTCTTCTTGATAACAATTACGATCGGCGAGGCCCATGGCGAGGTCGACGGTCTAATAATCTTGGTGACCAACAGTCCTTTAATGAGATCAGAAAGCTTTTCACGGTACTGTGGCGCCACGCGTCGACATCGCTGGGCAATCGGCTTGGCATCTCCAACGTCAATGTCGCAAATCGCACCACGGGCGGCAGGTGGTAAGGCGTTGCCCTTTCCGATCAGCAGATGTCTTTTCTTCCATATGATATTCTTCAACTGCTCGATATGGTCTGGACTGTTAAGGTCTTGATCACCCACTTGTAAATCATCCATTGTAACTTCGGGCGAGTCGGCACACACTTCAGGGAGGACTGCCATTTGGCTTTCCAGCTCCTGAATGTACTGTTCCCCGCCTTCATGTATACAGACTTGTTCATCTTCTGGGGTGATATCACCTAGACCATCTGGACCGGCTGAACGCCCCTGGTCTTGATCGACGACGGGCTGTCCTTCACTGATATCGGTCTGATTAGGAATACCGTCATGGTCCGACCTAGCAATTTCATGTTCCCCTTCATCCGTTTCTTGCTCCGCTGTCGCCTGGTATTGTGCTGACACCACGTTGACTAACCTTGGCTCGTCTACCTGATTGTCCACCTTTCCTGGTGACTGCGGCGCCTTTCTTCGGACCAACATCTTTTTTGGGGTGACATAACTTGGTCTTTCCACTAAAGGCGAGGTATCCTCTTCCACGGACCCATCATCGCTGATAAGATCGGTGGTCGATTGGTACGCCCGGTTTTGCCACTCGACATACCGCCTCGACCCAATCGAGACGAACCCCATCTTCCTTGGTACCTTCCCTTCTGCTAACCACATGCCGACAATAGTGTTATTGTCCACTGTCAGCGGCTTGTCACCGATATTGGTAACACGGACAAAATCACGTCTACCAGCACTCTTTACGAAGGTCGGGACCCACCGATCGCCCCTGGTCAACCATAACTTCCTTGAACGAAAACCTTCTCAACCGGGGTATCGGCAGACCGACCGACTGGGATAGTGAGGTCTTGGTCCCACCGGACCAGATCGGTATACGAACCATACAGAGGTCTTCGACCAGCCAACTGGACCTGGACCTCATCCGGGAGTGTAAGCACTCCATGTGACAGGTATAGGCGAATACCAACTGGGACCGTGAAATCCATACCTAGTAAAGCGTCCTGACCAGCTATCCCGAAAAAGTAATTTTTACACGCGTTCTTCCTTCGGTCATATAAGAGTTTTCAACGATCCCGACGCATTCTTGTCTCTGGGTATCGTCTATACGACATCCGACCTTACGAGCAAAGGCGGAGTCGATTATCGAGACTTCAGCTCCAGAGTATAACAACATCGTCGCTTTCTGGTTATTAATCTTGCCACAGGCTTTCGCCTGCTTGAGCCATTTATCAGGCGCGTGATACTTCCAGTATCCGCGGATTCTCCAGGCAGCAAGTCCAACTGCATAACCACCTTGGTCCGGGAGTACTCATCGGTCTTCAGACTGTAGACCGGATGGTCTCGGTCGACGCAATTTGGAATAGAACGTGTATTGTCGGTCTTATCCTCCTTGCCGACATATGCATATATGTGAACCGTAGAACGCTCGGCTCGATCCAGATTCCAACCTGGCGAGCGTTCTAGTTTAACATCTTTTCCGCGTCCGGCGGCAGCATCCCCGCGTGTTTTTCCGGCACGTACCACTTGCGTATCATGTTAAAAAATTCTTCAATCTTGCAGTGGCCGGCCTAGTGGATATCTCCACATGACTTGCATACGAAAAGGCAATGGTCCGTCGGGTGGCCGCGTCTCTCGCACTTCTTGCACACCATCTTCTTCCAGCAGTTTGGACCATCATGTTTTCTCGACCCACAGTGGGAGCACTTCTGACGAGGTCGGTCTGAATCGGACTTGATTCCGTTCCTTCCCTTCCGGTCTACCTGGTCGGACTTCGACCTGGTCTTCGGGGCAGGTCCCGCAACATAGACGTAACGATACTGGTCTTCATCCGATGACTCCTGGCTAGATTGACTTCCACTTTCCCCTTCCGATCCCGTGCTGTCTTCGGCTACGATCGCCTTGACCGCTCGGGTCGGTCTGGTCCAGGGTCTCTTGACCGGATCGGTCTGGGTCTGGGTCTTGGATCGGTAGCGACCTGATCCACCAGCACTCTTCGCCCTCATGCTACGCGACTGCTGTAGCGTCCGTAGAGTCTGTTCAACTTCACCCGCGTCCCTAAGACGCAGCAGAGTAAGCTGGTCCGCCAGTTCTAGATCGTCCAGGGTACTAATGTAGTGACCCACATGTTCCAGAGCAGCACCGTTCGGCGGGTTATTCTCTTTAATTGTTATGCCGGCACGAAGTGCAGCCACGTTCAACCGATGCAAATACTCGATCGGTGTCTCGTCGATCCGCTACTGCATATGGTGATACTTGCGGGCACTCGAAAATCCGGAGTTACAATATTGCCCTTCAAACTCTGCACATAGCTGGTCCCAGTCAGACCGGACATCCCGACTTAGCTGTTGGATCCAGTTGGCAGCCGGTCCTTTCAACAAATCCCGGAAGATCAGACACTTTTCAATTTTCGGGGTCTGGTCTCGCAGGAACGCAGACTTGACCCGACCGAACCAAGACCGGGCCTGGTCTTCATCAGCATCCTTTCCAGTGAAGTCCTTGAGGTCGGTCGTCGCGGCCATACGGATGCGCGGAATCGCAGCAGATCCAAAGTCGTAAGCAATGGTGGAGGCTAGGTTAGTCTTGCGTGGCTTGCCAGCGCCCGTACCGTCTGACCCACAGTGGTCGTCAAGACCGCCGACCGACTCCATGTCACATTCACTTGTCTTGCTTGGTCTACGCGGTCTGGCCGGTTGCGGCTTGCGCTTTCCTTTTGCCGACTTGCTTATCACTTCGAGTGGGCTTGTACACAGATGTTACCGATTCCATATCCACATCTCGGCAAACATTGGCACTTCGCTGGGTAGACCGGTCTTGGACATGTGGGCGCAGAGGTGGTCTAACCCGGTCTTCCATGAAACGCTCCATCATCGTCTCAAACATGGCTTGGACTTTAGCTGGAGTCATGGGCAACGTGTTGATACCCTCCTTTTTTGTAACTGAAGCCTGTGGGGGTCGCTGGAGCCCCGACTGGCAAGCAGCCCTTTTCTGCCGCACGTCCTCTTTTTGTTCCGGATGGGCATGGTCCACCCCCATGGTCATCCTCTCGACACCAGTCTCCAACTCTGATGAGATGTTCGAGGCCGGTGGAGATTGATAAACCGATTCGTCATCAGAACCAATGTCAACAAGCGCTGTGGAGACTTCAGTGACCTTCACTGCTGCGTTGGAAGTTGGGCGGCGAACCGCCCCCACCAGTGGGACCAAATGGTCGTGGAAGGTCGACATCGACGATTTCAGCCTCCAAGTCTCAAATTCAAATAGTTTTTGGACATCGGCGGGGTTATGCATTTTAATGCCAACCTCCGCCAACATCGCGACCAAGTTCTTCACCAACAGTAATGGGCGATTACTCTGGATCGGCTCGGTAGTGGGACCGAGAAGATGCTCGGGGATCTGGAGGTTCAACACCCGAAAGACCACGTCAAAGTGAAGAAATCGTTTCAGCTCAAAAATGTGATACATCTTGTTTAGGTCTTCTTCAGAGATGCATCCATCTCCGACCTGCGACTTTTCTTCGAGGTCGTCTTCGTCTGCCGGCATTCCCAACCCTTTCTTGGGAATCTTGGGGACCATGGGGAGGTTCGTCTGATCGTTCTGATCAGCCTCCAAGTATTTTTCGTCTTTTAATTTTCCATCAACTTTTTTATGCACATACATAGGATCAGGACCAAGGTCCTGATCCTTTCCGGGACTATAGCAGGACTTGCTATAGTCCCGATCAGCTCCGGTGGGAGCCTTTTGGGGAGGAGAAAAATTATTAATCCCGATCTGGTCCTCCACCATGCCATACCGGACATCGCCATCTTTATCGAGAACGAAGACGTAAGGTGATAGCCTTTCCTTACGCCCTCTCCAGAACGATTCTAAATTTAAATCTTCAAATTCAATCTTTGATGACACCTCGCGGTGATATCCACGATCACCAAGTGATCGGGCACGCGCACCATTGTGGTGGAGTCAAGTTCAAAATCGAACACGGTTGTGTCGAGAACCTGGCCACCACCATCGTGCCCAGACTTCCAACTTACGGGGGGGGGTACCCCGCGAACCTCCACTCGAAATCAGGTCCGATCGCACGCTGCTGGCAGACGACTGGTCATCATCCAAAGACAATTGGTCCGATTCACTTAAGTTCATCTCACCTTGTGTAACCGATGGAATGGGCTAGTTACACACTCGGTGGATCGGGATCGCAGATCGATCTGATTCAGTCTTGAATATGTGACCGTGCTGGCTAGGTGTACCTGGGGCGGAACTCTTCACCCCAGGTACGTACAGACCAGAAACACTTCCAAAAGATAAATTCCAATAGGTCGATCGTCCAAACGATCTAGACCTGACCAATACGAAGTAATAGAGGGTAGACCAATCAACCGGTCTATCCCCTGATCAATATGAGAGAAGACCGAAACCGATCTAAACTCCAACCAATGTTACAATAAGCCAATACGTCCACGTAAAGACCCAATATGCTCGTGAAACTCCACAAACGATATCTCCACGCCAAGACCAATCCAGTGAATAGCACGTTCCAAACGTACTTGAGCCAAAGTGTCGAGATCGCCAAATCGTACTCCCGTCGAGGGACTTCCGGTGGCCAAAGTGCGCGTGCGGCACGTCCAGACCGGGTATAATAGGCAAGAGGGAAAATAATTCGACCCTCTGCCCCCAAACACTCCGCGGCGGGCGGAGGCGACTAGTGTACGTGAAAAGAATAACGGCGACTCTTGCTGCGGTGTAGACCAAAAGAATTTTACTTGGAAAATCCGCAACCAAAAGACTTCTACTTGGAAAAATCGCAACTAACCAATAATACTACCTCCCTATGGTCCCTAATGTACCCACACAAAATTATGTAAAATACCCAATGTCAGGTGACTCACCCAAGACCTGCGTTCTTGATACTCCTTGAATCTGATAGGCTAAAAAGCCCCCCTTGTTTAGACCAATCGGAAACTCGACCAACTGCCTTGACCAAAAGTGACCAAATTTGTGATACACTTCACCACAACGTCCGGTGCGAGAATTCTCACCGAGTTATTTCGATGACGTGTTCATCCATAGTAAGGATGAACACGATAAAAGCGATGTAGATGTCCATAGGGAACATCTACGTCGAGTGTTAGAGCTTATGCGTAAGCAAAATCTCTATGCAAAGCTAAAGAAGTGCACGTTTGGTGCACCTGATATACCCGTTCTTGGATGTTTTGTGGGAAAGAACGGGGTGCGTCCTGATCCAGAAAAGATCAGGGTGATCGTTGAATGCCCTACGCCAAACAACGTTAAGGAACTTCGAAAGTTCCTTGGGTTGGCAACATATTTGCACAAGTATTCGTGCAACTATGCCGGGTTAATATGACCTCTTTCTCAATTACTTAAGAAAGATGTCGAATGGCATTGGGATACCCAATGCCAAGATGCTTTTGATGCAGTCAAGAGAGCTTGACTGAAGCGCCTGTCTTGGATATAGCCGATAACGAGCGTCCGTTCCACGTCGTTTGCGACGCGAGCGATTTCGATATCGGCCGTGCTTTGATGCAGCGTGATCACGATGATCGTGATCGCTTAATCTGCTATCAATCGCGTCAGTTGCACCCAGCCGAGCGCAACTATCCATTGCATGACAAGGAACTCCTTGTCATGAAGTATGCACTGGCCAAGTTTCGAATCTATCTCGTGGGAGATAGACCGTTTGTGGTTTACACGGACCATGCGTCGCTACGCAAGGCCGTGAATTGACCACACATTTCTCCAAGAATGGCTCGATGGCTGTCATTCTTTGCTGAATACAACTTTACGGTTGAATACAAACCCGGAAAGTTGAACGTGATAGCGGATGCGCTATCACGAAGGCCCGATTACGAGACGAAACCGTCCGTAACCGAAGGTGCCAGTGCAAACTCGATCCGTTGCACTGCTTTGTCGTCGTCAATTATACGACAAGTAAGCGAGGCGTAAAAAACAGACGAGGATACACGTCTGTTGATTGATTACTTAAGTAATCAATCAAGTGAGAAGCGCGACGAACTCCCAGAGTTCCTCCGCGCTTGCATGCATTGATATCGACTGCACGATGGTCTGCTGCTTTACAGCACAGACCAAAAAGATGAAAGTCGCATCGTCCTTCCAAACGACGATGATCTCAAACATCAAATTATGTTTGAGTATCATGATGCACCGATCTCGGGGCATCAAGGTCGAGAGAAGACATACGCTTCTCTCGCACGTGACTTTTACTGGCGAAACCAGTACAAGTGGGTACGCAAATACGTACGCGCTTGCGATACTTACCAGTGCGTTAAGCCTGCGCAGTCTGCACAGGCTCCGCTGCAATCTCTGCCGGTTCCGACAGAGTGTTGGAAGTCCATTTCAATGGACTTCGTATTCGGTCTTCCACCCGACAATAGTCGGAAGACCGGAATAGTGGTCTTTGTAGACCGTTTCAGTAAAATGGTACATCTTACTGCAGTATCAGCGAACGTAACCGCCGCTCAAACAGCGCGGATATTCGTTGATACGGTATTCCGTTTGCACGGAATGCCGGAAGACATTTTCTCGGATAGAGATCCGAGATTTACAGGACGTTTCTGGCAAGAAACGTTCTCATTGTTGGGAACCCAGTTGAAGATGTCAACTGCGGACCATCCGGAAACGGATTGGCAGACGGAACGGGTTAACCGCGTTCTCGGAGACATGTTGCGATCATACGCACATGCCTTTGAACAGTGGAGTGACTATCTGCCACTCACTGAATTTGCGATTAACAATTCGGTGCATGCTTCAACTAAGCATACACCGTTCTACTTGAATGCCTTAAGGAATCCACGAACCCCAGCTTTACTTGGCGGTAAGCCAAATCTAAGTGGGGGAGGGACCCGCTCAAATTTTGAGCGAGTCAATGCGCAAGTTGCAACTGCAACTTGTAAACAAAACGATGGCCCTCCTACTGAAAGTACAGTAGAAGCGGAAGCAGCTTCAAATGAAACTGAAGCTGCATATGATGAATATGTGTCTGCAGCAATGGCTGCAGACAATGACGGCAACGCACCTACTGCTGATAAAGCAGTAGATGAATTCGTATTACAGCTCCAAGCTGTAATACGCTATATAAAAGATGCACTTGCTTCTGCTTTGGATAAGCAGAAGAAAAATGCAGACAAGCAAGGAAGGAAGAACAAAAACTCCTTTCGGAAAGGCGAATTGGTATTATTAAGTACTACCAATTTTCCTATACATGCAATAAGCAACTTCCCTACACGGAAGTTGCTTCCTAAGTACATTGGACCTTTCAAGGTCCAAGAGATTCGGGGGAGTGCCTATATTTTAGACATTCCCACAGCAATGCGGCTCCACCCAACATTCTATGTTGGGCGGATCAAACCGTATCATTCGTCTTCGTCTTACGACGAGACACAGAACCACGGAAGATACCGTGCTTCTCCAAGTCTCCCAAGATAGACTTGTAATCGGCTTCTAGCCGTTGATGAGCAGAGCGGAGAGTCATTACCTCCGCCTTCGACTGCTCAAGATCAACCTTTTGCCGATAGAGCTCTTCCTTACAGCGGGAAAGCTCGATGTACAGAAGATCATTCTTCTGCTGAAGGGCAGTGTGCGCCCCGAGGATGTCGCGGACATTTTCGCGAAGATACCGATATGTCTTCACAGAGTGAGACATATCGCTGCTCAAGGAGGAACAACCCTCCTCGAGTTTGCGGAGCAAAGAACTATGCTCTGCAACAACAACGGGGAGGAATTTCTCAACCTCCGCCGCCCCTGATCAATAATCAGGGGAGTAAGCGATACATTCTCGAGCGCTTGATCTCGAAGCGCTCGGTGCCTTCGAAGAAGGGGCAGCGTACCGATTACTTAGTACACTGGCTGGGTTATCCCCAAGAGTTTGACTCTTGGGAGCTGATTGAGGTTCTGAGGGCCGACGCTCCAGACCTTTTAACTGAGTTTGAGAAGAAGTCTCAAACTCATAATGCGAACTAGCGTCAACACTAGGTGTTGATACATCTAGGGCATCGATTAAGCCCTGAATTTCGGCGGGTACGGAAAAACCGCCGTACCCCGCAACTCCTCCTCTGACAGACGAGGAGTGCCCTGCGTACACCGCGGGCAAACGAGGTGAGAAGGGACACCACACTTTAACCCTTCTTTGATGCAAGCATAATGGATGTATTCCATTTTGCCTGTTCGTGAGTGATTTAAAAAGTGCTCGCGCATTACGTGAACTTTATTCACGTAATCATCTGGGCTTTTGTTGTAGTTGTCAACAAAAGCATTCCAACTCTGAGTCAGGGCGTCTTTATCGTCCCTGTTCTTCCTTGACCCTTTCCGGCTCGAATAATATCGAACCTGGAAAAAGAGGTCAATAAAGTACAGACGTCTATCGTCTGTACTTGGATCGAATCGACGTGACTGGATGTCTTCGCAGTCATCCAGCACGTTGATATCAAACAACGCATACTGTCAGTCCCGTCTACGGTGACCGCCACTGTTGGGGGCATAGCCCGGCCAGGGGTCCAAAACCCCACTCTGTACGGAACATGTGGTTCCGTACGATGATACGCTTTAGAAGCGGCAGGCGCCGCTTCTGTTCGAGCTCTTTTTGCAGGCGGAGCACCGCCTGCTTCAACACCACGCGCCGGGGTTAAATCACCCCGACGTGGAGAAGTACTTGGTCCAGGTGGGGCTCTGCGTTCCCGCAACCACCTGTAATAATCATTGTCGCTGTCATAGCTGACAGCGACACCAGAGTCATGTTCGCTGTTAGGCGATGAGCACCTAGCGAGTTTCGACTCGCTAGATCCTTTAGTGGGGACAGCTGTATCCCCATCACTTTGTTCGGAGTCAGAACTCCCGAACATGGCCCTATTGGAAACATGCCATTCGGTAGTTGCCATCGTGCGAGATGTTGCATTAGCAACATCTCCCTGTTTCTTGCCAGATGCCGCCTTAGCAGTATCTGTGGTCGAAGACGGTACGTCTTCCGACCTTTTCGTAGTTGACGCTGCTAATGCAGCGTCACCGTTGTCACTCAACGCCTCAGCACTAGGTGCTGAGGTGTTGAGTGACAACGGTGACAACACCTCAGCACCTAGTGCTGAGGCGGAGGAAGAAGCTCCTTCAATGCTTTCAGCAGCGCTCTTTAGAGCGCCGCCGCGTGCACGACCATCGAGTCGATGGTCAATCAGTTGGTGAATGAGAAATTCCGACCAACAAGTGCCGCCTATGATTGGCCAAAATAAGAATTATTATTGGCCAACCACTTTAAGTGGGGGGTGATGTAATGGGGTGCCATTACATAATTGATATTCAAGTTAGAATATCACATTTGAATTTCAGACGCGTTGGCTGAAATTTAAAGAAGAGATTATAAGTTATTATAATCTACGAAGGAGAAGTCGATTCGGTATAAATATCGAATCATGCAGGTTAACTAATAGTACAGTTAGTTTAATACTTGATATTATTATATTAGTTAGGTAATTACTATACTATTAGATGCTAACCACCCATTTAATAAACACTCTTAATTTTGCGTTCTAAAGAATAAGTAAATACTTATATTTACTTTTAGTATAGGATTAGTTGTTACCAACTAATCCTGCCCTTTTTGTATTGCGCGCTTCCTCGCAAAATACAGTGTAAGCCCGTAACAGGATCAGTCCTGTTACAATACAGGCATGTTATCCTCGTCACCGAGGGCTTGTTCCGCATAACCAAGCTTAGATAAATTTCGGCGTGTAGAACTCATCAATATGTCTCTGTAGCTGAGCAATTTTCCGACTCCAACGCTAGCGGCCGATGTGATTCATGCAAACGGCTTTCATCTCAGAAAAATTTGACTGCATTGCATCTGGTCTTGCAAAAGCCTCACCCAACTCAGCCATTACAGCTTCCAATTGACCCTCTTAGGCACGCTTTTGCTGCGCCCATTCAAGTTGGGTATTTTCCAACTGACGTTCAAGCTCCTACGTTGCTCTACTTGTTCATAGATTGCTTTCTTTTATTTGAAGCTAGCTGTTTTTTCAATGCTCGAATGGTAATACCTTTGTTTTTAGTGCAACAAAATCCGCTTCGTACCTCACCAATTCTTGCTTAACTTTCTGTTCTCGCCCAACAAATCACTAGTTATAAGCTGGTGAAGCCCCAAGTGCTAGTGCTGGCTCAGGAAATACAGCAGCATTGAGTCCTTTCTTACAACTTTATAACAGCGATCTACAAAAAAGAAATTTGACTCGAAGTGTGAAATTATCAATTTTCTTCTGATAAACCGTGAGAAAAGGGTAGCTTTACAAGCAACAGTAGCCAATCGTCTGAATCGATTGGTAGTTTTTTCGGGAGCGTGCACTACCTTTTGTTTCTTTTCATCGTACTTCTATGAGAATCGAGCAGCACGCGCTTGCCAAAGCAGCCGGACAACACACATTAATGTATCATAGATGTGCGCGGATGCGGACACCTATCACCCTTTCTACTGCTGGAAGGCGTTACAGCGGTCATGGTGCCACTAAGTTTTCTGGACCTGTTGAAATGTTTCTTCGTCCATTTGCGCAAGAACTTAGGAAACTTGAGTCGTAGATATCGATTTTAACCTTGAATAAACTGAATTTGATTTTGTTCAATATGTCGCAACCACGTAACCGTTCTTGATGAATACCCCAAGGTAGTTCGTAAACATTTGATGAAGATGGTCAAGTCAGGGTTTTTCCTAACACGTAAATATGAATGGGCCTAGTGTTGAAACTAATTGCGATACTACAGTAGTTATATAACTAGACTAATTATAAGTACCCAATTTTAGAGCTTAAAAAGGTAGAAAAAATAACATTGCATACCGTTTTTCAATTAAAACCGGTATAGTGCACACTTTAAATAGGGTTGGGGCTTGGGGAGTGACCACGTATGTACTACCGTCCAGGGCGTAGGAATTTGCATCACGAGTTCCTAGAAAAATTCAAGCGGACGCATTTCGGCTGAACGCCATTTCTTGTTCATTGCCCTAATGATGCATTGACTACACTTTCAGATATGGCCGCATGATGCCAAAACGATTTTTTTGGTCCGTGCTTCGCTGATGACGGGGCTTATGAACCTCAAGTAGAAATTTCCATATCGGCACTATGAGCACAATAGAAAGCTGTGTTGTTGACAACTTTTCCACTGGTGCTTTTGATCAGATGAGTTTCTCGCTAGGGAACCGAATTCTTAAGATACCGAAAGCTTGGATTTAGGCGGATCATATTGCTACGGGAATCGCTCCATTAAAGTTAAACTGTCCTGTACAACCCATTTACATGTTTCATCTTATCTTCTCAGTAATCTACTCTGGAGGCCGTCCATAAACCATCCATGGATACTCCAAGACTCACCGTCCACTTCGCAACGAGATCTGCCAGACCGATTCAGATTTAAATTTGGCCCGTGCTCGGATACTTGACTACGTACTTTTCGCATCTCCGCAGTCTTTGTTATTTTAATTCGTTCGGACAACTTGGCTGGCGGGGTCATTGAGATTTTCCGTTTGCAGCTGTTTCCCGCGCCTTCGACCTTACAAAAGCAGCTTCCTTTGACTGACTGTTCCACATACTTATCTTCCTCAATATAAAGCCCGCCACACAATGGCTCGGTACTGACTTCTCGCTGCTCTTTAAAAGAAGGCAACAAATTTACAACTAATTTGGTGTCTGACGTTAACCCTTCTAATGCAACTTCAGGCCCATCTGAACAAACTTCCGTTTTAGCTGCAGCTTCCGCGGAAAGGGCAATGAGATCAAAATTGCTGTTCCTGGCATTGCTTGAGGATGTAGGGCTTGAGACGCAGACGCATGGGGCAGGTGAATGGGAAGATGCAACCATGGAAGCGGTCAGTACCTCAATTACTGATTAAAAAACGAACCATACCACACACAGTCAACACTATGCACGCACGGGCAAAAGCTATGCACAGGCACGAAGCACGCACCCATCCATCCGTACTACAACAGCAGATACAGACAGACGAAAGGACGTTAATTAACCTTTAACACGTCGGGGTCGGCTTTTACGACTGGAAGGTAGCGCTTCAGGAGCAGCGGGTTTGTTTCGTCGACCAGAAGTTGCCACTTGCACTACGCCGTCACTTTTCTTGGCTTCGCCAACTTCCAACTCTTCCGACTTTTCGTCATTTCCATTCGCTTCTGCACGAAGTAGTCATAACACAGTCACCATCACTTTTACTCTCCACCAATTGACGCACGACTTCACGACAAACCTTCGAGTTGTTCATCATTCGTAGCATGCTTGGACGGACGACCAGGTCCACGTTTGCCTGACTTTAATCCAGGGTATGAAGAAGGTCTTTTCCCCGTCAAAACTGGTGCCGTCGAGTAACCGTACAATTCCTGGTAGCGATTGCTGAAGTCTCTGTAGAGGTGGAACCATTGCTCCGGAGAGCATTCTTTCTTTTTTTCTTCTAGAGGCTCTGACAGCTTGCTAGAGTACTCAATCGGAAGTGTGCCTGGTCCCGAAAACAGCAGAGGCGACGTCCCCGCCTTAGCACGTTGCGTGCCTTCCACGTATTTGGGAAAGTTCTTGCCAATATTCTTGGACGCGCGATCTTCAAAGTTGTCTCGGAATGATGCCACGTTCTTCTTTTGCATCCAACATCGCGAGCGTTTATCTTCATTAAACGAATCATAAAACTCGACATAGAGTTTCGTTTCTTCTTCAAGACCCTGGGCAGCCAGAGCCGTTGCGGGAGCACGTAGAACGACCTAGCGTAGGGTTTACTCACATTAACACCGTTTTAAAGTAGATTAAAGAACTACCGGGGACGTACAAAAGCCGGCCACCAGGGCCACTTGGTAAGTTTGGCCCAGCATTTCTTGACGATTGTGTACGTGTGTAGTGGGGCCAGACGCTGCTTGTCCACGCCAATCCACTGGTTGTAATCTTCGTCCCATCCGTCGTACTTGATTTCCACCTTGTCGAGGTTCTCCTCTTTCCCCACGTCCACGATTACGCCTGTGTTCCAGATACCCTCGTCGTCCAGCACGTCTGTAAAGCGAGAGAGTAAGGAGAGAGAAGATTAAGTGTCGATACAAGGTCAAATGAGGTGACACTCTCCCACGCACCCACGCGCAGACCAATGTCTAGCGGCATTTCCTTAGTCATAACCTAATTTTCTCCTTCCCGTTGGATGTTCTCGAACGTTAGTAAGTGTCTTGTAATGACTATACACCATGAAAATTCTCGTCCATAAAAATTGATACGGTACCGAGATCTATTTTGCCTTAATATTTAGCTAAGTAGTCATTTCAGGGCTGATTAAACCTAAAAATTTTGAAACCGGATTTAAGGTTTGAATAAAACCTAATAAAACCTGAATTCAAACCTAAGTCGCACAGTTTATACCACTTACACAGCCACCTCACAGGTATATAGAGTAATTACCTGGGGCTCCTGAGCAAAAACACATTATGAGCAGACCGCAAAGCCAAGATACATGGATGAAAAATGTGCAAATCCTACATAAAACTAAAGGGGCTAAACTAGGATAATATTTGAAAGGAATCCTAATAGTACTCCAGTAGCGCTAATTGCCATCATCTTCGGAACCCGAGTTGTCGTCACTGCCCACATTAACCGCAACATCAGCAACTACCGGGTAGTTTGTCTGGAGAAATCTTGAGGTTTGGCTTGCAATTCGAAAATTTGCTTCTCTCAACTAGTGGTGACTCATATCATTATAAAACCTTGATTAAAACCTATCTCCAAACCATTTAGGTTTTATTGCAAACCTAATAAAACCTAATGCATTAAAACCTATTTCAACCAGCTTCCCTCTCGATTTGAATACGAATATATATTACTAGTGAATGGTACCCATCCTTTGGACGAATTGTTTCATTAAAATTTCATTGAAATTACAGTATAGCTACACTTACTTTGAAAAAAAAGAAAAGAGTTCTTTTTGCTGCCAACAACTGCGCGTGCATTGACTGCTCTCATCATTGCGAGTTAAACTCTCTAACGTAGTGCTCCGTTGTCGTAGTTCTTCAGACTCAGTTCACAAAAGGACGGAGAGTTCTCCGGTGCTGTCGACCGTGAAAAGGCGACGTACAACTGGCCATGCGAGAGCACGTCCCTTGTGAGACATATGCCAGCCTTGTGCAGAGTCTGTCTCTGTGATTTGTTTATCTTCATCGCATGGGCCAAGCGCACAGGAAACTGCTTCCTACGGACCGTGTAGGGCAGGCCGGATTGCTCGGTTGTTAATGAAATGCGCGGGATAAGGCAAACGTACCCTGCATGATCACCCGTCAAGACTTTAGCTTCAATCACAAGTTCCGAACACCGGCTGACAATGAGTTCTAGATCCACCACCTGACCCCTCCATCCGCTGCCGCACCTGCTTGTACAACTGCACGTACGGGTTGTGCTGTTCGAGAAAGGCTTGATCTTACCCCATGATGCACAAATCCAGATGCGGAAAGACATTCCAGCAGCCACCAAGGGCCATGCTATTGCCGGTGATATACAACTTCGAGAACTTCCTTGGCTGACTGGACTCCGGCAACGCGATCCCATTCGTTGATACAGGGCACCTTGGAGTCGAAAGGTGTAATGGGGTGCCATTACATAATTGATATTCAAGTTAGAATATCACAGTTAAATTTCAGACGCGTTGGATGAAATTTAAATAAGAGATTATAAGTTATTATAATCTACGAAGGAGAAGTCGATTCGGTATAGATACCGAATCATGCAGGTTAACTAATAGTACAGTTAGTTGAATACTTGATATTATTATATTAGTTAAGTAATTACTATACTATTAGATGCTAACCACCCATTAAATAAAAACTCTTAATTTTGCGTTCTGAGACCTAAGTAGATATTTGTATTTACTTTTAGTATAGGATTAGTTGTTATCAACTAATCGTGCCCTAATTGTGTTGTGCGCTTCCTCGCAATTACAGTGTAAGCCTGTAACAGGATCAGTCCTGTTACACCTGGTAGCACTTCGTGGTCCGTCTTAACGACCACAGTTCCGTTCCGCTAGTCAACTAGCGGACGAAAATTAAGAGCCGCTCGGCATCATGTCGCGAGACATGACGCCTGCCGAGCGAGAGAGAATGCTGGAAGTGGTGAATAAACACTTCCCTCACTTCTCGTCGCGTAGTAAAGACGCGACGGTGGAAATGGTTCGGTCTATGGGGACCGAAATCATTACCTTCCTTCTGGGTAAGTCCCCGGAGTAATTGGTAGAGGTGGTGAATCGCTTTAGGCGAAACCACCTAGAAAAGCCAGTACGGCGGGCGCCAGAGGCAGCGCGGAACGCAACTGCACCTGCAACACATAGCGTTGAAGTGGTAAAGGCGCGAGTACCGCCTTTACCGGTGAAGGGGGCGAGCCCCTTCGTAGATGGTTCGCAGAGGTGGAAGATGTCATCTCTGCGCAAAATATTGTTGACGAACGTCAACAGGCGTACTTCGCCACAACATGTCTGGGCGGCAGAGCCAGGGCATGGGCGATGAGTCGCAGAGCCACTGATGACTCTGCGTTCCTGACTTATCAGGAATTAAAAACTGAGATAAAGCTCAACTTTGAAGCTCCAGAAATGGAGATAAGTAGTCGGCAGGAGTTCATGGAACTCCGGCAAGGTAAGCTTGACCTTCAAGCTTACGCTCAGAAGACGCAATATTTGCTGTCAAATATTGTGTATGAGCCGGTGCCCCCTGCTATGCAGGTCACTGGCTTCATGAAGGGACTCAATGATGGTCCCGTCAAACAGAGTCTTTACCGGCACCCGCCAAAGACTCTAAGGTATGTCATTGATATGAGCATCCGTGAAGAGTTCAGCAAGCGATAAGCGTCATCGCATGCTGGGTACAGCCGAAGGGCTCAACAGCCCTTCGCTTTTGACATGCCGCAACAGCATGTCAATAATCAGCAGTCGAGCAGACGAAGTTCACACTTCGTCTCAAGAAACAGCCACCCTCGCCAGAGCATGGGCGGTGGAGGTTCAGAGCCGATGGACCTATCGGTTGCGGTTGCTTCGAACTCGAAGCAACCGAAATTTAAGAAGAATATTCGCTGCAATAGATGCGCGAAAATGGGGCATTTTGCCCATGAGTGTATGGCACCGCGTCCAGTGCCACGCTGTCAGCGGACGTAACCGTCCGCTGCACGGCGACACCAACAGGGACATCACCCTGTTGGTGCAATAAACGTAAATCACCAGTAGGGGCGGGGCGCCCTACTGGGAATGTTTTTCCACATGCCGACATAGGGCATGTGAGGGTAATAGCCCCAGACGGGACTATGTCCTGTCAAAAGGTGCAGGGTGATGATAAGCCTCTTATCACCTTGGAGGTTAAGCCACACAGGAGCGATGTCCCCATGCGAGCTTTGTTTGACACAGGAGCGTCAAACAATTTCGTTAGAACTCATAGTCTAACGCTGTTGAGCTTCGTGGAGGTAGAAACCCCACCAAGTATGTTCTCAGTCCGGTTAGCAACAGGTGCAACCGTGACTATTCCAAAGCGTGTGATTAAAACTCGCTTCGAGTTGAATAAACTGTCATTCGAGGATGAATTCATCGCCCTCGATTTAGATGTCAAGCTCGATGTGATACTTGGAATCCCATGGATGTCCAAATTTAAACATTCGATCGACTGGGTTAACCTATCAATCGACTGCGGCGGACCCACAGGATCTGATCACCCTGTGTGTAATCCGGCTGTATCAAAAGATACAACCGCAGCGTCGGACAGTCTGGTGGGTAGCGATGGCACC
>CM047580.1:36231682-36242106 GCA_026184515.1 Peronosclerospora sorghi | reverse complement strand
TCCTTTCCCAGGCAACCGTTCCAGGCTTACGCCTTCCGTGACAACACCTGTCACGCTATTCAGCATCCGATAGGACTGCTGACTACTAGCCTCGGGACTCATCCCGGGACCCAGATGGGGGAAGTCAATTGCTACATCTATTGGAAGCGCATCGCGCCTATCCTCCACAGAGGTCTCTACCTCTACCACCGGTGACTCGCCGGTCTCACCTAATAAGGCGTGGTCGTAATCATTTCCGACGTGCGAAAGAGACGAACTACGGGTCTCTTTGCTTGGAAACGCCTCGCGCTTAACCACAGGGGTATCTACCCCTACCACTGGAGTCGCAACTTGTTCGCCGAACACGGCGTGGTCGGAATCATTTCCTACCTGTAGAAGAGACAAACTATGGGTCTCTTCTCTAAGAAGCGCCTCGCGCTTAAATTCAGAGGAATCCACCTCTACCACTGGTGACTCACCAGTATCGCCTATATCGGCGCGGGGATTAACCGCCGAATCTCACTCGTCAGGAAACACTTCCTTAACGCCATTGGGAATGATCATTTCAGACATCCCAATCTCTGGCATCTCACGCCATTATCGCTTTTGCGATCGAGCAAAGGTGGGTTCATGACTCGCCAATTCTTCACCTGACCGCGGGTGCGTTGAGCCAATGGACTTAGACTTCCAGTCTATCCATGGCTCGTGGCGTTCCAGCCACTTCATGCCCAGAATGAGGTCATACATCGAGTCCAAATCCAGGACTAGGCAACGTTCTAAGCTGTCAAAGTCTGCAAACTTCAGCTTAAGGTCAATCGAGACCTTGGGTACAGAAACCTGTAAGCCCGTCGCAAGACGGACCGTGACAACGTCACGAGAACGTGCCTCTAGGGCCTCGGCATACAGCCGACGCTTCACAACAGAAGCTCGTCTTACATAATTGTCTGACGCCCCAGAGTCTATCAAGACTCTCCAAGGCTTATCAAAGCATTTCACGTCCCCAAGGACAACCAGCAAACCTGGCTGGTACACCAACTCGGTGCTGGAAAGCACCGTTTCCCTCGGGACTTTGTGCTGTCGTCCCCTACCTTGGGGCTTAACAGCACTGAGGGATCCCTCAGTAGGGCGCCCCGCACCTACTGGGAGCCGTCGTTCCCAGACGGCTTGTGCGAGGGTTTCTTACCTACCCTCGGCCCCTTAAAGCGAATATCTCGCTGGGGGGGTTTCGGACATCTGTTCTGAAGATGATCCGTGCTTCCACACAGGAAGCATCTCAGCGGCCAATGCCGCTGCAGCATTGCAAGGAGCTCCGCTTCGAAGCCCTGCGGAAAGGAGTCAGAGTGACACCTAGCGGGAGGTTTCTCCTCCGCTTCGACCTGACTCAGGTCCATGGGTTCGGGACCCACCTTAGAGGAACGAAAGTTCCTCTCGGCGTTGAACGCCATCTTAAACGCCTCCCCCAGGGATTGGGGTCGGCATCGGAACAGTTCCGAACGTTCTGGCCCTTCTTTCAGGCCTCCCATGAAGACGGGAATGGACACATCGTCCGAATACGCTTTCGCGTACATCCCTGCCAACAGGGTCTTCAGTTCTTGGACGTATGTCTCCAAGTCCCTAGCGCCTTGACGGCACCTCAAAAACGCCAACTGATTCTGGAAAACCAGATCAGGCGTGGCGTACATGTCCATAAGCTTTTGCTAAAGGACTTCCCAGTTGGGAACACGTTCGTGACCAAATCCGGACACGTAAACGCTCATGTACGGGCTTTTCCCGTAAGATGGGTCAGTGCAAGTCCCACTTGCAAGTGATCAGTGATCACATTCGCTGTGGCGAAGGCCGTTTCGACATCTCGTAACCACACATAAAGGTTATCACCCTTTTCACCGCTGAATTCCTTTTTTTATAGGATAATGGGAGACGCACCCCCGTATAACGACCTCCACCTAAACTCTCCTCATGGGCGATGAGGGCATTGACCCTTGCCTTCACGGCCTCAAGGCCCGGCTCCACTAGGATCTGCATGCCTTCGTCACCCAGTAAGGATAACAGCCTGTTAAAGGCTTCCTGCTTGACGAAGGTTAACCTTTCCCAATCGTCCTGATTCATCCCTTGCAGAGGATGCCGTAGCCTACCAACACAGGTGTTGGATTGACTACAAGTGCTACCAGATGTAGCCGGTGCGTACACGCACGGCGCGGCTAGCGCACAGAGGAAGACTTTCCTTTAAGCGGCGTTCACCGCTACTTAGCCGATACGCCCTTATAAAAGGGCTTAGTAAGAGAGAACTCTCTTACTCGGGGCCACGATTCCACTTTGGCTTACCAGTTATCACAAGCTAACGCCTTAACGCAAGGCTCCCTTACTAAGGGGGGTAGCTTAAGGGAGGACTCCCTTTACGCTACTGCACTCACTACACGCGCGACCGGTCGAGGTCGTGCGTCTGGTAGTCGGTTGAGTGAAATGTAAACCGAATGTATATTTAATATGTAATTAGCCTAAATTAATTTAAACTAATGTAAACTATATGTAATACTACTAAGTAGAACTTACTAAATTCGTACCTAGCCAAAATGTAGTGTACACCACCTGTGTACTAACACGTGGCTGGCTGCCTCGCCTCCACCAAGGGCTCCTGCCCTGATTGGTTAAAATAACCAATAGGTCCAAACCTTTCGGACCGGTCAATACTTACCCCAACCGTAGTTTACTCACGTACACCACATACTAAATGTAACCAGAATGTAACCCTGTTACATTTAGTGAAGTGCCACTCTCCAGTTGGCTACTGGTCCTGGGTAGAATGCCATCAATCCCTGTCTCCCGCTGGATTCCATCGACGTTCTGGGACATGCGCATCAACTGTACTCCATCCTTATTCCCATGTAGATGTATCTCACGCGAGTGACACTTGCCACAATCTTTATGTTCCCCACTTTTATCAGCATCGATGCCGTTGCTTACTTTTGGTGCTTCGAATCATCGCGCGATTTCTCGTCGTGTTTCTCCTGAGTGTTCCCCAGATTCAGCCTGCCAATTGGTTCGTTCCGAGTTCAACGCCCGATTTGAATCAACTGGTCGGTGTCTTGTACTGGGGATACAGTGGATTTGATGCCATGGGCGCGTATGCAAGTTTGATTGCATCACTCCAAGAAACGTATCCCCGTGGGTTGATGCTTACGGTTACATTCATGGTATTTACCTACACCGTGCCATTTCTTGCTGCCTCGGGTGTGAATAAATCTCGTATACTTTATGGCACGATGGATACTATGTAATAATTGCGGATAACATCACAGGCACATCTTTACGCACATGGTTCTTGGGAAGCACCGTGTCCGGGAATCTCGGTATCTACATTGCTAAGATGATCAAAAATGGCTTCTTACTTGCTGTCATGGCTGGCCTCGGAACCAAGTGTTTCACTCGTTTCGCACCTTACTGGTCTTACCTTTTTTCTTTATCCTTTAGACGCATATCATCCAATGCTGTCCCTCGTCGTGTCATTATCTTTGCTTACGTCATCATTATAATGATGGTGTTAACGTCATTCTCAGTGTTAACAACTTTTTATCCGCCTTGGCTTGTCTCACCGAACTCGCAGCGGTCGTCCACTTAAGTTTCACCAGGTCATATCTACAAAGTGAAAGTCTCGGATCGTTACATCGCTCTTACTGGGCTCCTTCTATTCACCATTGGTTCCTTCGTCTTGTGGAAGGAGCTCTTGAAATTGTGGCGGAGCTTCACTGTTAATGACGTTGCTCTTATCAGAGACTCGAGACTGCCAGCGACCGTTAGATCGACAAAAAGGCGTGGAAGCTATGGAAGGAATCTCGCGTGCACCTTGTGCACGCCGCGGGTAATGGCATAGTAATGGTAGATGATCCAACGGCAACATGAAAAAAAAACTCGAAGCCGATTCGTTCAATGTTTTTGATCGATACGCTCGACGCATCTTTGGAGTTAGCGACTTTACCTGGACTACGTGACCGACTTCTGCACGAAGTTAGCGCTGTAGAGCCGTGGAGATGAGTGGCAGACGATTGTACTTGGTTATCTCCTCCATTTTCGGCAGGACACGGATGTCGAGCTCAGTTGCGACGTGTTGCGTGTTGTGGTGGTAGGTAAATTCAGCCACGAACAGACAAAAGCGAGAGATCCGCATGCAATTGGTGACATTGACTTTTCCAACGCCTACGGTGGCAAAATCCGCCTCCGGAATGCCCGTCTTCGTCTCACGTGTCCAGCACTGCGCTTCAACTGGACTTGTAAAGTGCGGTTTGCATGCTTTATTGTGATCATCAAATTAAAACCCGAACACAACAATTAAGCGCCACAGAATGTTAGCATATACACAACTCTTCGGCATCGATGTCTTGTAAAACACACTACTTACCCTAAGATAATCCTCGCGGAGGCATTGATAGCCACATCAACCACACCCACGATATGAACAGCATGCCACACGTTCGCCGTCGCTTTATAAGGAACAATACAGTCTTTTAACCAATTAAAAGAAATCGATAGTACAGTTCGACTTCGCTTAGGTTCAGGATAGCGTACTTAATTGAATGTTATACTTAGATCAAGATATTCGCTTAGGTGCGGGAGCGTGCAGGCACGACGACATGAATTTTGTTATTATATAGACTAGGGGATGGTACCCGTCGTTCCGAAGAACCGTTTCATTGAAATTTCACTAAAACTACTGTATATCTATCTACATTAACCTTTAAAAAAAGGAATATTTTATTTTTTGGTGTTAACGAATGCGTGTACTGTTGAACATTGGTTGTGGGCAGGGTATTGCTCAATTACTATACTCGCTATAAGACAGTACAAAACAGACAATTATTTTTATAAGCGCTATTTGTAATATTTGTAATAACCAATGATAAAGTCGAATTCAATTATGTCCGGTTTGTATTAAAGTTAGTTACCACATTACTTTCTACAATAGGGGTTTCAAAGTTAGTTCAGAAGATTTTGCAAATGATTTTGCAGAAAAATCCGGCCAATCAGAGCGATCTGCAAAATTTTCTGAAAGTAGAATTTCCTGAATGCCTCGGGCTTGCATAAGAATTTGCAGAAAAGTGAGTCTGGGTGGAGTGTGATTGTGTCAAGGCCCCGACTAGGGGCACACCCCACTTTACTAGGGGCCATTTCAAATTTGACCGAAAAACAACATTTCTAACACTATTTGGTATTTGAGATGCGATGAGGGTCTCTAATTTTTGATAGTGCGTATGCCATATATTCCGTATGTGTACTGCTTGGATGTGAGATGGTATTGTCAAACGTGCTTGAATATCACCTCTGTTTCAACCTCAAACTAACCCTTGAAATATATGGAGATGCTCATGGGGAGCTGCTATCATTATGCGACTGATTCATGGAGTTTTTGCGAGAAAAATTAGTAATGAGGAAGGATTTATTTGCGGAGTCGTTTTCGAGGAATATGTCATCATAAGCACTGGTCTTGTGGCCAAAATTTTGGCTTAAGATGATAGTAGATGGATTAGACGGTGGATCTTCCTGCGTCTGCAAGAATTGATGCGTGGACGTGGGCAGCATGTTGAAACTTGGCATAGGCCCTCCTAAGGGAGCATGGAGATAGCTGGATTTTCGGTTTTTCCACTTGGTCATGACAGCCTCGAGGATGGAGCAACCATCCAAAAAGTTTGGCAGCTCACCGCACAGTATATTGTCGCGAAAATCAGACTCTTTAAGAAACTTGAGTCTTGCAATGCTACCTGGTACTCTACTCTCCAGCGCGTTGTCAATTAGGTAGATATACTCTAGGTTTTCAAGCTTTCCCAGTGACTCTGGATGGGTCCACTAAGCTGATTACTGGAAAAATTAAGGAAATCCAGTGCTTTACAGATACCGAGAGATGATGGTATGACAACTTTAAGCTCGTTGTTGCGCAGTGATAGAAATACAAGCGACTGCATATGGCCAATATCCGTTGGGATGTATCCTGTCAAGTTGTTGCCACGCATGCTGACCTTACTAAGCTGGATCAATTCACAAAGAGTGTCGGGTAAACCTCCACATAAGTTGTTATGTTGAAGATGCAATGTTCGCAGATTCTGAAGCTTCCCCAGCTCCATTGGCATCGTTCCGGACAGCGAGTTTTCGTACAGATGAAGTTCTTGGAGACTACTGCAATCACCAATCCGGGTTGGGGTAGCACCCGTCAAATCATTGTAACTCAAGTCTAAGCGCTTAAGCATTGTGAGTTTCTCCACCTCAGTCGCGATCTCGCCTTGCAGCTGATTTTTGGATAAATCCAGTACAAGTAGCTTTGGTAAACGCTCAAGGCTACCACCCGGTAAACATCCACTCAGATTGTTCTCTGGAAGCTCTAGCGCCACTACGTGACCCATGGACACCTCGACGCCAAACCATATCTCTGTATCACGCGTAAGTTGTTTCCATCCATCGCGAAGACGCCAACGATCGCCATTGAGAGCATCGTAGAGCTCTACGAGGGCTTTCACCTCCGTTGTCGGGATGGAACTTTGTCCTTGGCCCATAATACGTTTCGTACGATAATCGCTAGGCCCCGACTAGGGGCACACCCCACTTTGGGGTGTGCCCCTAGTCGGGGCCTTGTGTCAATGGTGAGTGAAGAGAACGCGCTATCTGATTGGTTGTTTACTTCCGATCGGCAGGAGTGGGGACTGGGGGCTTCAAATTTAGCCACTTGCAGAACGTTTCCAGTTGGACAATTGGGTTTTCTGCAAAATCATCTGCAAACTAACTTTGATACCCACTAATATATGAGAACCACGTCAGCGCCGAACGTCACTTGCGAGGTCTCGCAGTATCTGGATTCCACGACTAATAAATGCATCACGTATGCATCTCGAGGTCAAAAAGCTGCAAATGCTTATGACACGGCCATCAACTCTGGCAATACAGCGTGGATGCTCATGGCCAGCGCGTTGGTGATGCTCATGACTCCAGGTGTTGCATTTTTCTACGCAGGACTTGCAAGCGAGGACATGGCATCGAACACGATGATGATGTCGTTTGTCAGCATGGCGATAGTATCAATTCAGTTTTGGGCCTTTGGGTACTCGGTGAGCTTTAGTTTGGATTGGCTCTTTGCCTGGGCGGTAAATGACAGCATCGGTGTAGTTCCTAGTGGCGTGTACGGCACTGGTATTCCCCATATTCTGTTTTCTTTCTCTCAAACGCAATTTGCTATGATTACACCGGCATTGCTTAGTGGCGGTATCGTGGGTCGCATGGACTTTAGCAGCTTCCTGCTGTTCATTCTGCCATGGACTTCAATCGTGTATGACCCCTTAGCACGCTGGATGTGGTCACTAAAGCTCAGAGAGACCTGATAAGTCAATCCATTGGGCTGGGAAGGCCAAATGGGGTCCCTCGATTTTGCCGTATGTACTTTCATTCATGTTTCAAGTGGGTTTGGAGCTCTAGTCGCAGCAATTATAGTCGGTAAGCGCTACAATCACGGAGACCAAGTAAAACCGCACAACGTGCCCCTCATACTGATCGGTGCTACCCTGATTTGTTCGGCTGGTTCGGTTTCAATGCTGGTTCGCAAGGTGCAGCCGATGGACTTGCGGCAATAGCTGCCATAAACACGCACTTGGCACCTTGCGCGGGATTTCTGACTTGGTCAGCTCTGGAATTTGCCGTTCACAAAAAGTTTGACCCTTGCGGGGCGGTCAGTGGTGCAGTGGTGGGGCTTGTAGTGATCACTACTGGCTGTGGATATGTGTATCCGTGGGCTGATGTGATCTTCGGGGTCGTAAGTGCCGGTTCAGGCATTGGAGCTGTGCTTCATAAAAACGTTTTGCGCGATGATGACACTATCGATTAGTTCAGCATTCACGGCGTTGGTATTCTCATGGGTGGTCTGCTTACTGGACTATTTGCAACTTCCTACATCAACCCTACTATTAAGGGCGGCTCCTTTTACAGTCATGGAATCCAGTTTATACACCAACTCGTATCCGAATATGTGGCAGCTGGCTACTCAGCGGTAATGACATTTCTGATCCTCATGGTGCTTAAGTATACGGTGGTTCTGCGAATCTAGAGGAGAAACAAGTTAATGGAATGGACAATTAGTACCACGGAGGTCAGGCGTATAATTACATTGCTCATAATGAGACGAACCCGCCAAAGGTGGCGAACTCACCACCCAACGTCTTCAGGAGTGTGATGACTCAAGGCACGTCCGCTGAGACAGAGCCCTCTATAGATGTCGCTTAGGAACGCACACAAAAATACTCTTGTGAACATATCAGCCTTCATCGTAGAGCCATTTACATTGTACGCTTTCAATAATAACTAAAGAATCGTTGCACTACCTTTTCCGATATGAAAATACTAATAGCAGTGCTAGCATACTAGAAACGTATACTTACTTTTGTGGGCATTTACAATATAACCTAGGCGTTTATGAAAATGATGGAGGTCCTTCCTGGATATCATTAACTCGTCTTTGCTCGCCCCATTCATAACCAAGTTGGCAAACTCAAATTTTGTGCTTGCGCTTCGATGCCGTGATCACGTGTGAACCTATAGCGAAAAAAATTAAAATCATCGAAGTTTTAGCATTTGTGTGTGCATGTGTGGTGGAGCGGCTGATCGAAGTTTTTGAGACTTGATCAGGCGGTACCACGGCGCCCAGACTGCCGACTAACGAAGGGGTTCCTCCGGATGTCTTCGACTGTTTGTGTTCTTGCTCACCTTGTGTACCCGACGGCTAGGCGTGAGTCGCTCCTCAGGTGGCGGGGACAGTGCACATCGAATTCTTGGTGCAATATTGAATTAACTAACTTGTGACGATACAACCGATGCGATCAGGTGTGATCACGTGCGATAAGGTGCTTAAACCACGTCAATTAGCAGCGATCAGGATTGATCGAGTTTGGGCTGATACTAATAACCGACGATCAGCAATATTCCGTCTTGATCGCAAGTGCGATCAGGCGGCAGTCCGAATCGATCAGGCGCTGAAACGATGTAGATCAGTGGTAATCAGGCTTGATCAGGCTAGTGCTGATGCTAAAAGCCGTAGTTAAGTTGTATTCGGTCTTGATCGCAAATGCGATCAGGTACTGAAACGAAGCCAATCGGTCGTGATCAGGCGCGACCAGGCTTTGGCTGACGTTAATAACCGTCGATCAACAATATTCTGTCTTGATCGCAGATGCGATCAGGTGTCTTGATCGCAAGTGCGATCAGGTACTGAAAGGCTCGATTAGGGGCTAAAAGCTGGTGCCCAGTCGCAATATACCTTGATCAGACTTGATCAAGCACCGGAAGTCGTTCAAGTAGCAGTTGGCGTGATTTGCGATCAGCGATCACGATCACGATTCGCAAAAAGTGTCGATCAGGTGTTGATCGGTGGGGGGGGTACTTGATCAGGCAGCGGAAGTCTTCACTGCCTGATCGCGGAGCCTCTAAGACGTCAAACAGCTAAGGAACGCCCAAATCAATGCGCTCCTAGCCTAGACTATATGAGGAATAGGTATTTATATTAAAATCCACCTAGAGTTCCCGTGGGGCGCTTAAAGCAGCCGAACTCTAGAGGCCAAACGTTAATTTCACGGGGAAGAGGTGAGAGCACTGCTCGATCACGTTCCCAAAACCAAAAACCTTTAAACGAAGAACCGCAGACACTGCGGGCGGAGTTTCGGGGTGAGTTCTCACACTCTACGCCAACCGGTGGGCCAAAAACGCACTTAGTGCTCCCTCCCGGGACGTAGAGGTTTCAATAAGGTGGGGGCGCAAAAGTGCCTTCCCAAAAAACGATCAGCGCGATCGTACGCAAAAGGAGAACTATATTAGCTATTAAACCCTTAGATCTACCCTGTTCCTACTTTCAACCAATCCGCATCGTCCATTAGGAACGCCTTCCGTCCATCAGTCGACCTGATTTTTCCGCTTGTTCCTTGTTTGTTCGCTGGTGTTCGTCGCGTACCTGTAAGTAATCAGCACATCTTCCGTGTCCCTTCTATATCCTGTCTATGTACACCACGGTGGTACGTACTACTGTACCCACCGTGGTACACATGGCGGTACCTAATTCTGTACTACTGTATCCACTATCTGCGTCCACTATCAGGCCCCTAATTTAGGTCCTAATATTAGTCATAATATTAGGCCCCCTATGGGCCTAATAAAATGTCCAACATTAGGCCCTATTTTTGTCTAATTAAAAAGTCCGCTTTACGACATATACAGTAGTTTCAATGAAATTTCTATGAAACAGTTCGTCGGAACGGCGGGTACCATCCCCCGGCGCTGACGTGTCTCATATATTGTAGTAAGTAATGTGGGAACTAACTTTAATAAAAACCGGTGTCTCATATATTGTAGTAAGTAATGTGGTAATTAACTTGAATAAAACCGGTGTCTCATATATTGTAGTAAGTAATGTGGTAACTAACTTTAATACA
>CM047580.1:36215618-36227174 GCA_026184515.1 Peronosclerospora sorghi | reverse complement strand
CCCCCCTCGTCAAGGAGCACTTCCTTGACCTCATTGGGATCGATCATCTCTGACACCCCCATCTCTGGCATCTCACGCCAGAATCGCTTTTGCGATCGAGCAAAGGTGGGTTCATGACTCGCCAATGCTTCCCCGATCGCGGGTGCGTTGATACAATGGACTTAGACTTCCAGTCTATCCATGGCTCGATGTGTTCCAGCCACTTCATGCCCAGAATGAGTCCAAATCCAGGACTAGGCAACGTTCTAAGCTGTCGAAGTCTGAAAACTTCAGCTAAAGGTCAATCGAGACTGTGGTGGAGTCAAGTTCAAAATCGAACACCGTAGTGTCGAGAACCTGACCACCATCGTGACCGGCCTTCCAACTTACGGGGGGCGTACCCCGTGAACCATCGCCTACGATCCGATCTGATCGTCCGCTGCCAGCAGACGACCGATCATCAGCACAGGACGCCTGGTCCGATTCTTTCGTCATCTCACCTTGTGTACCCGATAGAATGGGCTGGTTTCACACTCGGTCGATCGGTCCTGGGAATCGACTTGAGGTCTAAAAACGTGAGACCGTGCTGGGTGGTGTACCCTAGGCGGAACTCTTCACCCTGGGTACGGGTAGACCAGTTATACTCCAAGTAAATATACTTCAAAGGGAAAATCGCTCAATCAATCGTATAGCCCAACCAATACGAGAATAAAAGTCAAATACTCGAATATAGAGATCCAATAAGAACGTGATAAACTCCACAAACTATATCTCAACGAAATAATACAATACTTGATAACACGTTTCAAACGTGCGTAACTTGCGCTTACGAAGTCGACCAATACGTACACCCGTCGAGGGACTTCCGGCGGGCCAAGTGCGTCCGTGACGCGTCCAGGCAGGGTATAACAAGCTAGAGAGGATTACTCGACCCTCTGCTTCCAAACACTCTGCGGCGTGCAGAGGCGACGGATTTACAGTGTGATGAAACGACTTCTTGTTGAGTGTTAAAGGCTGAAAATTAACGACCCGGTAAAACCAAAACTATAACCCTATGGTCCCCAATATGTACACACATGAAAATATGTAAGTACACGCAATATCATGTGACTTACCAAAATCCGTGTTCTTGACACCCCTCGCACACGATAGGCTTAAAAGACTCGTTGACTTCCACCAATACGATCGCCGATAAGCCGATCGGTGTGCTGCTGACGCAAAACGACCAAAATGCTTGAGTCCTCTTCACCACAGCCTCCCCTGAGTCTGGTCGTAGCCGCGCAACGGTAACGACCCGATCTCACCACATCCTTGACCTTCGCAGAAGCGCACTTCACCGATGGACAGATCTTCGAGTCCACCTTCGCCAGGCACTTGTCTTGTACACTTGATCGTCTTGTAACCTCTCTTGACGCTCGTTGCTGCAGGTGACCTGCGTTCCTCATCGACACATATCGATTCACCTACCAGGCCGGCCTGATCTGATAGCCCTTCCAACACTCCAGAGTCCGACACACCAGATGGGCATCAGATCGAGGTCGATAAGCTTCAGAAAACAGTCAGGGAGCTCCAGTCGCAGTTGGTCATCAAGGATTCTTCGCTCCTTCAACTTCGGAAGGAGGTGGACACCTTGATTCCTATAACCACGAAGTTGCAGGAGGTGATCGCCTAAAACGCACGCCTCCGGGCCCAGATCGCCCAACGAACAACACGAGGTAAGCTGATCGGTCTGCTTTCCGTCTTGGGTCTCGTCTAACCTTTCTTTGCGTGCAGATTAGTTGTCCACCTACATCACCAAAACGTTCGACGCTTTATTCGCGGCTGATCGGAAGTCGCATAACCATTGCGATCAGCTCCGACCGATCTTGGACGGGCTGATCGGCGCACGGCATGATATGTCCCGTTTGGAGGCCTACAGGTCACACCTCCTGGAACAGCTCGCGGTGGTCAACCGGCAGAGGTTGGAGGATCAGTCCGATCGGACTTTACTCCGCACCCAACATGGTGACCTGGAGAGGCAGATCGGCGAGTTGCAGGTCGTGGTCATGGAGCAGATCGGGAAGGTCGAGTCCTTCCAGAGCCGATCGGACGCCTGGAACCAGGAGTCAGACCGTCGCTGGGTGGCCGTAAATCGGTGCTACAAACAGTTGACCGACTTGTTGTACCGGCGCCCAGCTGCAGTATCTAGCGTCGACAGATCTGCATCGGCCGCTCTGATCGATCTGCACCAATATCGGACCCGACGCCACTCATTGGCTAAAATTAAGCAACCCGAAATTCCAAAAATTTTCAAGAAGCGTAAGGACGCGTCGAAGGGCACAAGGGCGCGGGGCATAGCGCGCGACTTCGAGCTAGAGGAGAAGCGAGCGGTGCCTCAGAAGAAAGCCAAGACGCTGGAGCATCTCCCAAGCCCAAGATCGGACGCAGGTGACACGTCTATCATCACCAAATCGCGTGCGCCCTTACGCCCCCGCGCTGCGCACACCAAGCGTATAGAATCTCCTCCGGAGAGGACTCGGGGGACGGATCGGGAGATTCTGAATTCTTGATCACTGCTTTATCCAAGTCCCGATCCGATCAGCGCCGAGGTCCTGTTCCCGCGAAGCCTACATCAGAGGTTGACAAGGTGATCAGCTCCCAGGGTGATGGTGCTGCACTGACGCGCGAGTCAACCGGATCGGTGCCTTCGTTCCAGTCCGGCACATCTGGGCTGCGCAATCACGCCCGATTGAAAGGGTTGTCGATCGGAGATTGGTCGCTTCCGTCGCTGACTTCGGATGCCGTTTTGCCATGGTCACCGGGCAGATCGGTAGCTTGCACCGATCAGCCCTGACCAAACAAGATCTGGCCCGGTCGATGTACCGACCTGACTTCTGGCTCTTCCCTCCAGCTTTGAAAACCCCTTACCCGTCTACGCGGCGGTCGGATCTGGTCACGGGACCGCAAATCGCCCGTCTGTATGCAGGTCGACCATGGGAAGTGTGGTGGAGCGGCTGATCGAAGTTTTTGAGACTTGATCAGGCGGTACCACGGCGCCAGACTGCCGACTAACGAAGGGGGTCCTCCGGATGTCTTCGACTGTTTGTGTTCTTGCTCACCTTGTGTACCCGACAGCTAGGCGTGGGTCGCTCCTCAGGTGGCGGGGACAGCGCACAGAGAATTCTTGGTGCAAGATTGAATTAACTAACTTGTGACGATACAACCGATGCGATCAGGCGTGATCACGTGCGATCAGGTGCTTAAACCACGTCAATTAGCCGCGATCAGGCTTGATCAAGTTTGGGCCGATGCTAATAACCGACGATCAGCAATATTCCGTCTTGATCGCAAGTGCGATCAGGCGGCAGTCCGACGCGATCAGGCGCTGAAACGATGTAGATCAGTGGTAATCAGGCTTGATCAGGCTTTGGCTGACGTTAATAACCGTCGATCAACAATATTCTGTCTTAATCGCAGATGCGATCAGGTGTCTTGATCGCAAGTGCGATCTGGTACTGAAAGGCTTGATCAGGGGCTAAAAACCGCTGCCCAGTCGTAATATACCTTGATCAGACTTGATCAAGCACCGGAAGTCGTTCAAGTAACAGTTGGCGCGATTTTCGATCAGCGATCACGATCACGATTCGCTAAAAGTGTTGATCAGGTGTTGATCGGTAGGGGGGTACTTGATCAGGCAGTGGAAGTCTTCACTGCCTGATCGCGGAGCCTCTAAGCCGTCAAACAGCTAAGGAACGCCCAAATCAATGCGCTCCTAGCCTAGACTATATGAGGGAAAGGTATTTATATTAAAATCCACCTAGAGTTCCCGTGGGGCGCTTAAAGCAGCTGAACTCTAGGGGCCAATCGTTAATTTCAAGGGGAAGAGGTGAGAGCACTGCTCGATCACGTTCCCAAAACCAAAATCCTTTAAACGAAGAACCGCAGACACTGCGGGTGGAGTTGCGGGGTGAGTTCTCACACTCTACGCCAACCGGTGGGCCAAAAACACACTTAGTGCTCCCGCCCGGGACGTAGAGGTTTCAATAAGGTGGGGCGCAAAGGTGCCTTCCCAAAAAACGATCAGCGCGATCGTACGCAAAAGGAGAACTATATTAGCAATTAAACCCTTAGATCTACCCTGTTCCTACTTTCAACCAATCCGCATCATCCATTCGAAGCGCCTTCCGTCCATCAGTCCACCTGATTTTTCCGCTTGTTCCTTGTTTGTTCGCTGGTGTCCGCCGCGTACCTGTAAGTAATCAGCACATCTTCCGTGTCCCTTCTATATCCTGTCTATGTACACCACGGTGGTACGTACTACTGTACCCACCGTGGTACACATGGCGGTACCTAAATTATGTACTACTGTATCCACTATCTGCGTCCACTATCAGGCCCCTAATTTAGGTCCTAATATTAGTCATAATATTAGGCCCCTTATGGGCCTAATAAAATGTCCAACATTATGCCCTATTTTAGCCTAATAAAAAAAGTCCGCTTTACGACAGAAGTGCTGCTCAGCGCCAAGTTGGACTCCATATTTGCGTCGACTCCTTGGATCGATTCGCTTCTGGGCCGACCTTGGGCTTTTAATACAGCCCACTGTCAGGCGATCTGGGAGTCCACCCATTATCTTCTCCTTCCCGCGGGTCGGAAGTTACGTGACCCAAACCTGATCCTGTATCAGAAGCGCCGGAAGTAGCGCCGGAGTCGGGCTGGCGAAGCTTGGCTGGTCCTATGCCAGTTTATTCTGGAAGAGATGCTGGCCCGCTAATGCGACCTCGACATCTTCTTATATCCTGTGGTTCTCCATATGGACAAGCGTCGGGTTGAGAAAGCCGGGGTGCTAGATGACGACGGCGCCTGGTATCCCGGTCTTCATTGTGACGAGCCGGTCACAGACCTGAAGGAAGCTTTGGCCCAGATCGATCGGAAGGAGCCCTGGCGCAATCAGTACCATAAACAGATCGAAGACCATCTGGCGCTGACTATCGGCCGTCTGTGTGGCGATAGTGATTCTTGATGCAGCAGTTAGCTGACCAGATAATTCGTAATACATGTCATCATTCTTTTCACATTCCTGACCATCCAATCCCTTAATCAAATTCATCACTTTCTCCAAACTTGCACCAACACGTTATCAAATACAGTTTCCATCCACATCGCGAAAATTATCACCACGTCGTCATTCCACTACTCCAGTTCCTCACAGTTCATCACAAAATTCACAATAATTCAGAGCGTACACATATTCACACCGAGCGATATACTAATCGGTGCTACTGTGTGTCTTGATCTTCATCTTCATGAGTCTGCATCACTGCGAAGCGATTCCTACTGACTCGTTCTCGCTCGAACTCTCGTAGCAGTGCTCCACAATTTAGATCAAGTTCGTCGATCGAAGTTGCTTCGTCATGATCCTTCCAGCGGACCAGATATTTTCGGTGGGTGCGACCGAAACGTGTCTTCTTGACCGATCAGACATCTAGCACCTTTTCCACCTCGAATTCGTCCTCTTCCAATGGCCTTTCCCAACTGTCCTCCGGCAGCAGAGCCTCATCAAAATTAAACCTCTCCGCTTCGTCCACCAGGCAGGGCATTTTTTGCCGATCGGGGAATTCTCTGACCAGCTTCAGCTTGGACACATGCACGATCGGAAAAACTTTGTAATCCGTGCCGAACGTGATCAGACGGGAAGCATGCTCACCGATTTTTTTCTTGATAACATCCCGTGACTCTGCGTATTTTTTTATTCTATTGGACCTGTTAGATCCTATTGGATATCTCCCATACAGTCGTCCTCGATGCTCTGATTTTCTTCCTTTTATTTTACAATGACGTACAGGGTTCACACCTTTAATACCCTGACAGCTCTGCTACACGGAAAGGACCGTGCCACATGTGAGCCAACTTCTTCGCATAGCCTTCCTTGACCCGATCGAGTTATAGCCATACCCTCGCCCTGGTTCAATACCATGATGGCGGACCTGATCGTTATTCCGATCTGCTCGATCTTGTGTGGCCTGACGCAACTTTTCATTGGCGACTTCTTTCGCATGCTGATAATGCTTCTGGACCTGCAAGCGCCAACGACGGGCATCGCGATCGCGGGTCCGAGTGCAGCCATCGGTATCGTCGCTTCAAGTGTCGATCGAGGGTCCCATCCATACGCGATATAGAAAGTCGTTTCTCCTCGGACCCGATCGGACGAAGCGTTGAGTGCGAATACCAGTCTCTCTGCATACTCATCCCAGTCACGTTGGTCTGGATAGGCAACATACATCTTGATCGCCCTTGTGATTGTCTGCACCATGCGTTCAGCCGATCCGTTCGCTTGCGGAAGATATGCCATCGTCGCGCTCTGCTTCTGGCCTAGCATGTTATTGAACGATCGGAACACCTCAGCCATAAAACCGGATTCCCGATCGTGTCTGATAACTTCGCTGACGCCGAATCTTCTGAACACGCATTCCTCGTAGCACTGGGCGATCTGCTCCGCAGATCGGGATGCACTAGCCTTTGTGATCACCAGACCAGTGAACAGGTCGATCCAGATCAGCAGTTCAGTGTTGCCGCGCGTCGATCTGGGCAGCGACGGTATGTGATCCATTGCTATCACCTGGAAAGGGTAAGTAGCCTCGATATTCCCGGGCGATCGCCCCTTGATTATCGGTCTGCCCTTTCAGGTCTCGCAATCTGTGCAACAGCCCACATATTTCTGCACGCTCCGAAAAAGTCCTCTGCAGTGAAAGTGGGCCCTGATCTTGTGGTATTTCCTGCCTATGCCTTGATTTCCCCCTTCTAGACTCACATGGTAGTGATGAAGGACATCCGGCTGTAGCAATTCAGGGACCACCAATTTCGCTAGTCGATCTCGATCGGCACTGTATTGGTCAACGTCACGGTAGTAATATAGCAATCCATTGTCATCCACATCATAACTGTCCGCGATCTTGGTACACTATTTCACTTGATCGTTCGTTAACTTGGACAGTTCATCGCGGAGATAGGTTTTCAGGTTGACGATCCACTCTTCTTCATCCTGCGCCTTGAGGATCCGTTCCGCCCTTAGCTGTTGTACAACGTACTCGATCAGCCTTTCTTTTGGGAACGATCGGCGAGACTTCTGAGTTCGCGATCCAGTCGCCGCCATCACATGTACCTGATCGGGGCTGTCCTTGGGCTTGATCAACTACGAGAGCCTGGTTATGTCCATAAGCTCATGTAGAACGGCCTCCTCGGTGATCGTCGCCCCGATCTGGTCCCGCATGTCTTGGTCGCGAGGTGGTCGGCGCTTCTGTTCCAATCCCGTTTAACGTGCAATAGCTCGTGGTTGGGGTAATCTTTCAGTTCCTTCATCACCCGGTCATTCAACAACTTCAGCCGTGGTGCCTTACAGTCGATCTCCCCGGTGATCTGCCTTATCACTAGGCTGGAGTCACCACATATGATGATCCGACCTTTCTTCTGTGATGACAGCAGATCAAGAAATAGAAGGAGCCCCCGATATTGCGCCTCCTTGACCGTTATATCAGACGTTAAATCGGCGGCGGCTGCTACTATAGACCATTTGGTAACTTCCACAGTATGGCACAATAGGAGCCGACCTTCTTCTTCACGCTAGCCGATCCGTCGAAACTCAAGACCAGGAGTTCCTCATCCCGATCGACGATCGGCGGTGGCCGTGAGATTGATTGTCGAGGTTTCTTCCTTTGGGCAATCGCCATCAGAGCTTCATCCACTTCAGACCGAGGGGTGATACTGGCAGCCAATGTGCCCAATATCTCTTCCTCCCCCTTGGTGCACTTGACGACCTCGAGGGAACACTGTGACAGGATCGCTTACCATCTGCCGAGCCGACCGTCCATCCCATTGGCTGATAACATCCAGGCCAATGTCGACTTTCTCGAAAGAACCTTTACAGATCGGCCGACCAGTAGGTTGTAGCACACATCCAAAATCCGTAGTAAAGCCAGAACTTCCTTTTCGACGATCCCATAGTTAACTTCGTTTGGCTTCAACGTCCGGCTCGTAAAAGTGACCGGGTGGTACACTCCATCATGTTCTTGCACTAGAGTGGCAGGAATGGCCCACTTACTAGCATACACAATGACGATCGGCATTTTTTCCGGATCGAAGTGTCTTAGAATCGGTGCCGTCGCCATCTTGGCCTTCAGCATACCGAAAGCAACCTTTGCACGCTTCATGTGATCCCCTGCCTCCACCGGCGGAAGATCTGCAGGCAGATCGGAGTCGCAGCCCTCTCTTAAAGTTTCCCGATCTCCTTCGCGCAACATATGGTAGTCGACTTCCCGGAGCTTGTACAGCACGGCCGCGTAAATCGCGAAGTCTTCAATGAAGCGGCTGTAGTAATTCAAGCTCCCTAGGAAGTACTGCATTGCCTTCAGTGATCTGGGAAACGGGAGGTTGCTCAGTGACTCCAGATCCTTAGTATTGGCCTCCAGCCCACTGATTTACACCATATGACCCAAATAGGCGATCTTGGACATGCACCAAAAACTCTTCACAGCACTGATAGACAGGTTCCAGCGATCGCACGTCTCCAACAACCGTTCGACCTTCTTGCACAGATCGCCCCATGACGAGGCAGGGATCATTATGTCGTCGATGTATGATTGCCTCCCCAGAACGGACGGTCTACTTTCCCGATCGGGTTCACCCTCTGTAAATACATCATGGTTTTCGGTGGGGCCCCGATCGGTTCTGATCTTGAATTGTCCATACAGTGCGTTGTCGATCAGCCTCTGGTAGATTTGGGGCGCGTTCTTCAAACCGAAAGTCATACGGTTCCACTCGAACAGACCGAGCGGCGTAACAAACGCGGAAATCTCGCGAGCCCGATCGGTCATCGAAACCACCCAAAATCCACTTGCCATATCCAGCGAGCAATACCATAGGGTCTTGTCAAGATCTTCCAGAAGATCGCTGATCAGCGGCATCGGGTACACCATAAGCTTGGTCAACCGATTTACCAACCGATAATCGATACACAACCTGATGTCGACGCCGTTCTTCTTTATCACAATCACGATCGGCGAGGCCCAAGGCGAGGTCGACGGTTTGATAATCTTTGTAGCCAACAGTCCTTTAATAAGATCAGACAATTTCTCACGGTACTGTGGAGCCACACGTCGGCATCGCTGGGCGATCAGCTTGGCATCACCAACATCGATGTCACAGATTGCTCCGCGAGCAGCAGGGGATAAGGCATTGCCTTTTCCGATCAGCAGATGTTTCTTCTTCCATATGATCTTCTTAAGCTGATCGATCTGGTCGGGACTGTTGACATCCCGATCACCCACTTGTAGATCGTCCAAGGTTACCTCGGGCAGATCGGCAGACACTTCAGGGAGGACTGCCACCTGGCTCTTCAGCTCCTGAATGTACTGATCCCCGCCCTCATGTATGAAAACTTGATCGTCTTCTGGGGAAATATCATCCAAACCGTCCTGGTCGGTTGCACACTGCTGTTCCCGATCGGCGGGCTGCTCCTCGACGACGTCGATCTGCTTAGGCTCGCCATCGTGGTCCGCTCCAGCAATCCCATGTTCCTTTTTTTCTGTTTCTTTTTCTGGATTCTCTGTCGCATGTTCTTGTGAAACCACCATGTTGACGAACCTTGGCTCATCTGGTTGATGGTCCACCGTGTCCGGAGACTGCGGTGCCTTTCTTCGAACCAACATCTTCTTCGGGGTTACATAGCTGGGTCGTTCCACCATAGGTGAGGTGTCTTCTTCCACCGGCCCATAATCGCTGACCAGATCGGTGGTCGCTTGGTATGCCAAGTTCTGCCACTCGACATACCGTCTCGATCCGATCGAGACGAACCCCGCCTTTTGGAACCTTGAAGAGTTTTCCTCTGTGCGCTAGCCTCACCGTGCGTATACGCTCCGGCTACATCTGGTAGCACTTATAGTCAATCCAACACCTGTGTTGGTAGACTAAGGCATCCTCTGAAAGGGATGAATCAGGACGATTGGGATAGTTTGACCCTCGTCCAGCAGGAAGCCTTTAAAAGGCTGTTACCCTTAACGGGGGAAGAAGGCATGAAGCTCCTAGTGGAGCAGGGCCTTGAGGCCGTAAAGGAAAGGGTAAATGCCCTCATCGCTCATGAAGCGAGTTTAGGTGGAGATCGTTCCACGGGGGTGCGTCCCCCATTGTCCTTTAAGATAAAGGAATTCTCTGGGAAAAAAGGTGATAAACTCTATGTGTGGTTACGAGAGGTCAAAACGGCCTTCGCCACAGCGAATGTGATCAGTGATTACTTGCAAGTGGGACTTGCGCTGACCCATCTTACGGGTAAAGCCCGTGCATGGTCGTTTACGTGTTCGGACTCGGTCATGGATGTGTTCCCGAGCTGGGGAGTCATTAAGCAAAAGCTTATGGACATGCATGCAACGCCTGATCTGGTTTTCCAGAATCAGCTGGCGTTTCCGAGGTGCCGTCAGGGCACAAAGGACTTGGAAACATATATCCAAGAACTTAAGACCCTGTTGGCAGGGATGTACGCAAAAGAGTACTCGGACGATGTGTCCATTCCCGTGTTCATGGGAGGCCTGAGAGAAGGGACAGCACGTTCGGAGCTCTTTCGATGCCGACCACAATCACTGGGGGAGGCATCTAAAATGGCGCTTAACGCCGAGAGGAATTTTCGTTCCTCTAAGGTAGGTCCCCAACCCATGGACCTGAGTCAGGTCGAAGCGGAGGGGAAAGCTTCCGCTAATAGTCACGCTGAATCTGCTTCATTTGGTTCTGAAGTGGAGCTCCAAGCAATGCTGCAGCGGCAGGGGCCGCTGAGATGCTTCCTGTGTGGAAGCGCAGATCATCTGCGGAATAGATGTCCGCGAAACCCCCAGCGAGATACTCGCTTTAAGGGGCCGAGGGTAGGTAAAAAGCCCTCGCCCAAGCCGTCGGAAAACGAAGGCTCCCAGTAGGTGCGGGGCGCCCTACCGAGAGATCCCTCCGTGCTGTTTACCCCAGGGTAGGGGCCGACAGCACAAAGCCCCGAGGGAAACGGTGCTTTCTAGCACCGAGTTGGTGTGCCATCTAGGTTCGCTGGTCGTCCTTGCGGACGTGAAAGGCTTTGATAAGCCTTGGAGAGTCTTGATAGACTCTGGAGCGTCTGACAATTATGTCAGACGAGCTTCTGTGGAGAAGATTCGGCTGTATGCAGAAGACCTAGAGGCACGTTCTCGTGACGTTGTCACTGTCCGTCTTGCGACGGGCGTACATGTTTCTGTACCCAAGGTCTCTATTGACCTTAAGCTGAAGTTTGCAGACTTCGACAGCTTAGAACGTTGCCTAGTCCTGGATTTGGACTCGAGGTATGACCTCATTCTGGGAATGAAGTGGCTGGAACACATCGAGCCATGGATAGACTGGAAGTCTAAGTCCATTGGCTCATCGCACCCGCGATCGGGAAGCATTGGCGAGTCATGAACCCACCTTTGCTCGATCGCAAAAGCGATTCTGGAGACGCCAGAGATTGGGATGTCTGAAATGATCATTCCCAATGGCGTTAAGGAAGTGATCCTTGACGAGGGGGGTTCGGCGATTAATCCCCGCTCCGATATAGGC
>CM047580.1:36112437-36215518 GCA_026184515.1 Peronosclerospora sorghi | reverse complement strand
GGTCTGAAGTGGATGAAGCTCTGATGGCGATTGCCCAAAGGAAGAAAACTCGACAATCAATCTCGCGGCCACCGCCGATCGTCGATCGGGATGAGGAACTCCTGGTCTTGAGTTTCGACGGATCGGCTAGCGTGAAGAAGAAGGTCGGCTCCTATTGTGCCATACTGTGGAAGTTACCAAATGGTCTATAGTAGCAGCCGCCGCCGATTTAACGTCTGATATAACGGTCAAGGAGGCGCAATATCGGGGGCTCCTTCTATTTCTTGATCTGCTATCATCACAGAAGAAAGGTCGGATCATCATATGTGGTGACTCCAGCCTAGTGATAAGGCAGATCACCGGGGAGATCGACTGTAAGGCACCACGGCTGAAGTTGTTGAATGACCGGGTGATGAAGGAACTGAAAGATTACCCCAACCACGAGCTATTGCACGTTAAACGGGATTGGAACAGAAGCGCCGACCACCTCGCGACCAAGACATGCGGGACCAGATCGGGGCGACGATCACCGAGGAGGCCGTTCTACATGAGCTTATGGACATAAACAGGCTCTCGTAGTTGATCAAGCCCAAGGACAGCCCCGATCAGGTACATGTGATGGCGGCGACTGGATCGTGAACTCAGAAGTCTCGCCGATCGTTCCCAAAGGAAAGGCTGATCGAGTACGTTGTACAACAGCTAAGGGCGGAACGGATCCTCAAGGCGCAGGATGAAGAAGAGTGGATCGTCAACCTAAAAGCCTATCTGCGCGGTGAATTGTCCAAGTTAACGAACGATCAAGTGAAATAGTGTACCAAGATCGCGGATAGTTACGATGTGGATGACAATGAATTGCTGTATTACTGCCGTGATGTTGACCAAGACAGTGCCGATCGAGATCGACTGGCGAAACTGGTGATCCCTGAGTTGCTACAGCCGGATGTCCTTCATCACTACCATGTGAGGCTAGAAGGGGGACATCAGGGCATAATATGACATACCACAAGATCAGGGCCCACTTTCACTGGAGAGGACTTTTTCGGAGCGTGCAGAAATATGTGGGCTGTTGCACAGATTGCGAGACCAGAAAGGGCAGACCGATAATCAAGGGGCGATCGCCCGGGAATATCGAGGCTACTTACCCTTTCCAGGTGATAGCAATGGATCATACACCGTCGCTGCCCAGATCGACGCGCGGCAACACTGAACTGCTGATCTGGATCGACCTGTTCACTGGTCTGGTGATCACAAAGGCTAGTGCATCCCGATCTGCGGAGCAGATCGCCCAGTGCTACGAGGAATGCGTGTTCAGAAGATTCGGCGTCAGCGAAGTTATCAGACACGATCGGGAATCCGGTTTTATGGATGAGGTGTTCCGATCGTTCAATAACATGCTAGGCCAGAAGCAGAGCGCGACGATGGCATATCGTCCGCAAGCGAACGGATCGGCTGAACGCATGGTGCAGATAATCACAAGGGCGATTAAGATGTATGTGGCCGATACGGACCAACGTGACTGGGACGAGTATGCAGAGAGACTGGTATTCGCACTCAACTCTTCAACCGATAGGGTCCTAGGAGAAACGCCTTTTTATCTGGCGTATGGATGGGACCCTCGATCGACACTTGAAGCGGCGATACCGATCGGCTGCACTCGGACCCTCGATCGCGATGCCCGTCGTTGGTACATGCAGGTCCAGAAGCATGACCAGCATGCGAAAGAAGTCGTCAATGAAAAGTTGCGTCAGGCCACACAAGATCGAGCAGACCGGAATAACGATCAGGTCCGACCTCATGGTATTGAACCAGGGGCGAGGGTATGGTTATACCTCGATCGGGTCAAGGAAGGCTATGCGAAGAAGTTGGCTCACATGTGGCACGGTCCTTTCCGTGTAGCAGAGCTGATCGGTGAGCATGCTGCCCGTCTGATCACGATCGGCACGGATTACAAGGTTTTTCCGATCGTGCACGTGTCCAAGCTGAAGCTGGTCAGAGAATTCCCCGATCGGCCTAAAATGCCCTGTCTGGTGGACGAAGCGGAGAGATTCGATTTCGATGAGGCTCTTCTGCCGGAGGAAAGTTGGGAAAGGCCATTGGAAGAGGACGAATTCGAGGTGGAAAAGGTGCTGGATGTCCGATCGGTCAGACCCGTTTCGGTTGCACCCACCGAGAATATCTGGTCCGCTGGAAGGATCATGACGAAGAAACTTGGATCGACGAACTCGATCTAAATTGTGGAGCACTGCTACGAGAGTTCGAGCGAGAACGAGTCAGTAGGAATCGATTCGCAGTGATGCAGACTCATGAAGATGAAGATCAAGACACACAGTAGCACCGATTAGTATATCGATCGGTGTGAATATGTGTAAGCTCTGAATTATTGTGAATTTTGTGATGAACTGTGAGGAACTGGAGTAGTGGAATGACGACGTGGTGATAATTTTCGCGATGTGGACGGAAACTGTATATGATAACGTGTTGGTGCAAGTTTGGAGAAAGTGATGAATTTGATTAAGGGATTGGATGGTCAGGAATGTGAAAATAATGATGACATGTATTACGAATTATCTGGTCAGCTAACTGCTGCATCAAGAATCACTATCGCCACACAGACGGCCGATAGTCAGCGCCAGATGGTCTTCGATCTGGTTATGGTACTGATTGCGCCAGGGCTCCTTCCGATCGATCTGGGCCAAAGCTTCCATCAGGTCTGTGACCGGCTCGTCACAATGAAGACCGGGATACCAGGCGCCGTCGTCAGCTAGCACCCCGGCTTTCTCAACACGACGCTTGGCCATATGGAGAACCACAGGATATAAGAAGATGTCGAGGTCGCATTAGAGGGCCAGCATCCTTCCCAGAACGAACTGGGATAGGGTCTGCCAGGCCTTGCCCGCCCGACCCCGGCGCCTCTTTCGGTTTCTCTGGAACAAGTTGAGGCCTTGATCATGTTGCGCTCGACCAGGAAGCACTAGATAATGCGTAGAGTCCCAGATCGCTTGTCTATAGGTTTCATTGAAAGCCTTCACTCGACCTAAGAACGAGTCGATCCACGCAGTCGACGCAAACATGGACCCCAGCTTGGGGTGGACGAACACTTTCCATGGCTCATCTGCATACAGAAGGGCGATTTTGTGGTGCTGTGACCAGGTCCGCCCGCCATTCAGAAGCGTCAGGGGCCTTGTGGGCTGGAGGTAAAAACCAGGAGTCCGGGCGCGACAGAGATCGGGCTAATATCTGCTGGGTCAGGGCTGATTGGTATAAGCTACCGATCTGCCACGACGACCATGGCGAAGTGGCATCCGAAGTCAGCGATGGGAAAGGACGATCTAAGGTCAACAAACCTTTCAATCGGGCGTGCCTGTTCAGCCCAGATGTGCCGGGCTGGAACGAAGGTACCGATCCGGTCGACCCGCGCGTCGGTGCAGCACCATCACCCTGGGAGCCGATCGCCTTATTAGTCCCCGACTCGGGCTTCGCAGGAACGGAACCTCGGCGTCGATCTGACCGGGACTTGAATAACGCAGTGACCAAGAACTCGGAATCGCTCGATCCGCCCCCAACTCCTCTCCGGAGGAGACCTCTATACATTTTGTATGAGCGGTGCGGGGTCGCGAGGGCGCAGAGATTAGGTGGGGATAGACTCGTCATCTGTGACCGATCTGGGGCTTGGGAGATGCGCCAGCGTCTTGGATTTCTTCTGGGGCACCGCTCGCTTCTCCTCGAGTTCGGAGTCGCGCGCTATGCCCCGCGCCCTTGAGATCTTCTGCGCGTCATTACGCTTTTTAGACTTGGAAGTTTTCTGTAGCCGGTGCGTATACGCACGGTGCGGCTAGCGCACAGAGGAAGACTCTTCCTTAAAGCGGTGTCCACCGCTACTTAGCCGATACGCCCTTATAAAGGGCTTAGTAGGATAGATCTTCTACTCTGGGCCAAGATTCCCGGGTTGGTTTACTAATTAGTCTTAACGGCTGTGTTCCCTTTACGGGATGTAGGTAAAGGGAGGGATCCCTCTTACCTACGACACTCACTGCACGCGCGAACGGTCGAGGTCGCGCGACTGCACTTTAGAGTGAAATGTAAACTGAATATATTTAATATGTAATTAGCCTAAATTAATTTAAACTAATATAAACTATATGTAATACTAAGTAGAATATTCCAAATTCGTACCTACCTAAAATGTAGTGTACACACCTGTGTACCGACACGTGGATGGCTGACACACCACCACACCAAGGGCCCCTGCCCTGATTGGTTAAAATAACCAAAGGTTCGAAACCTTTCAAACCGGTCAATACTGACCTCAACCGTAGTGTACTCATGTACACTAACACTAAATGTAACTCGAATGTAACCCCGTTACATCCTCCCCCATCAAGAATATTGCTTACGCAATAATCGAAATCTTGTTGGAGAAGTCCAACGCCAGTACCTCTGGCTGTCCATTGTACACCTTCAGTGGTGCTATGGACGAAAACTATTCCGACAACTCGGAAGTGGATGCCATTGGGAGATCTCCCCAACCACTGGCCACGCTGACAACGCCGAACGGCGCTGTCGGTCATCCAACCCATTCCCCACACGTGGGGAGAACGCACTAACTCGTGCGCCACCGTTACCCTCTAGGGGTGATACCTCCCGGTTGCCACAGGCGACCACCACCAATGAACCGTCCTTGGTTCAAGAGACCCGACGTGCCGTACGGGCACGGAAGGGACCTCGCGACCCTCAAAAGAGAGCTAAGCAGGCGGTCAAGAGGGGTCTAGCCCCCTATACCCCTGGTCCAGCGGCTATACTGCCGCGTGAAATTGCGCGTCGGAACCAACTCCGGGCCTGACTACTAACGCCCAAACATTATACCGTTAAGTCCTACCGAACGCGCCTCGGGAAGCAGGCACGCCGTGTCCTCGTGGATATCATCCGCGAGATTCCCTTTGCTCTCTTGAGGGACGAAAGCGTCGAAGACGCAGAACAGGCATTCCGCGACTGGTCGGAAGGGGAGAAACGACTCCCCAGTTTCGATGCGCTGTACAACAGCTTTTCCGAACACGACGTTCGGGTAGAGGGGCGCTACGCTTGGCCTATGCTCAGGCCAAAGCGCAAGGGCAACTACCTGCCTCCTATTATACGCGCTCTGATCTCGATGTGGTGCCGGGGAGCAATGCAAGCACAGCATCTCCCTCCGGCGAACTCCCAACTACTGGGAGTGAAGGGGCTTCTTCAGCCCCTTTGGTCGTTGACCCTCAGTGGGATTCTACCGCTCGAATGCGTCAACGACGTCACGGCAATTCTGCCGCAGGGAGTCTCGTACTCCCACGAGTTCTGGGAATGTGGATACCCTTTCCACTTCACCAGGTACTGGGTCTCACCCCGGTGATGGTGTCGTGCCATCAGGCGTTCCACATGATAATGTGGAGTACCCTCCGTATCGAGCACTGGAGGAGGGGGTCGCGCTATTGCGACGTGACTTCCACGAGTGCTATGATCGGCACAGCCGTCGCATCCAAGATGCTCAGGAGAGACTCCGCAACGAAGGGAGTGCAAATGAACGCATCGAGGGGCGGCTTGCCTCTCTCGAGTCTCTCTTTGCTGAGCTTCAGGGTCGTATTTCAACCCTGTCGGAGATGTTCCGACCTGTCGCGCCTTTCGGCTATCTGGCTTCTCACCCTCCTCCGAGAGGGGACACGCCTCAGGTTTCCGGTATGGATTAAGCATACCCACATAGAATGTTGGATGCGTACGCATCGCCTTCGGGATGTCTAAGGTATACGACAAGCCCTTTCGGGCTAATACCTTAAAGGGCCCCACAAACCTGGGGCGCAGTTTATTGCGCAAAACATTTGAAACTGCATGTGTAGGAAGTTTCTTAGCGTTTAATAAAACACTTTCTCCTACTTAGTACACCTTTTCGTTACGCCGCCCCTTGCGGTCAGCTTTCTCCTTCTGCTTGTCTTGGCTTTCCGTCATTTCATCGCAGACGTGTCGTAAGACACTAAGGCGCGTCGATAAAAACTTATCGATGTGCTTTCGCACAGATACAGGGCTGAAATCGGGGAATCCCCCCCCTCAAGCCCTGGGCCACACACACGTTGCGTCAACGGGACCCTCGGATTCACTAATCCGTTCACGTAAAACGGGGTAAGCCCCGTAAATGCATGTAACGAGTTGTTGATAGCAAATTCAACCATCGGAAGCATCTCAAAGCATCTCACTCCAACTCTTTGTAGAATCCGGACATAAACTCCGTAGAATATCCTCCACAACGTGGTTGACGAGTTCCGTCTGACCGTCCGTCTGCGGATGATCCGCTGTGGACATGAGGAGCTTGGTGCCTAGCACCTTAAACAACACTCCCCAGAATTGTCCCGTGAAACGGGGATCCCGATCCGACACAACGGAACGGGTAGACCATGCGGTCGAAAGACACGGTCTAGGAACACTTTCGCTGTTCCTTGTCCATCTATGGACTCTGGCACCGCCGACAGGTGAGCCATCTTGCTTAATCGGTATACAAAGACCAATATGCCGGTGTTCCCGGTCTTATTCTTCGGAAAACCGAAGATAACATTCATTCTAATGGATTTCCAACACTCCGTTGGAACCGATAAGCTCGCCAAAGGCGCAGCTGAACTTGCAGAGGGTTTAACCCTCTGACACGTCTCACAGGTGCGTATGTACGCATCGACCCACTTATACATCTTGGGCCAACAATACAAAGCGCTTAAAGAGCTGTAGGTCTTATCCCGACCTAAATGACCCCCGGTAGGGGCGTCATGTGCCTCAAAGAGGACTCTATACTTCAGGTCCTCATCATGAGCAACAACCACCCGCGGAGTGTCCTTCGCGTTCGTGCTATAATATAGCAAACCGTCACCGTAACTGTAACGGTGTAACCGAGCTCTAGCTCGACTCGACAGGGTAGGCTCAGACGAGCCAAGCCCCTTGTCACCCAATGCGCTGATAAGGGCCGTACGTTGTGGGTCTTTCACATACGCCTTGCGTATGAGGTCCGCCACAGACGAGATGATGAATGTCGCGAGAGCGAGCTCGTAATCGGGACGACGCGACAACGCGTCTGAAAGTACATTCTGTTTACCAGGTTTGTACTTTACCTCAAAGTTGTACTCCGCAAAGAAGGAGATCCAACGGGCCATCCGTTGGGAGAGATGAGGCGACTGGGTCTCTGTCCGTAAGGATGCGTGGTCAGTATAAACCACGAACGGTTTTGATACGAGTAGGTGAACCCTAAATTTGACAAGGGCATACTTCATAGCAAGTAGCTCCTTATCATGAACGGGATAGTTCCTTTCCGAAGCTTTAAGCTGCCTCGACTCAAACGAGATAACGCGTTCCCTTCCTGCATCGTCTGCTTGTAACAAAAAACATCCGATTGCGAAATCGGAGGCGTCGCAGACGGACTTAAATGGTTTCCCAGAATCTGGGAGATCAAGAATTGGAGCTTTCCACAAGCTCCCCTTTACCGCTTCAAAAGCGTTTTGGTGTTTGGTTTCCCAACACCAATCCACGTCCTTCTTAAGAAGGTCTGTTAATGGCTTCGCCATTTCAGCGTAATTCTCGCTGTACTTGTGGAGATAGTTGGCTAATCCAAGCCACTTCCGTAAATCTCTAAGATTTACAGGCGAAGGCCACTACACAATGGCTTTCACCTTCGCGGGATCCGCCCGCACTCCATCCGTACCGATGAAGCATCCGAGGAAAGGAATTTCCTCAGCACCAAAGATACATTTGGATGCGTTTGCATATACTTATGCTCCCGCATACATTCGAACACCGCTCGAAAGTGTATCAGGTGCGTCTGAACATCAGACGAGTCGCCTTCCGCACGACTATGAACGAATATATCGTCGAAGTACGACTGAGCGTACTTTCTATGAGGGAGGAAGAGTTGGGTCACCAAGCTATTAAAAGTCGCTCGTGCATTCGAAAGCCCTTATGGCATTACAAGCCACTCCCACCGCATGCCACTAGGCGTGCTGACCGCTGTAAGCGGAATATCTGATGCTTGCATGAGCACCTGATAATACCCGTCCACCAGATCCAAGGCACTGTACTCAGTACAGCCTGCCATATTGTTCTGGAGGATATCCTTCCGAGGAATCGGAGTTTGATTGGGTACAGTAGATGCATTCAGCTTTTTGTTCGCATGAACAATGCGCCACTTTCCGTTCGGTTTACGAACACAAAAAGTGGGGGATAAATGGGGATACTTACTCTACCGTACCATCCCTGCCTCTTCTTTCCCCTTGAAGAATGCGTCGATGACGTCTCATTGCTCCTTGGGGAGAGGCCACTGCCTAGTGACGCAGTATTTGTTCCGAGAACCAAATCAATTTCATGTCGGACTCCCCGATCCGGTCGTAACCCCATCGGCGGGTTGTCATTAATGACATCTCCAAATTCCTTTAGTAAGGAATGGTAAGGGTCCTCAGGATCCGCGAGGATCTTGAGGCCGCTTCGGGCATTTAATGCCTGTTTGGTTTTCACCAAAACTGACTCGTCCATCGTGGATGAGGAATTCAACTCCTCTTCCGGACGCAACACGACGACCTCGTCGATTTCATCTGCTTTCAAAGCAGTCTCAAACTCGTTGAAGGACATCCCTCCAACGACAACAGTTCGCCTACCCCAGGCAACCGTTCCAGGCTTATGCCCTCTGTGACAACACCTGTCACACTATTCAGCATCCTGTAGGACTGCTGACTACTGGCCTCGGGACTCATCCCGAGACCCGGATAGGGGGAGTCAATTGCTACATCTATTGGAAGCGCCACGCGCCTATCCACAGAGGTATCTACCTCTACCACCGGTGACTCGCCGGTCTCACCTATTACGGCGTAATCGGAATCATTTCCGACGTGCGAAAGAGACGAACTCCGGGTCTCTTCGCTTGAAAGCACCTCGCAATTAAACACAGGGGTCTCTACCCTTCCCACAGGAGTCGCCTCAGCGTAATCCACCTTTGCCAATGGCGAACCACCAGTCTCGCCTATAACGGCGTGGTCGGAATCAATTCCGACCTGCAGAAAAGACAAACTTCGGGTCTCTTCTCTAGGAAGCGCCTCGCGCTTAACCTCAGAGGAATCCACCTCTAACACTGGCGACTCACCAGTCTCGCCTATATCGGAGCGGGGATTAATCGCCGAACCCCCCTCGTCAAGGAGCACTTCCTTGACCTCATTGGGATCGATCATCTCTGACACCCCCATCTCTGGCATCTCACGCCAGAATCGCTTTTGCGATCGAGCAAAGGTGGGTTCATGACTCGCCAATGCTTCCCCGATCGCGGGTGCGTTGATACAATGGACTTAGACTTCCAGTCTATCCATGGCTCGATGTGTTCCAGCCACTTCATGCCCAGAATGAGTCCAAATCCAGGACTAGGCAACGTTCTAAGCTGTCGAAGTCTGAAAACTTCAGCTAAAGGTCAATCGAGACTGTGGTGGAGTCAAGTTCAAAATCGAACACCGTAGTGTCGAGAACCTGACCACCATCGTGACCGGCCTTCCAACTTACGGGGGGCGTACCCCGTGAACCATCGCCTACGATCCGATCTGATCGTCCGCTGCCAGCAGACGACCGATCATCAGCACAGGACGCCTGGTCCGATTCTTTCGTCATCTCACCTTGTGTACCCGATAGAATGGGCTGGTTTCACACTCGGTCGATCGGTCCTGGGAATCGACTTGAGGTCTAAAAACGTGAGACCGTGCTGGGTGGTGTACCCTAGGCGGAACTCTTCACCCTGGGTACGGGTAGACCAGTTATACTCCAAGTAAATATACTTCAAAGGGAAAATCGCTCAATCAATCGTATAGCCCAACCAATACGAGAATAAAAGTCAAATACTCGAATATAGAGATCCAATAAGAACGTGATAAACTCCACAAACTATATCTCAACGAAATAATACAATACTTGATAACACGTTTCAAACGTGCGTAACTTGCGCTTACGAAGTCGACCAATACGTACACCCGTCGAGGGACTTCCGGCGGGCCAAGTGCGTCCGTGACGCGTCCAGGCAGGGTATAACAAGCTAGAGAGGATTACTCGACCCTCTGCTTCCAAACACTCTGCGGCGTGCAGAGGCGACGGATTTACAGTGTGATGAAACGACTTCTTGTTGAGTGTTAAAGGCTGAAAATTAACGACCCGGTAAAACCAAAACTATAACCCTATGGTCCCCAATATGTACACACATGAAAATATGTAAGTACACGCAATATCATGTGACTTACCAAAATCCGTGTTCTTGACACCCCTCGCACACGATAGGCTTAAAAGACTCGTTGACTTCCACCAATACGATCGCCGATAAGCCGATCGGTGTGCTGCTGACGCAAAACGACCAAAATGCTTGAGTCCTCTTCACCACAGCCTCCCCTGAGTCTGGTCGTAGCCGCGCAACGGTAACGACCCGATCTCACCACATCCTTGACCTTCGCAGAAGCGCACTTCACCGATGGACAGATCTTCGAGTCCACCTTCGCCAGGCACTTGTCTTGTACACTTGATCGTCTTGTAACCTCTCTTGACGCTCGTTGCTGCAGGTGACCTGCGTTCCTCATCGACACATATCGATTCACCTACCAGGCCGGCCTGATCTGATAGCCCTTCCAACACTCCAGAGTCCGACACACCAGATGGGCATCAGATCGAGGTCGATAAGCTTCAGAAAACAGTCAGGGAGCTCCAGTCGCAGTTGGTCATCAAGGATTCTTCGCTCCTTCAACTTCGGAAGGAGGTGGACACCTTGATTCCTATAACCACGAAGTTGCAGGAGGTGATCGCCTAAAACGCACGCCTCCGGGCCCAGATCGCCCAACGAACAACACGAGGTAAGCTGATCGGTCTGCTTTCCGTCTTGGGTCTCGTCTAACCTTTCTTTGCGTGCAGATTAGTTGTCCACCTACATCACCAAAACGTTCGACGCTTTATTCGCGGCTGATCGGAAGTCGCATAACCATTGCGATCAGCTCCGACCGATCTTGGACGGGCTGATCGGCGCACGGCATGATATGTCCCGTTTGGAGGCCTACAGGTCACACCTCCTGGAACAGCTCGCGGTGGTCAACCGGCAGAGGTTGGAGGATCAGTCCGATCGGACTTTACTCCGCACCCAACATGGTGACCTGGAGAGGCAGATCGGCGAGTTGCAGGTCGTGGTCATGGAGCAGATCGGGAAGGTCGAGTCCTTCCAGAGCCGATCGGACGCCTGGAACCAGGAGTCAGACCGTCGCTGGGTGGCCGTAAATCGGTGCTACAAACAGTTGACCGACTTGTTGTACCGGCGCCCAGCTGCAGTATCTAGCGTCGACAGATCTGCATCGGCCGCTCTGATCGATCTGCACCAATATCGGACCCGACGCCACTCATTGGCTAAAATTAAGCAACCCGAAATTCCAAAAATTTTCAAGAAGCGTAAGGACGCGTCGAAGGGCACAAGGGCGCGGGGCATAGCGCGCGACTTCGAGCTAGAGGAGAAGCGAGCGGTGCCTCAGAAGAAAGCCAAGACGCTGGAGCATCTCCCAAGCCCAAGATCGGACGCAGGTGACACGTCTATCATCACCAAATCGCGTGCGCCCTTACGCCCCCGCGCTGCGCACACCAAGCGTATAGAATCTCCTCCGGAGAGGACTCGGGGGACGGATCGGGAGATTCTGAATTCTTGATCACTGCTTTATCCAAGTCCCGATCCGATCAGCGCCGAGGTCCTGTTCCCGCGAAGCCTACATCAGAGGTTGACAAGGTGATCAGCTCCCAGGGTGATGGTGCTGCACTGACGCGCGAGTCAACCGGATCGGTGCCTTCGTTCCAGTCCGGCACATCTGGGCTGCGCAATCACGCCCGATTGAAAGGGTTGTCGATCGGAGATTGGTCGCTTCCGTCGCTGACTTCGGATGCCGTTTTGCCATGGTCACCGGGCAGATCGGTAGCTTGCACCGATCAGCCCTGACCAAACAAGATCTGGCCCGGTCGATGTACCGACCTGACTTCTGGCTCTTCCCTCCAGCTTTGAAAACCCCTTACCCGTCTACGCGGCGGTCGGATCTGGTCACGGGACCGCAAATCGCCCGTCTGTATGCAGGTCGACCATGGGAAGTGTGGTGGAGCGGCTGATCGAAGTTTTTGAGACTTGATCAGGCGGTACCACGGCGCCAGACTGCCGACTAACGAAGGGGGTCCTCCGGATGTCTTCGACTGTTTGTGTTCTTGCTCACCTTGTGTACCCGACAGCTAGGCGTGGGTCGCTCCTCAGGTGGCGGGGACAGCGCACAGAGAATTCTTGGTGCAAGATTGAATTAACTAACTTGTGACGATACAACCGATGCGATCAGGCGTGATCACGTGCGATCAGGTGCTTAAACCACGTCAATTAGCCGCGATCAGGCTTGATCAAGTTTGGGCCGATGCTAATAACCGACGATCAGCAATATTCCGTCTTGATCGCAAGTGCGATCAGGCGGCAGTCCGACGCGATCAGGCGCTGAAACGATGTAGATCAGTGGTAATCAGGCTTGATCAGGCTTTGGCTGACGTTAATAACCGTCGATCAACAATATTCTGTCTTAATCGCAGATGCGATCAGGTGTCTTGATCGCAAGTGCGATCTGGTACTGAAAGGCTTGATCAGGGGCTAAAAACCGCTGCCCAGTCGTAATATACCTTGATCAGACTTGATCAAGCACCGGAAGTCGTTCAAGTAACAGTTGGCGCGATTTTCGATCAGCGATCACGATCACGATTCGCTAAAAGTGTTGATCAGGTGTTGATCGGTAGGGGGGTACTTGATCAGGCAGTGGAAGTCTTCACTGCCTGATCGCGGAGCCTCTAAGCCGTCAAACAGCTAAGGAACGCCCAAATCAATGCGCTCCTAGCCTAGACTATATGAGGGAAAGGTATTTATATTAAAATCCACCTAGAGTTCCCGTGGGGCGCTTAAAGCAGCTGAACTCTAGGGGCCAATCGTTAATTTCAAGGGGAAGAGGTGAGAGCACTGCTCGATCACGTTCCCAAAACCAAAATCCTTTAAACGAAGAACCGCAGACACTGCGGGTGGAGTTGCGGGGTGAGTTCTCACACTCTACGCCAACCGGTGGGCCAAAAACACACTTAGTGCTCCCGCCCGGGACGTAGAGGTTTCAATAAGGTGGGGCGCAAAGGTGCCTTCCCAAAAAACGATCAGCGCGATCGTACGCAAAAGGAGAACTATATTAGCAATTAAACCCTTAGATCTACCCTGTTCCTACTTTCAACCAATCCGCATCATCCATTCGAAGCGCCTTCCGTCCATCAGTCCACCTGATTTTTCCGCTTGTTCCTTGTTTGTTCGCTGGTGTCCGCCGCGTACCTGTAAGTAATCAGCACATCTTCCGTGTCCCTTCTATATCCTGTCTATGTACACCACGGTGGTACGTACTACTGTACCCACCGTGGTACACATGGCGGTACCTAAATTATGTACTACTGTATCCACTATCTGCGTCCACTATCAGGCCCCTAATTTAGGTCCTAATATTAGTCATAATATTAGGCCCCTTATGGGCCTAATAAAATGTCCAACATTATGCCCTATTTTAGCCTAATAAAAAAAGTCCGCTTTACGACAGAAGTGCTGCTCAGCGCCAAGTTGGACTCCATATTTGCGTCGACTCCTTGGATCGATTCGCTTCTGGGCCGACCTTGGGCTTTTAATACAGCCCACTGTCAGGCGATCTGGGAGTCCACCCATTATCTTCTCCTTCCCGCGGGTCGGAAGTTACGTGACCCAAACCTGATCCTGTATCAGAAGCGCCGGAAGTAGCGCCGGAGTCGGGCTGGCGAAGCTTGGCTGGTCCTATGCCAGTTTATTCTGGAAGAGATGCTGGCCCGCTAATGCGACCTCGACATCTTCTTATATCCTGTGGTTCTCCATATGGACAAGCGTCGGGTTGAGAAAGCCGGGGTGCTAGATGACGACGGCGCCTGGTATCCCGGTCTTCATTGTGACGAGCCGGTCACAGACCTGAAGGAAGCTTTGGCCCAGATCGATCGGAAGGAGCCCTGGCGCAATCAGTACCATAAACAGATCGAAGACCATCTGGCGCTGACTATCGGCCGTCTGTGTGGCGATAGTGATTCTTGATGCAGCAGTTAGCTGACCAGATAATTCGTAATACATGTCATCATTCTTTTCACATTCCTGACCATCCAATCCCTTAATCAAATTCATCACTTTCTCCAAACTTGCACCAACACGTTATCAAATACAGTTTCCATCCACATCGCGAAAATTATCACCACGTCGTCATTCCACTACTCCAGTTCCTCACAGTTCATCACAAAATTCACAATAATTCAGAGCGTACACATATTCACACCGAGCGATATACTAATCGGTGCTACTGTGTGTCTTGATCTTCATCTTCATGAGTCTGCATCACTGCGAAGCGATTCCTACTGACTCGTTCTCGCTCGAACTCTCGTAGCAGTGCTCCACAATTTAGATCAAGTTCGTCGATCGAAGTTGCTTCGTCATGATCCTTCCAGCGGACCAGATATTTTCGGTGGGTGCGACCGAAACGTGTCTTCTTGACCGATCAGACATCTAGCACCTTTTCCACCTCGAATTCGTCCTCTTCCAATGGCCTTTCCCAACTGTCCTCCGGCAGCAGAGCCTCATCAAAATTAAACCTCTCCGCTTCGTCCACCAGGCAGGGCATTTTTTGCCGATCGGGGAATTCTCTGACCAGCTTCAGCTTGGACACATGCACGATCGGAAAAACTTTGTAATCCGTGCCGAACGTGATCAGACGGGAAGCATGCTCACCGATTTTTTTCTTGATAACATCCCGTGACTCTGCGTATTTTTTTATTCTATTGGACCTGTTAGATCCTATTGGATATCTCCCATACAGTCGTCCTCGATGCTCTGATTTTCTTCCTTTTATTTTACAATGACGTACAGGGTTCACACCTTTAATACCCTGACAGCTCTGCTACACGGAAAGGACCGTGCCACATGTGAGCCAACTTCTTCGCATAGCCTTCCTTGACCCGATCGAGTTATAGCCATACCCTCGCCCTGGTTCAATACCATGATGGCGGACCTGATCGTTATTCCGATCTGCTCGATCTTGTGTGGCCTGACGCAACTTTTCATTGGCGACTTCTTTCGCATGCTGATAATGCTTCTGGACCTGCAAGCGCCAACGACGGGCATCGCGATCGCGGGTCCGAGTGCAGCCATCGGTATCGTCGCTTCAAGTGTCGATCGAGGGTCCCATCCATACGCGATATAGAAAGTCGTTTCTCCTCGGACCCGATCGGACGAAGCGTTGAGTGCGAATACCAGTCTCTCTGCATACTCATCCCAGTCACGTTGGTCTGGATAGGCAACATACATCTTGATCGCCCTTGTGATTGTCTGCACCATGCGTTCAGCCGATCCGTTCGCTTGCGGAAGATATGCCATCGTCGCGCTCTGCTTCTGGCCTAGCATGTTATTGAACGATCGGAACACCTCAGCCATAAAACCGGATTCCCGATCGTGTCTGATAACTTCGCTGACGCCGAATCTTCTGAACACGCATTCCTCGTAGCACTGGGCGATCTGCTCCGCAGATCGGGATGCACTAGCCTTTGTGATCACCAGACCAGTGAACAGGTCGATCCAGATCAGCAGTTCAGTGTTGCCGCGCGTCGATCTGGGCAGCGACGGTATGTGATCCATTGCTATCACCTGGAAAGGGTAAGTAGCCTCGATATTCCCGGGCGATCGCCCCTTGATTATCGGTCTGCCCTTTCAGGTCTCGCAATCTGTGCAACAGCCCACATATTTCTGCACGCTCCGAAAAAGTCCTCTGCAGTGAAAGTGGGCCCTGATCTTGTGGTATTTCCTGCCTATGCCTTGATTTCCCCCTTCTAGACTCACATGGTAGTGATGAAGGACATCCGGCTGTAGCAATTCAGGGACCACCAATTTCGCTAGTCGATCTCGATCGGCACTGTATTGGTCAACGTCACGGTAGTAATATAGCAATCCATTGTCATCCACATCATAACTGTCCGCGATCTTGGTACACTATTTCACTTGATCGTTCGTTAACTTGGACAGTTCATCGCGGAGATAGGTTTTCAGGTTGACGATCCACTCTTCTTCATCCTGCGCCTTGAGGATCCGTTCCGCCCTTAGCTGTTGTACAACGTACTCGATCAGCCTTTCTTTTGGGAACGATCGGCGAGACTTCTGAGTTCGCGATCCAGTCGCCGCCATCACATGTACCTGATCGGGGCTGTCCTTGGGCTTGATCAACTACGAGAGCCTGGTTATGTCCATAAGCTCATGTAGAACGGCCTCCTCGGTGATCGTCGCCCCGATCTGGTCCCGCATGTCTTGGTCGCGAGGTGGTCGGCGCTTCTGTTCCAATCCCGTTTAACGTGCAATAGCTCGTGGTTGGGGTAATCTTTCAGTTCCTTCATCACCCGGTCATTCAACAACTTCAGCCGTGGTGCCTTACAGTCGATCTCCCCGGTGATCTGCCTTATCACTAGGCTGGAGTCACCACATATGATGATCCGACCTTTCTTCTGTGATGACAGCAGATCAAGAAATAGAAGGAGCCCCCGATATTGCGCCTCCTTGACCGTTATATCAGACGTTAAATCGGCGGCGGCTGCTACTATAGACCATTTGGTAACTTCCACAGTATGGCACAATAGGAGCCGACCTTCTTCTTCACGCTAGCCGATCCGTCGAAACTCAAGACCAGGAGTTCCTCATCCCGATCGACGATCGGCGGTGGCCGTGAGATTGATTGTCGAGGTTTCTTCCTTTGGGCAATCGCCATCAGAGCTTCATCCACTTCAGACCGAGGGGTGATACTGGCAGCCAATGTGCCCAATATCTCTTCCTCCCCCTTGGTGCACTTGACGACCTCGAGGGACCACTGTGACAGGATCGCTGGCCATCTGCCGAGCCGACCGTCCATCCATTGGCTGATAACAGCCAGGCCAATGTCGACTTTCTCGATAGGACCTTTACAGATCGACCGACCAGTAGGTTGTAGCACACATCCAAAATCCGTAGTAAAGCCAGAACTTCTTTTCCGACGATCTCATAGTTGACTTAGTCGGCTTCAACGTCCGGCTCGTAAAAGTTACCGGGTGGTACACTCCATCATGTGCTTGCACTAGAGTGGCAGGAATGGCCCACTTACTAGCATACACAATGACGATCGGCATTTTTTCCGGATCGAAGTGTCTTAGAATCGGTGCCGTCCCCATCTTGGCCTTCAGCATACCGAAAGCAACCTTTGCACGCTTCATGTGATCCCCTGTCTCCACCGGCGGAAAATCTGCAGGCGGATTGGAGTCGCAGCCTTCTCGTAAATTTGCCTGATCTCCTTCGCGCAACATATGGTAGTCGACTTCCCGTACACGGCCGCGTAGACCGCGAAGTCTTCAATGAAGCGGCCGTAGTAATTCAAGCTCCCTAGGAAGTACTGCATTGCCTTCAGCGATCTGGGAAACGGGATGTTGCTCAGTGACTCCAGATCCTTAGGATTAGCCTCCAGCCCACTGATTGATACCATATGACCCAAATAGGCGACCTTGGACATGCCCCAAAAACTCTTCACAGCACTGATAGACAGGTTCCAGCGATCGCACGTCTCCAACAACCGTTCAACCTTCTCGCACAGATCGCTCCATGACGAGGCGGGGATCAGTATGTCGTCGATATACGATCGCCTCCCCAGAACGGACGGTCTCCTTTCCCGATCGGGTTCACCCTCTGTAAATACATCATGGTTTTCGGTGGGGTCCCGATCGGTACTGATCTTGAAATGTCCATACAGTGCGTTGTTGATCAGCCTCTGGTAGATCTGGGGCGCGTTCTTCAAACCGAAAGTCATACGGTTCCACTCGAACAGACCGAGCGGCGTAACAAACGCGGAAATCTCGCGAGTCCGATCGGTCATCGAAACCACCCAAAATCCACTTGCCATATCCAGCGAGCAATACCATAGGGTCTTGTCAAGATCTTCCAGAAGATCGCTGATCAGCGGCATCGGGTACACCATAAGCTTGGTCAACCGATTTACCAACCGATAATCGATACACAACCTGATGTCGACGCCGTTCTTCTTTATCACAATCACGATCGGCGAGGCCCAAGGCGAGGTCGACGGTTTGATAATCTTGGTAGACAACAGTCCTTTAATCAGATCAGACAATTTCTCGAGGTACTGTGGCGCCACACGTCGGCATCGCTGGGCGATCAGCTTGGCATCACCAACATCGATGTCACAGATTGCTCCGCGATCAGCAGGGGGTAAGGCATTGCCTTTTCCGATCAGCAGATGTTTCTTCTTCCATATGATCTTCTTAAGCTGATCGATCTGGTCGGGACTGTTGACATCCCGATCACCCACTTGTAGATCGTCCAAGGTTACCTCGTGCGGATCGGCAGACAATTCAGGAAGGACTGCCATATGGCTCTCCAGTTCCTGAATGTACTGATCCCCGCCCTCATGTATGAAAACTTGATCGTATTCTGGGGCAATATCATCCAAACCGTCCTGGTCGGCTGTACACTGCTGTTCCCGATCGGCGGAATGCTACTCGACGACGTCGATCTGCTTAGGCGTGCCATCGTGGTCCGCCCCATCAATCTCATGTTCCCTTTTTCTGTTTCTGTTTCCGGCTCCTCTTTCTCCTGTTCTTGTGAAACCACCATGTTGACGAACCTTGGCTCATCTGGTTGATGTTCCACCGTGTCCGGCGACTGCGGTGCCTTTCTTCGAACCAATATCTTCTTCGGGTTGCATAGCTGGGTAGTTCCACCATAGGTGAGGTATCTTCTTCCACCGGTCCATCATCGCTGACCAGATCGGTGGTCGCTTGGTATGCCAAGTTCTGCCACTCGACATACCGTCTCGATCCGATCGAGACGAACTCCGCCTTTCTTGGCACCTTCTCTTCCGCTAGTCACATGCCAACAATAGTATTGTTGTAGGGCGTAAGCGGCTTGTCATCGATGTTAGTGAGTCGAACTTAATCAAACTGGCCGGCGCTCTTCACAAAGGTCGGCACCCACCGATCGCCCCTGGTCACCCATAACTTCCTTGATCGAAAACCTTTGTCGACCGGGGTATCAGCTGATTGGCCGACTGGAATGGTGACATCTTGGTCCCACCTGACCAGATCGGTGTGCGATCCGTATAGGGGCCGCCGGCCAGCTAACTGGATCTGGACCTCATCCGGGAGTGTAAGCACTGCATGAGACAGATCTAGGCGAATACCCGCCGGCACCATGAAATCCATGCCTAACAGGGCATCCTGACCGGACGGCTTACTAACCCAAGCGCTGAAGAAGTAGACCAACGAACCCGATAGGGTGATCTTCACGCGCGTCCTTCTTTCGGTCATGTAAGAATTTTCCCCAATTCCGACGCATTCTTGTCTCTGGGTATCGTCTATACGACATCCGACCTTACGAGCAAAGGCGGAGTCGATAATTGAAACTTCGGCCCCAGAGTCGAACAACATCGTTGCCTTCTTGTTGTTAATCTTACCACAGGCTTTCGACTGCTTGAACCATTTGTCAGACGCATTGATACTTCCAGTATCCCCGCGACTCCCCAGGCAGCAGATCCAGCTGCATGACCACCTTCGATCGGGAATATTCATCGGTCGTGAGATAGTAGACCGGATGGTCCCGATCGACGCAATTGAGAATGGAACATGTATTGTCGGTTTTATTCTCCTTGCCGACATATGCATAGATGCCAAACGTAGATCGCTCGTCTCGATCCAGATTACAACCTGGCGAGCGTTCTAGTTTAACATCTTCTCCACGTCCGGTGAAGCATCCCCGCGTGCTTACCCGGCACATACCACTTGCGCATCAGATTGAAAAACTCTTCGATCTTGCACTGTCCGGCCTCGTGGATCGCTCCACATGACTTGCACACGAAAATGCAGTGATCGGTGGGGTGGCCGCGTCTTTCGCACTTCTTGCATATTAGTTTCTTCCAGCAGTCCTCATCGTCATGATTGCTAGACTCGCAGTGAGAACACTTCTTGCGAGGTCGGTCCGGGTCGGACTTGTTCCCACTCCTTCCCTTCCGATCTGCCTCGTTAGGCGTCGATCTGGTTCTTGGGTCAGTTTTCGTGACGAAAACGTGGCGATACTTGTATTTGTCTGACTCCCGACTGGACAGACCGACACTTTCCACTTCCGATCCAGTGATGTCTTCAGTCACGATCGCCTTAACAGCACGGGCCGATCTGGTTAGGGGCCTCTTCACAGGTTCGGTCTGGGTCTTCGATCTGTAGCGACCCGATCCAACGGCGACCTTCGCCCTCATTCTGCGTGAGTGTTTCAGCGTCCACAACGTCTTCTCCACTTCCCCCACATCTTTGAGACGCAGCAGCGTGAGCTGGTCTGCCAGCTCTTGGTCATCCAGGGTACTGATGTAGTGACCCACGTGCTCCATAGCGGCACCGGTCGGCGGGTTGCCTTCCTTGATCACTATCCCGGCGCGAATTTCAGCCACGTTCAGACGGTTTAAGTACTCGATCGGCGTCTCATCGCCCCTCTTCTGCATATGGTGGTATTTGCGGGCGGTTGAGAATCCAGAGTTGCAGTACTTCCCCTCAAATTCTGAACATAGCAGATCCCAGTCAGATCGGACATCCCGACCCAACTGTTGGATCCAGTTCGCCGCCGGTCCTTTCAGCAGATCCCTGAAGATCAGACACCGTTCCTTTTTTGGTGTCTTATCCCGTAAGAAAGCAGACTTGACCCGACCAAACCACGACCTGGCTTTCTCCTCGTCGGCGTCCTTGCCAGTAAAGTCCTTGAGATCCGTGGTCGCAGCCATGCGAATGCGTAGGATCGCAGTAGATCCGAAATCAAAAGCGGTCGTGGAGGCTAGGTTAGCCTTGCGCGTTCTGCCCGCCCCTGCACCGTCTGACCCATAGTGGTCATCCGGATCGCCGATCGACTCCATGTCAAAATCGTTGTTCTTGCTTGATCGGCTCGGTCGAGCTGGATGCGGCTTGCGTCTTCCTCTGCCAACTGGTTTGCCACCTCGGACGGTCCTGGGCATGCAGGCGCGGAGGCGATCGGCATCGGTATCCCATAAAACGCTCCATCATTGCCTCAAACATGGCTTTGACGTTAGCTTGGGCCATGACAGCGTGTTGGTATCCTCCTCTGGAGGTACTGAAACCTGTGGGGGCTCCTGGGGCCCCGACCGGCATGCAGCCCCTTGCTGCCGCACGTCCTTTTTATGTTCCCATGGGGGTACGATCCACCCCCATGGTCATCCGCTCAACACTGACCTCCAACTCCGATGAGCTATTAGAGGCAGGTGGAGACTGATACAGCGACTTATCATCGGAGCACACATCATCGTATGCTGCCGTGGCCTCAGCGGCCTTCAATGCCACGGTGGGAGCTGGGCGGCGAACCGCCCCCACCAACGGCACCAAATGATCATGGAGGGTCGACATCGACATCTCCAGCTACCAAGTATCAAGATCGAACAGTTTCTGCACGTTGGCGAGGTTTTGCAATTTTATGCCTACCTCATCCAACATCGCCAGCAGGTTCTTCACCAATAGCAACGGCCGATCGCTTTGGATCGGCTCAGTGGTGGGTCCGAGAAGGCAATCGGGGATCTGGAGGTTTAAGATCCGCATGGCCTGGTCTTCACGAGTAAATCGCTTTAACTCGTGGATGTAATACATCCTGGTCAGGTCTTCTTCCTTGATAACCCATCCCCGACCTGCGACTTTTCTTCCAAGTCGTCTTCATCGGACGGCATTCTGAGCCTCTGCTTGGGGACCTTGGGAAAATGGATCGGATCGTTCCGATCCACCTCCAAGTCGTTTTCATCTTTAATTTTCTTTTCATCAAAACATTCATTTAAATGCATAGGATAACGACAAAAGTCCTTATCCTTTCCGGAAATATGGAAAGACTTGCTATAGTCCCGATCGGCTCCGGTGGGAGCCTTATGGGGAGGAAAAAACTTATTAATCCCGATCTGGTCATCCGCCCGGCCAGATCGGACATCGCCATCCTTATCGACAACGAGAACATAAGGCGATGCCGTTCCTTATGTCCTCTCCAGAACGTTTCCACATTTAATTCATTGTAATCAATTCTTCGTGAGATATCATCGCGGTGATATCCACGATCACCAAGTGATCCGGGCACGCGCACCATTGTGGTGGAGTCAAGTTCAAAATCGAACACCGTAGTGTCGAGAACCTGACCACCATCGTGTCTGGCCGTCCAACTTACGGGGGGCGTACCCCGTGAACCTTCGCCTACGATCCGATCCGATCGTCCGCTGCTGGCAGACGACCGATCATCAACACAGGACGCCTGGTCCGATTTGTTCTTCATCTCACCTTGTGTACCCGATGGAATGGGCTGGTAACACACTCGGTTGATCGGTGCTGGGAATCGACTTGTGGTCTAAATGTGGGAGACCGTGCTGGATGGTGTACACTTGGCGGAACTCTTCACCCTAGGTACGGGCAGACCAGTTATACGTGGAGTGAGTATACTCCAAAGGGCAGATCGCTTAACCGATCGTAGAGCCCAACCAATATGAGAATAAAAGTCCAATAATCCAATAGGGAGATCCAAATGAGAACGTGATACAATCCACGAACGATATCTCCACGTAACAATGCAAAAAACTTAATAACACGTTCCAAACGTGCGTAACGTGAACTTGAGAAGCCGACCAAAGTGTACTCCCGTCGAGGGACTTTTCGGTGGGCCAAGTGCGTCTGTAACGCGTCCCGGCCGGGTATAATGAGCTTGAGGGGATTACTCGACCCTCCGCTCCCAAACACTCTGAGGCGTGCAGAGGCGACTGATGTACAAGGCGAAACGACATCCGGTTGAGTTAAAGGCCCAACAATTAATACGTAAAAACAAAAACGCTCTTAGTAGTCATAACCAAAACCAACACTAAACTCCCTACCCCCTATGGTCCCCAATATGTACAAACATGAAAATATGTAGGTACACGCAATCTCATGTGACTTACCAAAATCCGTGTTCTTGACACCTCTTGCACATGATAGGCTTAAAAGACTCCTGTATTTCCACCAATCCGATCGCCGATAAGCCGATCGGTGTGCTGCTGACGCAAAACGACCAAAATTATTGGGTCCGCTTCGCCACAATAACGGTTGAAAACGTGAAGAAATAATCGGCGCCAAAACTTGCTTGTCGCCTCTGGCGACCAGTGTAGCCGGTGAGTATACTCACGGTGCGGCTAGCGCACAGAGGAAGACTTTCCTTTAAGCGGCGTTTGCCGCTACTTAGCCGATACGCCCTTATACAGGGCTTAGTAGGAGAGATCTCCTACTCGGGGCCAAGATTCCCGGGTTGGTTTACTACTTAGCCTTAACGGCTGTGTTCCCTTTACGGGGTGTAGGTAAAGGAAGGGCTCCCTCTTACCTACGACACTCACTGCACGCGCGACCGGTTGAGGTCGCGCGACTCCACTTTAGAGTGAAATGTAAACTGAATACATTTAATATGTAATTAGCCTAAATTAATTTAAACTAATATAAACTATATGTAATACTAAGTAGAATATTCCAAATTCGTACCTAGCTAAAATGTAGTGTACACACATGTGTACCGACACGTGGATGGATGACACACCTCCACACCAAGGGCCCCTGCCGTGATTGGTTAAAATAACCAAAGGTTCGGTCAATACTGACTTCAACCGTAGTGTACTCATGCACACCAAAACTAAATGTAACTCAAATGTAACCCGGTTACATCCTCCCCCATCAAGACTACTGCTTACGCAATATTCGAAATCTCGTTGGAGAATTCCAACGCCAGTACCTGTGGCTATCCATTGTACACCTTCAGTGGTGCTATGGACGAAAACTATTCCGACAACTCGGAAATGGATGCCCTTGGGGAGATCTCCCCAACGGCTGGCCACACTGACAGCGCCGAACGGCGCTGTCGTGCATCCAACCCATTCCCCACACGTGGGGAAAACGCACTAACTCGTGCGCCACCGTTACCCGCTAGGGGTGATACCTCCCGGTTGCCACAGGCGACCACCACCAATGAACCGTCCTTGGTTCAAGAGACCCGACGTGCCTTACGGGCACGGAAGGGACCTCGCGACCCTCAAAAGAGAGCTAAGCAGGCGGTCAATAGGGGTCTAGCCTCCTATACCCCTGGTCCAGAGGCTATACTTCCGCGTGAAATTGCGCGTCGGAACCAACTCCGGGTCCGACTACTAACGCCCAAACATTATACCGTTAAGTCCAACCGAACGCGCCTCGGGAAGCAGGCACGCGGTGTCCTCGTGGATATCATCCGCTAGATTCCTTTTGTTCTCTTGAGGGACGAAAGCGTCGAAGACGCAGAACAGGCATTACGCGCCTGGGCGGAAGGGGAGAAACGCCTCCCCAGTTTCGATGCGCTGTACAACAGCTTTTCCGAACACGACGTTCGGGTAGAGAGGGCGCTACGCTTGGCCTATGCTCAGGCCAAAGCGCAAGGGCAACTACCTGCCTCCTATTATACGCGCTCTGATCTCGATGTGGTGCCGGAGAGCAATGAAAGCACAGCATCTGCCTCCGGCGAACTCCCAACTACTGGGAGTGAAGGGGCTTCTTCAGCCCCTTTGGTCGTTGACTCTCAGTGGGATTCTCCCGCTCGAAAGCGTCAACGACGTCACGGCAATCCTGCCGCAGGGGCGTCTCGTATTCCCACGAGCTCTGGGAATGTGGATACCCTTTCCACTTCACCCGGTACTGCGTCTCACCCCGGTGATGGTGTCGTGCCATCAGGCGATCCACATGGTAATGTGGAGTGCCCTCCGTATCTAGCACTGGAGGAGGGGGTCGCGCTATTGCGACGTGACTTCCACGAGCGCTATGATCGGCACAGCCGTCGCATCCAAGATGCTCAGGAGGGACTCCGCAACGAAGGGAGTGCAAATGAACGCATCGAGGGGCGGCTTGCCTCTCTCGAGTCTCTCGTTGCTGAGCTTCAGGGTCGTATTTCAACCCTGTCGGAGATGTTCCGATCTGTCGCGCCTTTCGGCTATCCGGCTTCTCACCCTCCTCCAAGAGGGGACACGCCTCAGGTTTCCGGTATGGATTAAGCATACCCACATAGAATGTTGGATGCGTACGCATCGCCTTCGGGATGTCTAAGGTATACGACAAGCCCTTTCGGGCTAATACCTTAAAGGGCCCCACAAACCTGGGGCGCAGTTTATTGCGCAACACATTTGAACTGCAAGTGTAGGAAGATTTTTAGCGTTTAATAAAACACTTTCTCCTACTTTATATATCTTTTCGTTACGCCGCCCCTTGCGGTCAGCTTGATCCTTCTGCTTGTCTTGGATTTTGGCCATTGCATCGCAGACGTGTCGTAAGACACTAAGGCGCGTCGATAAAAACTTATCGATGTGCTTTCGCACAGATACAGGGCTGACATCGGGGAATCCTCCCCCCTCAAGCCCTGTGACACACACACGTGGCGTCAACGGGACCCTCAGATTTACTAATCCGTTCACATTAAACGGGGTAAACCCCGTAGATGCATGCACCGAATTGTTTATGGCAAATTCGGTCATAGGAAGCATCTCACTCCAACTCTTGGAGCATCCGGACATAAGCTCCGGATAATATCCTTAACAACGCGATTAACGCGTTACTTCTTGTCCATCAATGGACTCTGGCACCGCTGCCAGGTGAGCATCTTGCTCAAACGGTCTACAAAGACCGAAATGCCGGTGGAACCGGCCTTCGGTAAAACCTAAGATAAAATCCAAATGGGTTTTCAACACGCCGTTGGAACGGCTAAGCTCTCCAAAGGCGCAGCTGAACTTGCAGAAGGTTTAACCCTCTGACACGTCTCACAGGTGCGTATATACGTACCGACTCATTTATACATGTTGGGCCACCAATATAAAGCGCTTAAAGCGCTGTAGGTCTTATCCCGACCTAAATGATGCCCCCGGTAGGGGCGTCATGTGCCTCAAAGAGGACTCTATGCTTCAGTTCCTCATCATGAGGAACTACCACCCGCGGAGTGTCCTCCGCGCTCGTGCTATAAAATAGCAGACCTTCACAGTACCTGTAACGGTGTAAACGAGCTTTATCTCGACTTGACAGGGTTGGCTCAGACGAGCCAAGACCCTTTTCACCTAACGCGCTGATAAGCGCCGTACATTGTGGGTCTTTTTCATACGCCTGGCGTATGAGATCCACCACAGATGTGGTGACGAATGTCGCGTGAGCGAGCTCGTAATCGGGACGACGCGATAACGCGTCTTCAAGCACGTTCTGCTTACCAGGTTTATACTTAACCTCAAAGTTGTACTCCTCAAAGAAGGAGAGCCAACGGGCCATCCGTTTCGAGAGAAGAGGCGACTTTGTCCCTCTCCGTAAGGACGCCAGCTCAGTATAAACCACGAACGGCTTAGAGCCGAGTAGGTGAACCCTAAATTTGACAAGAGCATACTTCATTGCAAGTAGTTCCTTGTCATGAACGGGATAATTACGTTCCGCAGCTTTAAGCTGCCTCGACTCAAACGCAATCACGCGTTCCCTTCCTGCATCGTCTGCTTGTAACAAAGCACATCCGATTGCGAAATCGGAGGCGTCGCAGACGACACTAAATTGTTTCCCAGAATCTGGGAGAGCAAGAACGGGAGCTTTTAACAAGCTCCACTTTACCGCTTCGAAAGCGGTTGGTGTTGGGTTTCCCAACAACAATCCACGTCCTTCTTAAGAAGGTCTGTTAATGGCTTCGCCATTTCAGCGTAGTTCTCGCTGTACTTGTGGAGATAGTTGGCTAATCCAAGCCACTTCCGTAAATATCTAAGCTTTACAGGCGAAGGCCACTCCACAATGGCTTTCACCTTCGCGGGATCCGCCCGCAATCCATCTCTACCGATGAAGCATCCGAGGAAGGGAGTTCTCTCAGCACCAAAGATACATTTGGATGCGTTTGCATATAACTTATGCTCTCGCATACATTTGAGCACCGCTCGAAATTGTATCAGGTGCGTCTGAACATCAGACGAGTCGCCTTCCGCGCGACTATGAACGAATATATCATCGAAGTACGTCTGAGTGTACTTCCTATGAGCTCGGAAGAGTTGAGTCACCAAGCGATTGAAAGTCGCTCGTGCATTTGAAAGCCCTTGTGACATAACAAGCCACTCCCACAGGATGCCGCTAGGCGTGCTGACCGCTGTAAGAGGAATATCGGACGCTCGCATGAGCACCTGATAATACCCGTCCACCATATCTAAGGCACTGTATACAGTACAGCCCGCCATATTGTTCTGGAGGACATCCTTCTGAGGAATCGGAGTCTTCATGGGTACAGTAGCTGCATTCAGCTTGTTGTACGCATGCACAATGCGCCACTTTCCGTTCGGTTTACGAACACAAAAAGTGGGAGATGAGTGGGGAGACTTGCTCTCCCGCACCATCCCTGCCTCTTCTTTCCCCTTGAAAAATGCGTCGATGACGTCGCATTGCTCCTTGGGGAGAGGCCACTGCCTCGTGACGCAGTATTTGGTTCCAGGAACCAAATCAATTTCATGTCGGACTCCCCGATCCGGTGGTAACCCCATCGGTGGGTTGTCACTAATGACATCTCCAAATTCCTTTAATAAGGAATGGTAAGGGTCCTCAGTATCCGCGAGGATATTGAGGCCGCTTCGGGCATTCAATGCCTGTTTGGTTTGCACCAAAACTGACTCGTCCATCGTGGATGAGGAGCTCAACTCCTCTTCCGGACGTTATACGACAACCTCGTCGATTTATCTGCTTTCAAGAAGTTTCAAATTCGTTGAAGGACATCGCCTCCAACGACAACAGTTTTCCTACCCCAGGCAACCGTTACAGGCTTACGCCTTCTGTGACAACACCTGTCACACTATTCAGCATCCTATAGGACTGCTGACTACTGGCCTCGGGACTCATCCCGACACCCAGATGGGGGGAGTCAATTGCCCCATCTATTGGAAGCGCCACGCGCCTATCCACAGAGGTCTCTTTACCTCTACTACCGGTGACTCGCCGGTCTCACCTATATCGGCGTAGTCGGAATTATTTCCGACGTGCGAAAGAGACGAACTTCGGGTCTCTTCGCTTGGAAGCGCCTCGCGCTTAACCACAGGGGTCTCTACCCCTACCACTGAGTCGTCTCAGAGGAATCCAACTCTGTCAATGGCGACTCGCCAGTCTCGCCTATAACGGCGTAGTCGGAATCATTCCGACGTGCAAAAGAGACGAACTACGGGTATCTTTGCTTGGAATCGCCTCGCGCTTAACCACAGGGGTCTCTACCCCTACCACTGGAGTTACCTCAGAGGAATCCACCTCTGCCACTGGCAACTCACCAGTCTCGCCGTTAACGGCGTGGGGATTAACCGACGAATCCCCCTCGTTAAGGAACTCTTCCTTAACTCCATTGGGAATGATCATTTCAGACATCCCAATATCTGGCATCTCACGCCATAATCGCTTTGCGATAGAGCAAAGGTGGGTTCATGACTCTCCAATGCTTCACCCGACCGCGGGTGCGTTGAGCCAACGGACTTAGACTTCCAGTCTATCCATGGCTCGTGGCGTTCCAGCCACTTCATTCCCAGAATAAGGTCATACCTCGAGTCCAAATCCAGGACTAGGCAACGTTCTAAGCTGTCGAAGTCTGCAAACTTCAGCTTAAGGTCAATAGAGACCTTGGGTACAGAAACATGTACGCCCGTCGCAAGACGGACAGTGACAACGTCACGACAACGTGCCTCTAGGTCCTCTGCATACAGCCGAATCTTCTCCACAGAAGCTCGTCTGACATAATTTTCAGACGCTCCAGAGTCTATCAAAACTCTCCATAGCTTATCAAATCTTTCACGTCCGCAAGGACTACCAGCAAACCTGGCTGGTACACCAACTCGGTGCTAGAAAGCACCGTTTCCCTCGGGGCTTTGTGCTGTCGTCCCCTACCCTGGGGCTTAACAGCACTGAGGGGTCCCCCAGTAGGGCGCCCCGCACCTACTGGGAGCCGTCGTTTCCCGACGGCTTGGGCCAGGGTTTCTTCCCAACCCTTGGCCCTTTTAAGCGAGTATCTCGCTGGGAGTTCCGCGGACATTTGTCCCGCAGATGATCCTTGCTCCCACACTGGAAGCCTCTCAGCGGTCCATGCCGCTGCAACATTGCAAGGAGCTCCGCCTCGAAGCTCTGCGGAAAAGAGTCAGTGTGACTCTTAGCGGAGGTTTCTCCTCCGCTTCGACCTGACTAAGGTCCATGGGTTCGGGACCCACCTTAGAGAAACGGAATTTCCTCTATGCGTTGAACGCCATCTTGAACGCCTCCCCCAGGGATTGGGGTCGGCATCGGAACAATTCCGAACGTGCTGTCCCTTCTCTCAGGCCACCCATGAAGACGGGGATGGACACATCATCCGAATACGCTTTCGCGTACATCCCTTCCAACAGGGTCTTAAGTTCCTGGATCTATTTTCCAGGTCCCTAGTGCCCTGACGGCACCTCAGAAACGCCAGTTGATTCTGGAAAACCAGATCAGGCGTTGCGTACATGTCCATAAGATTCTGCTTAAGGACCTCCCAGGCTGGGAACACGTCCTTGACTGACTCCGAACACGTAAACGCCCATGTACGGGCTTTGCCCGTAAGATGGGTCAATGCAAGTCCCACTTGCAAGTGATCAGCGATCACACTCGCCCTTGCGATGGCCGTTTCGACCTCTCGCAACCACACGTAAAGGTTTTCACCCTTCTCCCCGGTGAACTCCTTTATTTTGAATGATAATGGAGGTCGCACGCCCGTGGAACGACCTTCACTACAACTCGCCTCATGAGCGATGAGGGCATTTACCCTTGCCTTTACGGCCTCAAGGGCCTGCTCCACTAGGAGCTTCATGCCTTCGTCACCCATTAAGGGTAACAGCCTTTTAAAGGCTTCCTGCTGGACGAGGGTAAAACTATCCCAATCGTCCTGATTCATCCTTTGTAGAGGATGCCTTAGTCTACCAACACAGGTGTTGGATTGACTACAAGTGCTACCAGATGTAGCCGGTGCGTATACGCACGGTACGGCTAGGGCACAGAGTAAGACTCTTCCTTAAAGCGGTGTCTACCGCTACTTATCCGATACGCCCTTATAAAGGGCTTAGTATGAGAGATCTCCTACTCGGGGCCAAGATTCCCGTGTTGGTTTACTAATTAGTCTTAACGGCTGTGTTCCCTTTACGGGATGTAGGTAAAGGAAGGGCTCCCTCTTACCTACGACACTCACTGCACGCGCGAACGGTCGAGGTCGCGCGACTGCACTTTAGAGTGAAATGTAAACTGAATATATTTAATATGTAATTAGCCTAAATTAATTTAAACAAATATAAACTATATGTAATACTAAGTAGAATATTCCAAATTCGTACCTATCTAAGATGTAGTGTACACACCTGTGTACCGACACGTGGATGGCTGACACACCTCCACACCAAGGGACCTGCCCTGATTGGTTAAAATAACCAAAGGTTCGAAACCTTTCAAAAAAAACAACGGTCAATACTGACCTCAACCGTATTGTACTCATGTACACCAACACTAAATTTAACTCGAATGTAACCCCGTTACAACCAGCCTCGCCTTGTACCTCTCAACCGACCCGTTTCTTTGACTTTCGGCTTGTACACCCACTTGGTCGGGAGAGGTACCTTGCCCTCAGGGCGGCGAACGACGTCCCACGTTTCGAGATCTTGGAGGGCGTTGAGCTCCTTCATTTCTGCTTGTTTCCACATCTTCGTCTGCGAGCCGCCGTGCGCCTCACGATAATTCTTTGGGTCTGGTTGCATCAATGAACTACTTGGCGGCTCGAACCCAGTCTCGCAAACCGCGTAAGCACATAGAGTGCTTTCCGCATTTTCGTCATTTTCGACAATTGTTTCGGGAGTTTCATCACTTGAAGCGGCCATTTTGGCCCTCGACGCTTCATATTCTTGTCCTTTAGCCGTCTTCTTCGACTTTCTGCGCGTCTTCCTAGTGCCTTGCACAGCTTTTTTGACGTGTCTTGACTTGGTTACAGCCTTCGGTGTTTCGTCACATTCACACCCTGAACTTGGCGTATTTGGGACAGTGTTTTTCGAACGAGATTTGGCCATTTCCTCCAGTTCTTGGTTGCTTTCACCTTCTAACACCTTGGTTACTTTGTCGCTCGTCTCAGGGCTGAGCGTTTCAATCGCTGCGACGTGCCTCGTCACCACAACCACCTTGTCTTTCAGTAATAACACCTTGAAACCTTTCGTTTCATCACTTTTCCCTAGAATAAGGGCCCGTTCGGCGTTCTTCGCCAACGTTTTCTTCTCTGGGTACCGCCAAACCATGCACGAGGACCCGAAAACAACAATATCATTTACTACCGGCCGCTTGCCGGTCAGCACTTCCAGCGGCTAAATTCGCCCGATATTCGATCTTGTCGGAGTACGGTTGAGTATGAACGCAGCATACTCAGCCGCCTCCGACCAATACGTTAAGGGTACACCGGACCCAAATATCATGCACCGGACCATGTTGAAAATGGTCCGGTTCATTCGCTCTGCCTTGCCATTTGAGGCAGGATTCCCCGGTTCAGTCACTTGGCGGCGGATATCGGTCTGTTTGCAAAACAGATCGACGTTCCGATACTCTCTGCCGCCATCAGTGCGCAATACGTGCACTCTGCACGAAAACTCGTTTTCGAACCAGGCGATGAAATTCCCGAACATCATTGCCGCCATGTCCTTTGTTCGCGCCGCGAAAACCCTCACATAGTTTGAGTGATGGTCCACAAAAACGACCAAATACCGATTGCCTCGCCTGTCACGGGGAGTGATCGGGCCCTTGAGGTCACTGCAGATCACTCCTCCGATGCGGTCTATCGGGGCGTTGCTGCCCGAATCCACCTTCTATTGCACCTTCCTGGTTGCCTTCCCCTCGGCACACGTAAGGCAATTTGGCCTATTCGTGTCCGTCAGAGCAATACCAGATCTGGGGTCCCTGGCCAACCTTTCGATGGTATCATAGGCCAGGTGACCCAGGCGCATATGGAAGTGGTGCAGGATGTCAGTGGGGACGTCTGGACCGACGTCTTCCGACACACTATTGGCAACCATGTCACCGAAATCCTTCGAAAAATTGTTCGCCCTTTCGGCTTTCAACTTGGCAATGAAAACGGATCCATGCGTCGTAACATCGAAAAGTTTTTCTCCTTTAATCATGACCCGCAGCTTGTGGCCATCATCAACTATAGCGCAGCCCTTTTCACGCAATCGACCAAGTGAAATCAAGTTTCTGGATAGTTGCGGTGCGAAGTATACTTCGGTCAAGATAACGACCGTTTCACTTTTGTCGCACGTCAGCAACGTAAGCCGTCCGACTTTGGTCGCCTGTAAGGTACCACCATCCGGCAAGGCAAAAGTATCATCAGTACCACAGTCCTTTGCATCTTCTAACAAATTTGCGTTCGACACCAAGTGTCTACTTGCACCACTATCAATGATCCAAACATTTTCAACGCCGTTTTCATTACCACATGCATAAACATATGCATCTATAGTGGTATCCATAGTCGAAAGCACGAAACGCTTTGACGACTTTTCACTGCCACTACGTGTAACAGGGTTACATTCGAGTCAAATTTAGTTGGTGGTGTACGTGAGTACACTACGGTTGGGGTCAGTTTTGACCGGTTCAAAGGGTTTTGAACCATTGGTTATTTTAACCAATCAGGGCAGGGGCCCTTGGGGGGTGGCGTGTCAGCCATCCACGTGTTGGTACACAGGTGATGTACACTACATTTTAGCTAGGTACGAATTTAGTAAGTTCTACTTAGTATTACATATAGTTTACATTTTCACTCAACAACTGCAGACGCGCGACCTCGACCGGTCGCGCGTGTAGTGAATCCCTTTAGCTACACCCTTAGTAAGGGAGCCTTGCCGTTAAGGCAGTATCGAAGGCTACTAGTAAACCAACCCGGTAATCTTGGCCCCGAGTAGGAGATCTCTCCTACTAAGCCCTTTATAAGGGCGTATCGGCTAAGTAGTGGCGAACGCCGCTTTAAGGAAAGTCTTCCTCTGTGCGCTAGCCGCACCGTGCGTATACGCACCGGCTACACTACGGCTCGGCCCTTGACTTCGATAACTTCCATTTTTCCGATGCTTCTCGGGGCAATACCTTTGTATATGCCCTTGCCACCGCACGCGTAGCACACGCGCCGCCCCTTACCAGATGTTGCGGCATGCGCCTGCAACTTAAGGGCTGGCTTAGCCTTCACGGCGTCGTCCTCTAGTTCCTGCGCCCAGGCAATCAATTCTTGCGCATGGCCGAGGTATTCCTCCCTTATAGGATCATACCTCACCATCAGCATTACTTTCAGCCGCGGCGCGGCGTACTTGACAATGTTTTCCACAATTAACTTTTTACTCGACCCGCTTTCGCGAGCCAGAGCTACTATGTATAAGTAATGCTCCGTCCAGCTGCGCCGCCCATCCTTTTCCATAGCAAACCTGGTAGCAGCTTGGTGATGGGATATATTCGTTCTGAATCCCAGCCACATCTGTTCCATCACGTAGATTAGTGTTGGTGACACCCGCCACCACCATGCAACACTTGTACGATAGTACTCCGCGGCGGTGCCTTCCAAATGTTCGCCAAATTGGTTGACCTTTAAACGTTCGCTCCATCGGAAGCCAGACGTCATTTCACCAATCTCAATCGCCTCCATAAACCGGTAGGCCCATTGGCGGTAGCCTGCACCCAGACCGGGATACAGCTCGCGCCCTGAAAACTTCTCTGTACTCAGCTTAGGTATTTTGTACCCGGTGTGTTGCACCGGTACATTTCCCTGCGCGGCGGGCACTCCGGCACCGCCTGCACCTTGCGCCGCAGCCGGCGACCTGCAGGGAGCTTCATTTACTTGTGGGTGTGGCCGTGCGCCAGCTTCTACCCCTTCGTCCTCGGCCAGGTCGTGTAACGACATCTGCTGACCGAACGGACGGTAATTCTGTAGACTATCCCGAAACTCGGACTGCGGTATACGCACCGGTGGCTCCCTCTTAGGCTCGGGGGATCTTCTCGGGGATGCTGGTCTAGCCTGACCTGCATCTGGGTTATTCAAAGTGCTCGCGACTTTCCTCAAGCAGCGCACCAGCGCCCGAAATTCCTCCACGGAGGGCACAGCATCTCCATCAGAGTCAAAGATCATAAACTTAATATAAACACTTCAGTCACGTTCGTCAATCACTAGCCCTTCGATAGGGGACTTTCCACTAGCTCCACGAAACGTAACAACGAAAAAATATCCACGAGAGTACACTCTAATTACCAAGAAAACTATACGATATTACTTGACGCAACTTGGGCTCATAACCTGTTAAAAATTAATAAAAATAGTTGAGGACACTTCCCGCGATCAATACTCACCTGCTGACGAAGTTTCAGCGCGGGAGGATCAGCGGAAGATGCAAAGAGGCGTGCGTCGCGTAGTAGCCACAGAGAGTTCAGTAGGTGTACTCATTATATACATGCAAAAGGAAAGTAAAATATATTATGTGTGGTTACTTAAGTAGCTATCCAGTACTAATGCAACTTAATCTTGTAACTGCTATTAATTGCATAGAATGTATGCCGTACCTGAACAGCCAATGGGATTCCAGTATTCGGAAGAGTGCAAAGTCCAAAATGGATACACACTCTTCCAACATTTAATTCACCAATGCATGATTTTGTTACCGAATTGAGAGGGCGACCGTAGTTCCCATCAGTTTATGATTTTCCTCCAACTCCAAGGGTTGGTGATCTCTCAGCTGCAAACACGCAACCAGACCAGCACCAATGTCTCAATACGTCACGTCCAGTTTCTTGGGAGGATATGGTCCAAGGAGCCGACGCTGACAGTGACTCCAATGGACCTTCAGAGCGAGAATATATCCTTAGCACGTATTTCTGGGATAAAAATGATAATTCAGCGCACCACTGGTTATTAAATACAAAAGTACAAAATTTGGAAACGTTAAAACGACATTTCCCTTAAAAAATTCCTAACTTTATTTCTTATAGTGATAGATAGGCATCTTATATGTGCGTAAGCACAATGTGCTTCTTACCCATGTACCCAATGAATCCACATTTCATTGGGTAAAAGTCATCGGATTTTCTACGCCAACAAAAAAATTTGTGTCCTTGTCTCCGAAACTCTTTGATCATTTCAGGAAGACTCCCCAAGTTCAGCATGCCTGTACGATGCTAGCTCATATTTGATCTCAGCGTTTAGTAACATGTCGAATGTATTGACGACTTAATTGATTTCATTGTTGCAACTTATGCATAGATCCGCCAGTTTCAAGTTGTTGGGCGCAAGGCTCCTACTGAAAAGGAACCCAACCCACCAGCCTACCGCATGAAGCTGTTCGCGCCCAGCCCCGTGTTGGCTCAGTCACGCTTCTGGTACTTCTTGCACCAGATGAAGAAGATGAAGAAAACCACGGGCGAGATTCTGGATATTAATGAGGTGCGTCTCTAAACTCTCAAGCATATAGCTTCTCCATAGTGATTTCCACTGGAGAATTGTATCCCACTAGCGACCTAACACAAGCGCTTGCCTGCCATGAGAGTGGAGAGTTCGTTAGTGATGTCATCCAACCCACACTACATAACCTCTCTTCACTCCAGCTTGCATACCCTTATCGCTCAGAGAGATCGCGGTGTAATCCGTTGCTTGTCTCTCTTGAATATGGGTTGGCACGTTTGTAAGCAATCCTAACCTCAACACTATTATTCCACCTGTCGAACAGGACCGGCATTTCCATGTATTCCCTTACAGTCGTTTCCTGACTTGCTTTTTTGTTTTTTTTATAGTTAACGGAAAAAAATCGCCGTGTTGTCAATAATTACGGCATTTGGATTCGCTACAACTCGCGCAGTGGTACCCATAACATGTACAAAGAATACCGTGACGTGACTTTGTGCAAGGCTGTCGAGCAGATGTACTCGGAGCTCGCTGGCCGTCACCGCGCTCGCCCTCGCTCTATCCAGATCATGCGCACAGCTATTGTGGCTGCTAAGGACACCCAGAAACAGAACGTGCAGCAGTTCCACGACTCTAAGATCGCTTTCCCTCTGTCGCACCGTCTGCCACGTGCCCCCGTAAAGCACCAAAAGACGGTCTTCAAGGCTGCGCGCCCATGCACTTTCCGTGGTTAGTTTTGCAGTGCTGCGTACTGCTAGCCTAAAATGCGAACATTTTAATAATGGGAGATTTTCGACTTAAAGGCTGATTGTATCACACACTAGTGAAAAATGTTTTTAGATCTCCACCACTTGTGTTTTCTGTGAATATGCGTGCTCGTTCTTCCACTTGAGAGACGATCCCAGTGGTCAGGTGGTACGCTGCTACTCGCGTTTTTTCAAAAAGTGTAATTCGGAAATCTTTATGACAAGTCAGTTACAATTCGCCTTTCCAGTCCATCGTTACATTTTTTGCATCTATCTGCGAGCCTGGTCGTGCAATTAAAAGGCGACGATCCCTAATTCGATTACTTGAATTTCCAGCTCCTAAGTTAATAGAAGAATTCTCAGGCTTTGCTAGTTGTCAGTGATAAGTATCTGTTGGAATGTGAAGTTGCGTTAACATATTACGCTATTCTAAGGTTATTGCAACAGCGCACAAGGGACGAAAATAGGTGTACACAAATTTTATAATTTGTAAAGGACTATAATTTAGTCTAGTCAAAATATATTTTACTTTTAGAGCATCTCCACCAGTGCGAATAAAAATAGGGAAGCTGTTTCCCGACAAGGGGTCTTTATTATCCCGACAAGGGGCAAGTGATATGCCGACAAGGGGCGCGATTTGTATATATATAGATGATACAGAAGTTTATAACTAAATTAAGTGGAGGAAGTACCAATATAAGGGAACAAAGTACTTTCGTAATCATTTAGCCAAAATGGCAACGCTGTTTGGCAACCTTCCATCGGCAGCGATGCGGAATCAAGGCCACAGTACGGCGCTCGTGAGCTCAAGCAGAAGTGGCAGCGAGAGTGCATTGCAGTGGGTATATGGCAACGAGATCAACAACTGTATGCATTGCAACACGCCTTTCACAATGTTCACCCGCAAGGTTGCTGCACTGATCTTGCTTGTATCATATGATGGACTGATTAAACTAATTAGTGCTATAACGAGGTTGCACCATCACTGCCGACGGTGTAGAATGTTGTGTGTCACAACTGCTCTCCGCACAAGCGCCGCATTTCGTCTACGGATCCGTTTGTACGCTACGAAGTGAAGTAAATGCATAGTGCTGTTGCTGATCGTTTTCTTGAAATTCACAGCTAATGCGCGTTTGCATCACGTGCTACGCAGCGGTAGATAAACACTTTGCGTCATTAAAATGGTTGGGGCACTCGTCAGTGGAGGTTCGGTATCGCTACAGCACGGTTTATCTGTTGATTTAATTACTGTTACTATGACCAGATTCAGAGAAAAACAGACCCCGTAATCGAAGGTCGGGTGCTCATAGGGAAATTGTATGTAAAAGTGGTGGAAGCAATCGGTCTACCGTCGACGGACTCGATTACGAGCGACCCGTTCGTACGCATTATGCTGACAAGAAAGTGGTCACACGGACAGGAGTGGGGAAACGATCTGAAGAAAGTCAAGTGCACGAAGAAGAAGTCACGTACGCTAAATCCGCGCTGGCATGAGACATTCGTATTCAATGTGTGTGCCCTTGTGCGGAGCTGATACTAGAGGTGTATATTCACGGCCAGTTGAGCCAACCTACCAAATTGGGCGAGGCTACAATCCCGCTTTCACAAATTAAGGACCATCGTCGACACAACAAATGACTAGATTTGTTATTACCGGAAGAGCTTCACCGTGTTGGACTCAATAATGATGCGCGGGCTGGACGCTTTCACGATCTGCTCCACTACAAATTTTGCGAATGACTGAGTTTTGCAGCTACTTTTCGTCTGAGCAGGATTATGTCTACAGGTGGCCAGAATTCCAAGCAGCATAATTTTACAGCACCTTTTGGGTGCTGCTGGACAATCTCTGGCCGTATTTGGAGGTGACGTGGAAAATGTTACCAACACTCAACTGGGAACACCCAACGCACTCCTTCATGTGCTTTGCACTTTGTGTACGGCTGTGCCTTTCACTACAGTGGTTACCAGTGATAATCCATCTCGCTCTCATTGCGTTTGTGTTTCGCAATTATTTCGAGTTATACTTTCACTCGTTTGATGCTACCGATAAGGATCACAAAGGTGGAGTTAGCATGAATTTGAACAGTGTCATGAGCAACGGCTCATTTCGTCAATACAATCTCCCATCGGGATTTAACACAATGACACACGTTACGATTGACCAAGAGACACAGCAAACATTGCAATCGGTGCAGAACAACATGGCTTGGTGGTCGAGCATCATCAATAACCTCGAGCTTATGTTCTCTTGGGAAGACACATTTTACACAGCACGCATGTTGCTTTACCTCGTAGTGAGCTGTGTGATTCACATCGTGATCCCAAACAAGTACCTGCTGCTAGCATTCGTGGTTTATCTCTTCATCCAGTGGACAGTGCCATTCACGTGGCTCACGCACTTCATCTCTGCAATCCGCCAGTTCATTTGCTCCTTGGTACATCAGCACCGACTTCAGAGCTCGATTCCACAGGCTACTTTGGAAGCTGTTTCCCGACAAGGGGTATTTGCAAGTCATGTATTAAGTCACGCGCTATGGCTAGTCCATTGAGGCACAGTCACGCAAATCGCGCCCCTTGTCGGGATATCACTTGCCCCTTGTCGGGATAACAAAGACCCCTTGTCGGGAAACAGCTTCCCTAAAAATATAGTAAATTCACCAGGGATTACCCTGCCAATCGTAAATTTACCCGAAGTTTGTGGCCCCTTACTGCACCGGAGACAAGTCTTTAAGACTAGCAAATAAAAAGCAGTGTGCCAGCGTCCTCATCCTTTATTCACTCCCTTATTACGTAAACTAAAAAATCCACCTACTCTTACTTGGATGTCGTGCGTGCCTACTTCTGCCGCCCACAGCGCTCAGAATTTCCATCGATCACGGCTATACATCGCTAGGAAACATTTTGATACTGTGCAGAATCCAGAGCTGTGGCGGAAGCGGGAGGATGGCGAGTTTATACGCAGGCAAATAGTATCCACCTTTGCCATCCTCCCCCTTCCGCCACAGCTCTGGTTTTTGCACAGTATCAAAAATGTTTCCTAGCGATGTATATCCGTGATCGTATAGCAAACAGTACTCTAATTGACATTCAAGTAAGAAACTCCATACATCATCATATGTCCAGTGTAAGATCGGGTTTATACGCATAGATGGAGGCCACCCAGGGGTACTGGGCGAGAAGTGCTCGAAGTCGCATGTGTATGGATCTCATCCACGCATTCCCATGAACACTCCCTTTATCTTAAGTTTTGTTAAAATATCTTTTACACCTTCTACGAACGAGCACTTGTACACGTGGCAAGTGAGACCATATTTATTGACGTACGCCTAGGAAGCGAAGTTGTCGGGCGACCAGGTGACGCAGTTCGCGGGAATAGAGGCAAAGTCAGAGTCCAAAGGCATATATGAGAAGGCAGCACGCACGTGTGGTGGAGCGGATGATCAAAGTTTTTGACGCCTGATCAGGCGTTACCACGGCGCCCGGACTGCCGACTAACGAAGGGGGTCGTCCGGTTGTCTCTTGACTGATTGTGTACCTGCTCACCTTGTGTACCCGATGGCTTGGCGTGGGTGGCTCTCCAGGTGGCGGGGATGGCACGCTGTAATTCCTTGTTGCAAGACTGAGTTGACTTGTGATGAAGCGACTGTTGCGATCAGGCTTCATCAAACTTGATCAGGCTTGATCAGGCGCAAATAGTTGATGATCAGGGGTGATCAGAGCCAATAGTCAAAAGTCAGATCGTGATCGACCTGATTGGCCTGATCGGTCTGATCGGTCTGATCGATTTAGTCGATTAGGCACTAGTTGGTGCGAGTTGCGAGCAAATGAACGCGGGTTGAAAGTTGCAGAGTGTCGATGAGGTGTTGACTGTCGAAGGGGTACTTGATCAGGCAGCAGAAGTCTTCACTGCCCGATCACGGAGCCTCTGGAGTCTTAAACAGCCAAAGGAACACCCAAATATATGTATTCCTAGCCTATACCTACGAGGGGGGGGGTAAATTTTATTAAATCCACCTAGAGTTACCGTGGGGCGCTTACAGCAGCCGAACCCTAGGGGCTAAACGTGAACCAAACGGGGAAGAGGTGATATCACTGCTCAATCACGTTCCCGAGACCAAAAACATTTAAAAAGAAGAACCGCTGGCACAGCGGGCGGAGTTGCGGCGATTTCTCACACTCTACGCCTACCGGTGGGACAAAAACGCACAAAGTGCGACGTAGAGGTATTTACTAACGAGGGAGGCGCAAAGGTGCCGTCCCTTAAACTATATACTCGATCGTACGCAAAAAGAGAACTTTATTATTGCTTAAATCCTAAAAACTACCAATTACCTAATATCCACCAATCAGAACTACCCATTCCAGCGTCCTCCGTCGACCAGTCGACCTGATTTATCCGTCGTTCTTCGATGTTCGTTGCTGTTAGTTAAGTACCTGTATGTAACCGTCCTATCTCCCAATGTCTCGTCTATGTCCTGTCTACGTGCACCACGGTTGTACACGCAACTGTATACACCGTGGTACACACAATCGTACACGAATACGCACCCAATTCGTGTCCGTAGTCACGCCCCTAATTAGGCCCAATTTTATGGCACACTTTACCACACACGTAGGAATATTGCTGAAGTTCGGACTGTAATTTCTGGGAAGACATTGGGAGAAGGTGTAATGTGCTTGAAATGGCAGGATTTGGTAGTACGAACGGTCAGTAGCAAACTTGCTACCCAGAATGATAAATTTTACTCGGTGGTAAATTTACTACGAAAATTGCTACCACCGGTGCGGTGCTGAAAATCGATTTCTCAGTAGTAAATATAATATACAACACTTCTTACCACAACCGGTGCGTATGCTCTTACATTTTCTTCTTATTATTAACTGACGTTAATTCTGCGCCCGCTCTTTGCGCGCATAATTACTTTAACCAGTCGAGTGATTGTACAGGAATTCACTGATTATCACGTGGAGTACCAAATATTAGTTGGATACGAGTGGAGATATTTCGATTATTGTGGAATAGGCCTGGATTAATTGATTACGCATATTCACGTGGAGACTATACCTAGAGTAAGTGAAGTATACGCAGTTGCACTACTGTTGGGGAGCGGCTGATCAGAGTTTTTGAGGCTCGATCAGGCGTTCCCACAGCGCCCTGACTGCCGACTAACGAAGGGGGTCCTCCGGTTGTCTTGTGACTTGGCCTATGTCTTGCTCACCTTGTGTACCCGACGGATTGGGCGTGGGTCGCTCTTCAGATGACCGGGACGTAGATCCGCGAGGTTCCGATGCAAGATTGGGATAAACTCGTAGTAGATCGACAGGTGTGATCAGGCTTGATCAGGATTGATTAGGGGTGATCAGGTGTCAAAAGTCGATGATCAGGACCGTTGATTGATTGATGATCTTGTGATGAATCGACAAGATTTCGGCTGATCAAGATCAGTGATCAGGGAATGATCAAGGTAGATGATCGATGATCAGGGGTGATCAGGGATGATCAGGGACAATAACCGATAATCGCAGGTCCCCGATCGACTTAGCTGATCCAGCACGAGTTGGCGCGATCTCGGGTTAGTGATCGCAGGTCGCAGGTTGCAGATCGTCGATCTCGTGGTGATCAGCGAAGGGGTACTTGATCAGGCAGCGGAAGTCTTCACCACCCGATCGCCGAGCCTCTTAAGCCTAGTTCGCCTAGGGAATACCCAATATAGTGATGTATTCCTGACCTAAAATCAAGAGGGAGGGGTCGATATTCCCTTTTTATGTGCGGGCTGATCGACGAATTTCCCAGAAATCCACTTAGAGTTCTCAAGGGGCGCTTAGAGCAGCCGAACTTCTAGGGGAAGGAAGTAGACCAATGGGGGAAGAGGTGAGAGCACACTGATCGATCACTTTCTTAAAAACCTTTACAAAATTACCGCTGGCACAGAGGGAGGAGTCGCGGGGCAAGCTCTTCAACACTCTACGCCTGTCGGTGGGCCAAAAATGCACTAGGTGCTCCATCCCGGGACGTAGAGGTGCGTGTAAACTGAAGGGAGGCGCTAGGTGCGGTGTCCTTAGTAGTTGGACGCAAAAGGGGAACTTTATTAGTGCTTATATCCTAAAATCTACCAGTTACCTAATATCAACCAATCAGAACTACCCATTCCAATGTACTCCGCCGACCAGTCAACCTAATTTCTCTGTCGTCCGTCGCTATCCGTTAGGTACCCGTTCCTAATGCCGCTTCTAATATGATGGCCCGTCCATGTACCCACAGTTGTACCCACAGTTGTACACACAGTTGTACATACAGTTGTGCCCATAGTTGTACCCACAGTCACACCCACAATTGTACACCAATTTTACGGTACACTTCACCACACTACGATTACGTTATGGCGAAAGGTAACAATGCACAACAACAAGTAATGAGCCCAAGTGTAACCGGGTTACATTTGAGTTACATTTAGTGTTGGTGTAAATGAGTATACTACGGTTGAGGTCAGTATTGACCGGTTTGAAAGGTTTTGAACCATTGGTTATTTTAACCAATCAGGGCAGGGGCCCTTGGGTGGTGGTGTGTCAGCCATCCACGTGTCGGTACACAGGTGTGTACACTACATTTTAGCTAGGTACGAATTTGGAATATTCTACTTAGTATTACATATAGTTTATATTTGTTTAAATTAATTTAGGCTAATTACATATTAAATATATTCAGTTTACATTTCACTCTAAAGTGCAGTCGCGCGACCTCGACCGTTCGCGCGTGCAGTGAGTGTCGTAGGTAAGAGGTAGCCCTCCCTTTACCTACATCCCGTAAAGGGAACACAGCCGTTAAGAATAATTAGTAAACCAACACGGGAATCTTGGCCCCTAGTAGGAGATCTCTCATACTAAGCCCTTTATAAGGGCGTATCGGCTAAGTAGCGGTAGACACCGCTTTAAGGAAGAGTCTTACTCTGTGCCCTAGCCGTACCGTGCGTATACGCACCGACTACATCTGGTAGCACTTGTAGTCAATCCAACACCTGTGTTGGTAGACTAAGGCATCCTCTGCAAAGGATGAATCAGGACGATTGGGATAGTTTTACCCTCGTCCAGCAGGAAGCCTTTAAAAGGCTGTTACCCTTAATGGGTGACGAAGGCATGAAGCTCCTAGTGGATCAAGGCCTTGAGGCCGTAAAGGCAAGGGTAAATGCCCTCATCGCTCATGAGGCGAGTTGTAGTGGAGGTCGTTCGACGGGGGTGCGACCTCCATTATCATTCAAAATAAAGGAGTTCACCGGGGAGAAGGGTGACAACCTTTACGTGTGGTTGCGAGAGGTCGAAACGGCCATCGCGAGGGCGAGTGTGATCGCTGATCACTTGCAAGTGGGACTTGCATTGACCCATCTTACGGGCAAAGCCCGTACATGGGCGTTTACATGCTCGGAGTTAGTCACGGACGTGTTTCCAACATGGAAGGTCCTTAAGCAGAAGGTCATGGACATGTACTCAACGCCTGATCTGGTTTTCCAGAATCAACTGGCGTTCCTGAGGTGCCGTCAAGGCACTAAGGACCTGGAGATTTATATCCAGGAGCTTAAGACCCTCTTGGCAGGGATGTACGCGAAGGCGTATTCGGACGATGTGTACATCCCCGTCTTCATGGGAGGCCTAAGAGAAGGGCCAGCACGTTCGGAATTGTTCCGATGCCGGCCCGAATCCCTGGAGGAGGCGTTTAAGATGGCGTTCAATGCCGAGAGGAACTTCCGTTCCTCTAAGGTGGGTCCTGAACCCATGGACCTGAGTCAGGTCGAAGCGGAGGAGAAACCTCCCGCTAAGAGTCACTCTGACTATTTTCCGCAGAGCTTCGAGGTACAACTCTTAGCCATGTTGCAGCGGCTTGGGCCGCTGAGATGATTCCTTTGTGGGAGCATGGATCATCTGAGGAACAGATGTCCGAAAAAACCCCAGCGAGACACTCGCTACAAGGGACCAAGGGTGGGGAAAAAACCCTTGTACAAGCCGTCGGGAAACGACGGCTCCCAGTAGGTGCGGGGCGTCCTACTGGGGGACCCTCAGTGCTGTTAAGCCCCAAGGTAGGAGACGACAGCACAAATTCCCGAGGGAAGCGGTCTTTCTAGCACCGAGTTGGTGTACCAGCCAGGTTTGCTGGTAGTCCTTGCGGACGTGAAAGGCTTTGATAAGCCTTGGAGAGTCTTGATAGACTCTGGAGCGTCTGACAATTATGTCAGACGGGCTTCTGTGGAGAAGATTCGGCTGTATGCAGAGGACCTAGAGGCTTTTGAGGCTTGATCAGGCGGTACCACGGCGCCCGGACTGCCGCTGACGAAGGGGGTCCTCCGCTTGTCCTTGACTGCTTGTGTTTCTGCTCACCTTGTGTACCCGACGGCTTAGGCGTGGGTCGCTCTCCAGGTGGCGGGGATAGCACACTACAATTCCTTATGGCAAGACTGAGTTGACTTGTGATGAGTCGACTGATGCGATCAGGCGATGATCAGGCGCAATCAAGCTTGAACCACGTGCGATCAGGTGTGATCAACAGTGATCAGGCTTGGGAAGGCACTAAGAGTCGTCGATCAGCGGTAATCAGAATCGATCAGGCGCTATCAGGTACTAAAAGTCTCTGATCAGCTAGTTGGCGCGAGCTGCGGGATGCTGAGTGCGGGCGCGAGTCGCAGTGTGTCGATCAGGTGTTGATCAGCGAAGGGGTACTCGATCAAGCAGCGGAAATCTTCATTGCCCGATCACAGAGCCTCCTTAAGCTTAATCCGTCAATAGAATACCCAAAAATACCTTGTATTATGGACTTAAGCCTTAGAGGGACTGTCGATCAGCGCGTTCGACGGGCTGATCGACGATTACCACCAAAAATCTGCCTAGTGTTCCCGTGGGGCGCTTAAAGCAGGCGAACACTAGGGGCCAAAACGTGGACCAATAGGGGAAGAGGTGAGAGCGCACTGCTCGATCACGTTCCCGAGACCAAAAAAACCTTTAAAAGAAGAACCGATGACACAGCGGGCGGAGTTGCGGGTGAGTTCTCAGACTCTACGCCTACCGGTGGGCCAAAAACGCACTCAGTTCTCCCGCCCGGGACGTAGAGGTATTTATTAGAAGAAGGGAAGCCCTAAGTTGCCGTCCCTGTAAACGATCAGCCCGATCGTACGCAAAAGGAGAACTGTATTATTGCTTATATCCTAATATCAACCAAAAACCTAATATCAACCAATCAGAACTACCCATTCCTACGCATTTTGTCGAACATTCGACCGCTTACCTTCGGGTTACCGTCAGGTAACCGTGCCAGTTGTCGCATCGTCTGAGACGTCCTATCCACGCCTCTTCCCTGTCCGCCACCGTTGTGTCAACAGATGTACCGTATGGGGTAACACCTACGCCTATAGTGGTGTCTATAATTATGCCCCTAATTACGTACCAATTTTACGGTATGCTTTACCACAGCCGCCCCTGAACCCCGTCCCAGCCAGACAGCGGTTGGGGCGGGGGTCGATCATACCGTTGTCACGTTGGCATCTATTAGTCATGATAGCCTCGATCATGGTCGACATCCATCAACCATGACGTCATGAGTCATGCAATCTGCACCCATCAATCTGCCCTGTCTCCTTCGAGCGAGCCGCAGGTGAGCAGAGCGTTGCCACTCATTCAACCGTAGCGTTCCCGATCAAGCCCTCGTGATCATCCATTCTTGTACTTCTTCTGCGAGGTTGATCATGGAGATAACCGCAGGTGGCAGCTCATCACTCGATCGTTCCGCGGTCGACAGCTTGGTCTCGGTGGTCCACCAGGCCTACGCGCAGCAAGAGACCATACACGCGATGCAGGAGACGATTCGGGCGCAGCAAGAGACAATTAACACGAATCAGGAGGAAATAGTCGTGCTGACCGACTCACTTTCCGTGCTTGAAGACTCCACCCGCCTACAACAGAAGCGGCACGAGTGCGTCGCACGTAAGCTCGCCGACCGCGAGCAGCAGATCGAGTGGTTCCGTGAGCAAGCCGCACCCCTGCGCGACTTCGTCCGCACCACCGTTAGCAATCTTAAGTCCCGACTGAAGACATCCGAAGAGACCCTGGACGAACAGCAAGGTCAGATACGTGATCTGGAAGGTGCCCAGGCCAGGGACCGGTATCTGCTATCGGTCCACGAAGAGACCGTCGATCATCAGGCGCAAGAAATTTCGCGTCTTGAGGCATCTCAGGATCACGCAACGCTCGACCGACTACGTCAGCGCCTGATTGCAGTGCAACGTGAACGCGACCATATTCTGTCAGAAAACCAGCGCTTGTCCGAGCAGCTGGCTAAGCTTTCCTCCAAGGCTCGCAAACGAAAGATCCAGCGTGATCGTATCCGGACGGAGCATGAGACAAACGTCCAAAAGATGAACAACCTCGCCAATTCTCATGCTCGAGCCGACGAGTTATATGCACGTCTTGACACGGTGTCGGCCGACAGGGCTGAGATGGAGCGACTGCGTACTCAGAATTCCAAGTTGAAGGGAGAACTTTCGGCGGCGCGGCGTCGTCTCAACCACGAATCTACGGAGCGCGACGCACTGCGCCTCGAGTTGCGACGCGTTCAGGATGAGGCGGAACAACTTCGGGCTCAATCCAGACCATACTGGCGGGTGTAGCATTACACCTGCAAATCCCTCCGAGAGCTGGTTCCACTAATGCGGGGATTAACCCGGCTGCCAGCCCGTCTGCTGCTTCAGGTGGTCCGTCTACAAGTTCCTTTATCCGACCGTCCCCTTCACCCAAAAAACGCGCTCGGCGCTCAAAATCCACCTCCCGGTCCAAGCGACAACGTCCGGCTTCTGCCGTTTCCGGAAAGAAGGAGCTGTCACACGACATTAATCCACCTGGTCGGCCGGATGATACCAAAGGACGTTCTCTGCGCTCACAGTCTACCTCCCGGTCCAAGCGGCAACGTCTGGATCCCGCTATTCGCGAGAAGAAGGAGCTATCACACAATGTTTATCCGCCTGATCAGCCAGATGACACTGAAGGACGGCGCTCGGTGCTCGCAATCCACCTCCCAGTCCAAGCGGCCACGTCTCTCTCCTGCTATTCCTGATATGAGCTGGTCACCACATGTTATTTGCCCGCCTGGCCAACCGGATGGTGTCCAAGGTGGTTCTTCTGCTTTACTTGGCGCGCAAATTCCGTCCAGTCCCACGATCAGCGAGTGGGGAAGCGACGGTCCACCTGATCTAGGCTCTGCCGAAGTCCTTTTTCCCCGGACGGGTGACTTCAAGTCGCTGATATCGTTGCCGGGTGAGGCGACTGACGACGCCTTATTGCCGTGGAGCTTGTATCAGCTCAGCGGTTTCGATCTGGGTAGCGTCTCAGTAAAAACGATGTTCGACTACTTGACACAGGACGTGTCAAGTAGTCGAACATCACGGACGCCCCTGCGCCTGATGAGTGGTGAAGTCACCTGATTACCCAATCAGCAGTAGAATTACTGTACTCGCAGCGCCCAAGGGATTGTTTCAAGCATATGCTGCCACCCATCTCGTTCCGCTCGGTCGGCTGGTTTGCTGACTTCGAGGAGCGGTACCAGACATTCCTGGACCATCACGCGCAGGCGATCTGGGAGTCCACCCATTACCTCCACGTGGATCAGGGCCTTAGAGAGCGCGACGCTTTTTTCCGAGAATTTTACGAGGGTCGACGTCAGCGTAGAATCCGCGCCGGGTCAGAGTGGAAGAGGATTGTGAGGTTCGTGCTGCAAGGCATGACCAGCGTGGAGTGCGATCTTGACATCTTCTTGGATCCGGCCATTTCACACTGCGCCCGTAATCACCCCTTGAAATACGCTCCGGCGGACGATTGCACCTGGTACCCAGGGTACCTATCGGACCGACCGCCTTCGACCTTGCAGGATGCGTTGTGCGAGGTAGACGCCGTTGAGCCTTGGCGACTCCAGTATCGCCTTTCCACGGACGATCACCCCGGCAACAATATTACCCGCCTTTGTCGCAAGTTTTACGGATCGGGCTAGCTCGCTAACCATCTTTTCTTCTTCAATCGATAAACATTCTTGATCGTAATAATTCCAATTGTTGCTTCATCGTTTTCAGTGTATCCACACAAATCGCTCTTCCACAGTCTCATCTGCCATTACCTCATCACCATGTCGCGCAATATCCACCGAAAATTCACCACATTAAGTCAATCGTCATTTCTCCATTAATCGTAAGTCTTCAATCATAATTCCACAGTCCATTAGCCGGTCATGAACTAGTGGGACTCTTCATCCACCTGCATTACATCAAACCGGTGTTTGGTAATCATCTTCCGTTCGAAGTCCTTGATTAGGGCATCGCAATTCAGATAGGCCTAGTCTACCCATGACGGTTCATCATGACCCTTCCAATATACTTGATATTCACGCAACGTTCTGTCGTATCTGGTTTTTTGACCAGATCGGTCATCGGTGACACGATCAACTTCAAATTCGTCCGGCTCTAGAGTCCTCTCCCATCTGTCTTCGAGTAGTAGAGCTTCATCGAGATCAAAACGATCCTCTACCCCAGCTGTTAGCACAGCAGTAGGTCGATCTGGGAACTCTTTGACCAGTTTCAACTTGGACAGGTGCACGACTGGAATATGCGATAGTCGTTACCAGCTGTAATCAGCCTTGCCGCATGATCACCAATCACCTCGTCGACTCTGAAGGGTCCATGCCACATATGCGCCAGTTTCTTCGCGAACCCTTCTTTCACTCCATCGAGGTACAACCAGACCTTCGACCCCGCTTCGATCTTTTGCGGTGTTACCTGATCATTATGCTTTTCCGCTCGGCCTGTTACTGCTTGGTGCAGTCTGGTGCTCACTTGATCCCGGGCGTAGCGGTAGTCTTGCTGCAGCCGGTATCTTCATCGACGTGCATAGCGGACTTTACGCCGAGTTCCGCCCAGTTGTAATGTCGATTCCAACGATGATCGTGGGTCCCACCCGTACGCCAAATAAAACGGTGTTTCTCCACGGATACGATCTGGGGTCGAGTTCAGCGCGAACACCAGCCGCTCTGCATACGAACTCCAATCCTTCTGACCGACATCCGATACGCACATCTTAATCGCTCGTGTAATCGTCTGCACTGTTCTCTCTGCCTTGCCGTTCGCCTGCGGACGGTATGCCATAGTTGCACTCTGCCGCTGTCCCACGATCTTGTTGAAAGCCCGAAATACCTCGGACATAAAACCAGGCTCCCGGTCGTGCCTAATCACCTCACTAGCTCCAAATCGTTGGAACACACATTCTTCATAATTTTCAGCGACTTTCTGTGCTGTATGAGACGATCCAGCTTTCGCGATTACCATACCCGTGAATAGGTCTGTCCATATCAACAACTCCGTATTCCCATCAATCGAACGAGGCAGCGACGGGATGTGATCCATGGCTATCACCTGGAACGGGTACGTGGCCTCAATATTTCCGGGTGACGTCCCTTTGATCGTAGGTTGACCCTTCCCCGTTTCACAATCCACACACTGTCTAACGAAGCTTTGCACGCTACGAAATAGTCCACGCCAATGAAAGTAACGTCTGATCCGATGATATGTTCGCCCTATACCCTGGTGTCCCCCCTCCAAACTCACATGATAATGGTGGAGGACATCTGCATGTAGGGTTTCCGGTACGACCAGCTTAATCGAGGAGCGTCGATCGTCTCGATTATCTTGATCACAGCTGGCTTTTCCTTTGGTCATGTTTCCGCAGTAGATCAACAACCCTTATTCGTCGACGTCATAACAATCGGCGATTTTCGCGCACTCTTTCACCTCGTATGCACTCAGCTGTGACACGTCACCATTCAAGTAACATCGCAAATCACAGATCCACTTTTCTTCGTCTTGCGACATTTTAACACGTTCCGTCCTTATCCCTTTTATGGATACTTCGTGCCACGTTGACGATTGCGTTTGACGAATGTTACGTGATCGCGTCGTCACCAGCACTTGTGCGGCAGCGGGATCTTCCTTCCAAGTAATCACCTCCGGCAATCTGTTAAGATAGGCCAATTCTTCCATCTGCTTCCCATAATTGATCTCACATCGTACCCCATCCTGCATGGCCGTAGTGGTGATGTGATCGGCACCCTTATTCCACTCTCGTTTAACATGCAACAGGTCATGATCCGGCCATTCGCGAAGGAGTTTCAACGCGCGCTGTTGCCATACTTGCAACCGCGGAGCTTTACACTCTATTTCTCCACGCATTTGTCTGATCACCAAATTCGAATCTACACACACGATTATCCTTCCTTTGGGATATTGCGATAGTAAATTCAAACATAGCAGCAGTCCCTGGTACTCGGCTTCATTCACCGTGATGTTGGGTGCATGGTCCGCAACAGCGATCATGATCTTCCACTCCGGCAGCTTCCACACGATAGCACAGAATGCACCAACGCATCGCTTAGCACTAGCAGACCCGTCGAAGCTGATCACGTACGGCTCTTCTCCTTTCTCGACCGTGGGAGGTGGTACTTCAATCGTCTGTCGAGGCTCCTTTTTAAGCGATTGCGATCAGGGCCTAATCAATTTCAGTGCGAGGAGTGATACTTGCGGCCAGTGCCCCTAGTACCTCCTCTTCTCCATGCACGCATTTCTTGATCTCCAAGTCCCACTGTGATCATATTGCAGCCCATTTTCCCAGTCGTCCATATAGCCCGTTGGACGTCAAGAGCCACTTCAACGTGGATCGACGCGACAGGACAACGATTGCTTTTCCGACAAGCATAGTAAAGTAGACGTCTAGAATTCGTAGAAGAGCCAGCAATTTTTTTCAACGGGCTGTAATTCAGCTCCCTGTTCTTCAGTTTCCGGCTGGCAAATGCGACAGGGCAATATACTTGATCATGCTCTTGCACCAACGCGGCAGACGCTGCCCACTTGCTGGAATACACCACAATCACCGGCGTCTTTGCTTGGTCGAAATGGTGCAGAGTTGGGGCTGACGCAATCTTAGCCTTCAGCATGCTGAATGCCACTTGCGCCCTAGTTAATCGATCATCCTCACAAGCCGTGCTCTCATTGACCAATGCCCGACTCTTTAACTCTTAATAATCAATTTCTCGTAATTCATAGAGCACAGCGGCATAAAACGCAAAGTCTTCGATAAATCGACGGTAATAATTCAGGCTCCCCAAAAACGATTGCATATCACGTAAAGTGCCACGAAAAGGCAAATCGATCAGATCATCCAAATTCTTCGGATTCGCTTCCAGACCACGGCCAGAGCCGTGATGTCCCAAATAAGGCACTTCACTTCGCCCCCAGTACGATTTGATCACACTGATCGACAAATTCCACTAATCACACTTCTCCAACAGGTTTCGCACCCTGTCACACAGGGTTGTCAATGTAGGGGCCGGGATCAAATATCAAATGTCATAAATGTAGGACCGTCGCTGCAACACAGACGGGCCTCGGGCTTGGTCGGGTCCTCCCACAGTAAATACATCAGCCGTTTCGTCAGCGCCGTCCTTAACCTTGAGATACCCGTATAATGCATTATCAATCAGCCGCTGGTAGATTTGCGGAGCATCTTTAGGCCAAAGGGCATCCTATTCCATTCAAACAATCCAACGGAGTGACAAATGCCAAAATCTGACGCGCTCGATCGGTCATAGATACGACCCAAAAACCGCTCGCCATATCCAAAGAGAAAAACCACAGCGCTTTATCCAAATATTCGAGTAGATCAGAGATCAGGGGCATTGGATATACCATCAGGCGCGTGAGTTGATTCACCGCGCGATAGTCGATACATAGACGAATATCAGCCCCGTTTTTTTCACAATGATCACTATAGGTGATGCCCAGGGTGATGTAGACAGCTGAATGATCTTAGTATCCAATATCCCCTTGATCAAGCCGATAACTTCTCGCGAAATTGCGGCGCCACCTTTCGACAATTTTGGGCGATCGGGCGAGCATTGCCTACATCGATATCACAAACAACTCCACGTGCAGCAGGAGATAGTGCGCTCCTTTTTCCGATCAGCAGATGTTTCTTCGCCCAAATTATGTCGCGAAGTTGGTCAATCTCTTCTGCTGTATTGATCAGCGGATCACCAACTTGCAAATCATCCTTGGTCACTTCTTCGGTACTTGTGAATACTTCAGGCAGCGTGGCAAGTTGTTTCTCCAGCTCTTCCACGAACAAATCTCCGCCTTCGTGGTAGCACACTTGGTCATCGGTAGGAATTACACCGAATTAACCGGTATCGGTTGAGACGGTATGTTCCCGCATATCTTGATCAGGACCATCTCTTGTGACAAGTCGCTCAACTTCATGACCAAGGGTCGGACCTTGCACACTCGGCTCCTTACTGCCCTTTTCTTGCACTTCTTGTACCTTTGAGGTCTTCCGGTCACTAATGTCACCGATGCCGTGGTCGAGTCCGCAGATCGTACTAAAATTCCCTGAGGAATAGGGTACTCCTTCTTCTCGACCAAAGGACCTTGTTCGACACTTTCTTGATCGTCATGCACTGAATCGATAGTAGCCTGATACGCGAGATTCTGCCACGCTTTATAGCGATTAGATCCCACCGAAATAAACCCAGGGAGACGGGGCACATCATCCGTATTCATACAAATACCTAAAATCATATCGTCATGTAGGATGATCGGATGATCGGCAACATTCGTAATACGCAGATATCGCAAATTACCCACGCCCCTCGTCACACTGGGGACCCAATCTTTCCCGCGAGTAATCCGTAACTTCCGAGATCGCTGATCACGAATCCGGACCTCAACAGATCGACCTACTGCGATCTGCTCGTACTGACCAAGTTTCATATAATTTCCACTCGATCCATACAGCTTTCGGCGTCCTTCTAATGGGATGATTACTTCATCCGGCAGACTTAGTGCACCGTGAGCGATGTCCAATCTGACGCCAGCTGGGATCATAAAATCCATCCCTAATATAACATCTTGACCAACGAGCTTTCCCACCCGTGCATGGAAATAATAGACCAAAGAACCCGCTAAAGTCACTTTAATCTTGGTGCGTCCTTCGGTGAAGAACGCACTTTCCCCAATGCCAACACATTCTTGTATTTGACTCGTGTCGATCTGACAACCCACCTTACGAGCAAAGGTTGAGTCGACGATAGACACTTCGGCACCAGAATCGAATAGTAACGTGGCACGTCCGTTATTGATTTTGCCGCTCGCCTTGGCTTGTTTAAACCACTTTTTTGGCGAGTGGGATATTTCCAATATCCACGTGATTCACCCGGAAGCAAATCAACTTCCATGATCACCGGGGATCGAGAAAACTAATCAATACGGAAATTAGCCAAACGTGGTAAATCATGTTGATCACATTTTTCATAATCTTTCTGTTCTGCTTGATCAACCCGCTTCTTATCCACGTATGCAAAAATACACACTCCAGAACGCTCGTCTCGTACCAGATTCCAACCTGGCGATCGTCCTAGTTTAACATGTCTTCGGATTCCTTGGGCAACATTCCCGCATTCTTGGTAGGGTTGTAACACTGTCGAATGCGATTGTAGAATTCCTCCATGGGGCACTTTCCAACTTCATGAATCTCTCCGCACGCACGGCAGACGTAAAAACAGTGATCCGTCGGGTTTCCCTTCTTGCCACACTTCAGACAGGTCAGGAGCTTCCAACAACGCAAATTGTCATGCTTAATCGATCCGAAATGACTGCATTTCTTCATCGCCCTTGGTCATCAGCACTTAATTTGCCTTGTTTACCGGATAGAGTCTCACTAGGCAGACCGTGCGTTACTGGTTGATCGCGCATAGCATCAATCATGTAACGACGCTGGTCACCGTCACTTCCACTGTCATCGGAGCTTGATTTTTCGCTTCCAGACATAACCTTAATCGCGCGCACTGCTTTAGGCTTCCGCGCCGGAGCAGGTGACCGATCATCTCTGAATTTCTGACGGAATCGGCTGGTGCCTACCGTCACCATTGGCTAATACCACTTATTGCGCGCATACGCCCGCAGCGTTTCTTCCAGATCCGCGGTGGTATCCAGCCGCAGAAGTGCCAGTTGATCGGCGAACTCGCGATTGGTCAATGTGTCCAGAAAATGTTGCACATGTTCGCGTAAAATTGTAGGCAAGCCATCCCAGATTGTCAACTTGTCCGGCAGTCCCGCCACATTCAGCCGGTACAGATACTCAATGGGAGTTTCATCTGATCGCTGTTTCGTGTAATTCTACTGGCGGGATGCTGATTGACCACTTCCACAGTATTGAACTTCAAACTCATCCACGAGACTTTTCCCACTTGATCGGGTAGCTCTACTCAGCTGTCGATGCCAATTGCGTGCTAGTCCTTTTAGTAAATCACCCATAATTAAGCACTTTTCTGGGTCGGAGGCTTGGTCACGCATAAATGCCGACTTCAAACGACTAATCCAATCCCGCGCTTGATCTTCATCCACTTCCTTCCCTGAAAATTCTTTAAGATCACTGATCTCCGACATCCGAATCCTGGGAGTCGGCTGTTGGTCAGGCATTCCAGTTTCCGCTGTCGCAACCGTGGCTTGTCGAGGCAGAGTGATTGGCTTGTCTGTGTCGATGTAATCACGCTGGTATTGTTGATCATGGAGCGAATATACAGATTCCATGTCAACATCTTTAACCATTGCCGATCTTTTTGAACTTGACTGACAATCACGGAGCGAATGCACTGATTCCATATCCACGTCCTTCACCACACTTCCTGGCTTGGGCTGGTGACTTTTTGTGCGAACGACTGCAGGTGTCGACTGGCCTCTCTCTTCCGCATAAACTGTTTCATGGCCTTGTCGAAAAATGTTTGCAGCTGTGGGCTCTGCGATGATTGATCATCGTCTACTTTGACTGATTGTAGTTCCCTCTTGATAACTGAAAACTTGGGTTCATCCTTCTGGCAAACTGTCATCCTGGTGATCTTGGGCTCCATACTTCCAGCACTACTCGTGTGGTGGAGTCAATTTCGAAATCGAAAACATTAGCATCGATAACCTGACTACCACCATCGCGCCCAGCCTTCCAACTTTCTGAGGGGGTACTCCGCGGACCACCACTCGAGATCTGGTCCGATCGTCCGCTGCAAGAAGACGACCGGTCGTCATCAGAACCCACTTGGCCCGATTGTTTAGTGTCCATCTCACCTTGTGTACCCGATGGAATGGGCTAGTTACACACTCGGTGGATCGGGATCGCAGATTGGATCGAAGCGGTCTTGAATATAGAAGACCGATCTGGGTAGGTATCTCTGGGGCGGAACTCTTCACCCCAGACACAAACAGACCAAAAACACTTCCAAGAGATAGCTCCCAATAGGTCGATCGTCCAAACGATTAAGACCTGACCAATACGGAATAATAGAGGGTAGACCGACCGTTCCGGTCTAGCCCCTGACCGATACGAAATAAGACCAAAACCGGTCTAGTTTCCAACCAATATTAAAACAAGTCAATATGTCCGCGTAAAGACCCAATATGCTCGTGAAACTCACAAACGATATCTCCACGCCAAGACCAATCCAGTGAATAGCACGTTCCAAACGTACTTGAGTTGAGGTGTTGAGATCGCCAAATCGTACTCCCGTCGAGGGACTTCCGGTGGGCCAAAGTGCGCGTGCGGCGCTTCCAGACCGGGTATAATGGGCGAGAGGGGATAATTTGACCCTCTGCCCCCAAACACTCCGCGGCGGGCGGAGGCGACTAGTGTACGAAAAGGGAAGAACGGCGACCCCTAGCTGTGGTGTGAACCAAGACCAGAAGAGGTTTCAGCCACTTATCCGAAAGCTAAAAGATTTCCTTACTTAAAGGTATAACCTCTGTCCTAAAAGGTAAAACCACAACTAAAATACTACTACCCTATAGTCCCTAAATCTACCCCCACAAAAATATGTAAAATACCCAAAATCGGGTGACTCACCAAAACTTGCGTTCTTGACACTTCTTGAGTCTGATAGGCTGAAAAGCCCCCCTTGTTTAAACCAATCCGAAATTACACCAAATGCCTTGACGAAACTTGACCAGAAGTGTGCCAAATTTTGGGCACGCTTCTCCACACTCGACTCCACTTCAGGTTTATCGCCTTCAGAAGGGGCAGATTCGTAACACGATGATCCCGTGTGTTCTGCCACGTTGATCGACGGGCCCGATTCAATTGTCCGCATAGTACGAGGTGGTTCTACCTTAGCGGATTGACCCACTATAGGTACCAACAGTCCGAACAGCTGCTCGGTAGTGGTCGCGACGTCTTCAGGGTTGAGATCGAACACTTCTTCTCCATCGTAGGCGCCTGTAGTCAGACCAGCTTGCTTAATCAGGCGTGTCAGCCCTAACACCAACTGTAGCTTGTCCTTCTCGTCCGTTATTGGTCGACTAACCGGCTCGCTCAGTTTTCCACTGATCGTGACCCCGAGTAGGTTCATAATTGAATCCATCAATAAGAAATTCTTCAGCTCCTTCATGTAAAACGTCCTTTCCAAATCAGATTCTGATGGTGGCATACTTGGTCGATTTCATCGCTCTCCGAACCCGGCGCCTTCAGCAACGCCTTCAGTCGGTCCGGGTCGTAGTATTTCACCAACGGCTTCCAATCCAGATCATAATATGCATATGTAATTGGCGGATCATAACTTGCGTTATGATCCGCAGGGGCTCCCGAAGGAGCCTTGGGAGGTGGTTGAGGCTTCTTATCCTCCTTTATCTTATCAGAATACCTCCCCAGGTCCTGATAATCAGCATTTCCTTTCTTCTTCAGGCATGACGACGGCGAACTGCCTTCCATCGTCACAACCACCTCCTCCTTTTCCACCTTTATCTTTACTTCTGCTTCTGCTTCCGTTTTCACGTCCTCATCAGCGCCATCTTGCGTAGAATCGCGGTGATATCCCGCTTCGCCCAAAGATCCGAGCACGCGCACCATTATGGTGGAGCGGCTGATCAAAGTTTTTGACGCTTGATCAGGCGGTACCACGGCTCCCGGACTGCCGACTGACGAAGGGGGTCCTCCGGTTGTCCTTGACTGCTTGTGTTTCTGCTCATCTTGTGTACCCGACGGCTTAGGCGTGGGTCGCTCTCCAGGTGGCGGGGGTGGCACACTACAATTCCTTGTGGCAAGACTGAGTTGACTTGTGATGAGTCTACTGATGCGATCAGGCGATGATCAGGCGCAATCAAGCTTGAACCACGTGAGATCAGGTGTGATCAATAGTGATCAGGCTTGGGAAGGCACTAAGAGTCGTCGATCAGCGGTGGTCAGAATCGATCAGGCGCTATCAGGTACTAAAAGTCTCTGATCAGCTAGTTGGCGCGAGCTTCGGGATGCTGAGTGCGGGCGCGAGTCGCAGTGTGTCGATCAGGTGTTGATCAGCGAAGGGGTACTTGATCAAGCAGCGGAAATCTTCATTGCCCGATCACAGAGCCTCCTTAAGCTTAATCCGTCAATAGAATACCCAAAAATACCTTGTATTCTGGACTTAAGCCTTAGAGGGACTGTCGATCAGCGCGTTCGACGGGCTGATCGACGATTACCACCAAAAATCTGCCTAGTGTTCCCGTGGGGCGCTTAAAGCAGGAGAACACTAGGGGCCAAAACGTGGACCAATAGGGGAAGAGGTGAAAGCGCACTGCTCGATCACGTTCCCGAGACCAAAAAAAACTTTAAAAGAAGAACCGATGACACAGCGGGCGGAGTTGCGGGTGAGTTCTCAGACTCTACGCCTACCGGTGGGCCAAAACCGCACTCAGTTCTCCCGCCCGGGACGTAGAGGTATTTATTAGATGAAGGGAAGCCCTAAGTTGCCGTCCCTGTAAACGATCAGCCCGATCGTACGCAAAAGGAGAACTGTATTATTGCTTATATCCTAATATCAACCAAAAACCTAATATCAACCAATCAGAACTACCCATTCCTACGCATTTTGTCGAACAATCGACCGCTTACCTTCGGGTTACCGTCAGGTAACCGTGCCAGTTGTCGCATCGTCTGAGACGTCCTATCCACGCCTCTTCCCTGTCCGCCACCGTTGTGTCAACAGTTGTACCGTCTGGGGGTACCAATTGTGGTACCGATTGTGGTGACCACTATCGTACCACCTTTTGTACCGACTATTGTACCGACAAAATTTGTGGTACCCTCTACCACAGCTACGCCTATAAGGGTGTCTATGATTATGCCCTTAATTACGTACCAATTTTACGGTACGCTTTACCACAACTACCTCTCACGTACTCTAATAGCTGTACTCTAAACTCGGTGTTGGTACCGGTATTAGATACCGCTTTTGCTCAAAGTCGGTATCGGTACTGGTATTGGATACCGCTTCTTGGCAAAGTCGGTATTGATATCGGTATTAAATATCGCTGCTACCAAAAGTCGGTATTGCTTACCGGTATTAGGTACCGCTCTCTCTTTGTCTCGGTATCATACCGGTTGTATCATACCGTGTGGCCTAAACTCGGTAATGGTACCAGTACTGGGGTACCCTTGAGGCAAAAGTCGGTAGCAATACCCTAACACCGATACCGTTGATTCGAAAATCGGTATCATATACCTAATACCATACCCCCTCCATCTATTTTCGGTATTCACCTAGAAATAACCATACCGAACCTTAAAATCGATACCGCACACCCCTGGTCTACATATGATACGGTTACATACCACTGCGCTGTCGAATTTTGTGTAGCCATTTTTGGCTTTCAAGTGAAATGTGATTTATTAATGTGGAAACGGATTGTCTATAAATGTATGTAGATATATGTTGGAAGATTTCATGTTTATGTGGTGGAGTCAAGTTCAAAATCGAACACCGTAGTGTCGAGAACCTGACCACCATCGTGCCCGGCCTTCCAACTTACGGGGAGGGGACCCCGCGAACCTTCGTCTTCGATCCGATCGGATCGTCCGCTGCTGGAAGACGACCGATCATCAACACAGGACGTCCGGTACGATTATTCTTCATCTCACCTTGTGTACCCGATGGATTGGGCTGGTAACACACTAGGTAGATCGGTGCTAGGAACTGACTTGTGGTCTAAATGTGGTAGACCGTGCTGGGTAGGGTACCCTGGGCAGAACTCTTCACCATGGGTACGGGTAGACCAGTTGTACTTGGAGTGAGTATACTCCAGAGGGCAGATCGCTGATCCGATCGTAAAGCCCGACCAATATGGGAAATAAACTCCAGTAATCCAATAGGGTCCAATAATCCAATAGGGAGATCCAAATAAGAACGTGACACACTCCACGAACGATATCTCCACGAAACAATCCAAAAAACATAATAATAGCACGTTCCAGACGTGCGCAACTTAAACTTAAGAGGTCGACCAAAGTGCACTCCCGTCGAGGGACTTCCGGCGGGCCAAGTGCGTCTGTGACGCGTCCCGGCCGGGTATAATGATCTGGAGCGGATTACTCGACCTCCGCTCCCAAAACACTCTGCGGCGTGCAGAGGCGACTGATGTGCAAAGCGAAACGACCCCCGGTTGAATTAGAGGTCCAACAATTAAGTCGTAAAGCCAAAAACGCCCTTCTTAGACGAAGCCAAAACCAAAACCTTTTCCCAAAAGGCAAAACCGAAAACCAAACTACCTACCCCCTATAGTCCCCAATATGTACCAAACATGAAAATATGTAGTACACGCAATCTTATGTGACTTACCCAAATCCGTGTTCTTGACACCCCTTGAACATGACCGGCTTCAAAGCCTCCTGGATTTCCACCAATCCGATCGCCGATAGGCCGATCGGTATGCTGCTGACCGGAAACGACCAAAATTCTTGGGTCCGCTTCGCCACATTTAAATTTCTTAGTGAATTTAAGATTTAAAAGTCTTTCTAACTTTATAATATATATGGGGAATTCTCCAAAAAGGGGGAGAAAATTTAACTTATTTCCCAAATGGGGGGAGAATTTAAATTTTAAATATATGATAGAAATATATATGGGCGCCCTTCGACACACAACTGGGGGGGGTGTAGAAGGGCGCCTTTACCAAATCCCTATATATATATACAGGGAGAGCCTGAGGTCACACACACCCGGTGTGTGTGAAAGGGCTACCATGGTACAATAGTGGTAAATATTCTTAGCTGATGGCTTTTAGTTTGATTCGTCAAAACTCGATCCCCAATCTTTGCATATGTGTATTCTGCTGCTTCTCCTAGTACCATCGCCCTGGTATCCGCCTCGTCTTCATTAGTACCCTGTGATCCACACTACGAGCGCTACAACGCAACCAACAGACTTGCGATTGTCGAGATGGTTTAAGCGGGCTTGTGTTCGTTGCTGTCGTTCATCCAAACGTGGGTACTATGTCACACGTGTTCCAATTGCCACGTACTGACGTGCGAAATTCCACCACACTTAGATGTTCCGAGCAAATAGCGTGACAGCGAAAACTAAAATAACAAACGTAAACTTATCTTCCACAGTTCTTGCGCAACTAAACGTAATACAGCGACCCAAACCAACAATCACGTGATACTAGAGAACAATACGCGAAAAAAAATCCAACTGCCACTGCAGCGTACCAAGTAATCAACGTAATAATCACCAAACGAGCTGTGCACTGTAGCGCACTTGTTCTCCACTCAAAAAAACACACGAGAGTCAATAATCAAATTCAGAAGTGATTTATTAGTGTTAAGTTTATACCTAAAACTAATAATATGCAAATATACAATGTTTTGTACCAAACCTAAAGTTATGTACAATACATCACTTTTTCACTGTAAAGTCGCTAAAAGTCCAAAATGGCGACGCGAGCTGCTGCGCAAAAAGCACGAGCTTCTAACAGTTTGACTGCCGCATGTTCTATGCCAGTGGCTATTTAGCAGCTGCTTTCTCCGGCGTCTGCAGTGCCACCTTCGGCTCGGATTTTTTGTTCGTTACAGGGCTTATCTACGACGAAAATGCGTCGCTGAAGACGTATGGATGCAAACTTTCTATTGACCTCCAAGCACTGTTTCCAGACGGTGCTCTGGACTTTCGTTGCGACCGGATAGCTGCCTAAATGCAATAGGATGATTCGCTCTATTCTACGCTTACTGTACGTGACAGTATTATCTACTCGGCGCAGCATCGACTTCCTGCGCCACTGTCGGACGAAACGAAGATGACGATGGTCGCTCGCGTAATCGCAGAGCTTCATCTAAGTCATGTTGCACATTTGCGCGTGGGAGAAAGTGGAGAAAGCAATGTATGGCGTGGTATATCTGGTGGCAAACGAAGACGTGTAAGCATCGGCATGGAGCTTGTTACGTCGCCACAAATTCTTATTCTCGAGAGCCAACATCTGGGTTTGATAGTTCCTCGGCTTATTCTGTAGCCGGGTGCGTACACGCACGGTGCGGCTAGCGCACAGAGGAAGACTTTGCTTTAAGCGGCGTTCGCCGCTACTTAGCCGATACGCCCTTATAAAAGGGCTTAGTAAGAGAGAAATCTCTTACTCGGGGCCAAGATTCCCACTTTGGTTTACTATTAGCTTTTGCTAATGCCTTAACACAAGGCTCCCTTACTAAGGGGGTAGCTAAGGGGAGAACTCCCCTTACGCTACTGCACTCACTACACGCGCGACCGGGCGTGGTCGTGCGTCCTGCAGTCTTTTGAGTGAAATGTAAACTGAATGTAAATTTAAATGTAATTAGCCTAAATTAATTAAACTAATGTAAACTAAATGTAATACTAAGTGGAACTTACTAAATTCGTACCTAGCTAAAATGTAGTGTACACCACCTCTGTACTAACACGTTGATGGCTGCCAAGCCTCCACCAAGGTCTCCTGCCCTGATTGGTAAAAATAACCACTGGTCCAAAACCTATCGGATAAGTCAATAATGACCCCAACCGTATTGTACTCACGTACACCACCTACTAAATGTGACCCGAATGTAACCCTGTTACATCCTCCCCCATCAAGACTATTGCTTACGCAATAAATTAATTTTAGTTGGATAACTCCAACTGCCAGAACCTCTGGCTAGCCATGAGCACCCTTAGTGGTGCTATGGAAGGAAACTATTCCGATAACTCGGAGATGGATGCCCTTGGGGATATCTCCCCAACGGCTGACCAATCCGACAGCGCCGAACGGCATTGTCGGTCATCCAATCCATTCCCCACACGTGGGGAAAACGCGCTAGCTCGTGCGCCACGTTTACCAACTACGGATGATGCATCCGGGTCGCCGAAGGCGACCATCACCAATGAACCGAATACGGTTCATGGAGCCCGACATGCCGTAACGGTACGGAAGGGACCTCGTGACCTTCAAAAGAGGGCGAAGAACGCGGTTAAGAGGGGTTTAGCCTCCTATGCCCCTGGTTCAGCGGCTATACTGCCGCGTGAAATTGCGCGCCGGAAACAACTCCGGGACAAACTGCTGACGCCTAAGCATTTCACTGTCAAGTCCTACCGAACGCGCCTCGGGAAACAGGCACGCGGTGCCCTCGTGGATATCCTACGCAAGGTTTCCTTCGTTCTCTTACGGGACGAAAGCGTCGAGGACGCAGAACGGGCATTCCGCGCTTGGGCGGAAGGGGAGAAGCGCCTCCCCAACTTTTATGCGCTGTACAACAGATTTTACGAACCCGACGTTCGGGTAGAGAGGGCGTTACGCTTGGCCTATTCCCAGGCCAAAACGCAAGGGCAATTAACTGCCTCTTACTACACGCACCCTGCTCTCGATGTGGTGCCGGAGAGCAATGCAAACTATGCATCTGCCTCCGGCAAACTCCCAGCTACTGGGAGTGAAGGGACTTCTACCGCCCCTTTGGTCGTTGACTCTCAGCGGGGTTCTCCAGCTCGAAAGCTTCAACGACGTCACGACAATCCTGCCGCAGGGCAGTTTCGGACTCCCACGAACTCTGTGGATGTGGATAACCTTTCCACTTCACCAGGTACTGGGTATCACCGCGATGATGGCGTCGTTCCATCAGACGCTCCACATGGTAATGTGGAGTACCCTCCGTATCGAGAACTGGAGAAGGAGGTCGCGCTATTGCGACGTGAGTTCCACGAGCGCTGTGATCGACACAGCCGTGGCATCCTAGATGCCCAGGAGGGACTCCGCGACGAGTGGAGTGTGAATGAACGCATCGAGGGGCGTCTTGCCTCCCTCGAGTCTCTCGTTGTGGAGCTTCAGGGTCGTATTTCAACCATTTCGGAGATGTTCCGACCCGTCGTGCATTTCGGCTATCCGACTTTCCATCCTCCTCCAATAGGGGACCCGCCTCCGGGTTCTGGTATGGCTTAAGCATACCCTCATAGAAGGTTGGATGCGTACGCATCGCCTTCGGGATGTACAAGGTATACGACAAGCCCTTTCGGGCTAGTACATTAAAGGCCCCCCCAAACCTGGGGCGAAGTTTATTGCGCAACACATTTGAAACTTCATGTGTAGGAAGATTTTTAGCGTTTAATAAAACACTTTCTCCTACTTTATATATCTTTTCGTTACGCCGCCCTTTGCGGTCAGCTTGCTCCTTCTGCTTGTCTTGGCTTTCCGCCATTGCATCGCAGACGTGTCGTAAGACACTAAGGCGCGTCGATAAAAAGTTATCGATGTGATTTCGCACAGATACAGGGCTGACATCGGGGAATCCTACCCCCTCAAGCCCTGGGCCACACACACGTGGCGTCAACGGAACCCTCGGATTCAGTAATCCGTTCACGTAAACGGGGTAAACCTCGTAGATGCATGGACCGAATTGTTTATAGCAAATTCGGCCATAGGAAGCATCTCACTCCAACTCTTTGGAGAATCCGGACATAAACTCCGTAGAATATCCTCTACAACGCGATTAACGCGTTCCGTCTGACCGCCCGTCTGCGGATGATCCGCAGTGGACATGAGGAGCTTGGTGCCCAGCACCCTAAACAACGCTCCCCAAAACTGTCCCGTAAAACGGGGATCCCGATCCGACACCACGGAATCGGGTAGACCATGCTGTAGAAAGACACGGTCTAGGAACACTTTTGCTGTTCCTTGTCCATCAATGGACTCTGGCACCGCCGCCAGGTGAGCCATCTTGCTCAAACGGTCTACAAAGACCAATATACCGGTATTCCCGGCCTTGTCCTTTGGAAAACCGATGTCAAAATCCATACTATTAGATTTCCAACACTCCGTTGGAACGGACAAGCTCGCCAAAGGCGCAGCCAAACTTGCAGAGGGTTTGACCCTCTGACACGTCTCACAGGTGCGTATATACGCACCGACGCACTTATACATGTTGGACCACCAATACAAAGCGCTTAAAGCGCTGTAGGTCTTATCCCGACCTAAATGACCCCCGGTAGGGGCGTCATGTGCCTCAAAGAGGACTCTATACTTTAGTTCCTCATCATGAGGAACAACCACCCGCGGAGTGTCCTCCACGCTCGTGCTATAATATAGCAAACCGTGTAATGGGGTGCCATTACATAATTGATATTCAAGTTAGAATATCACAGTTTAATTTCAGACGCGTTGTCTGAAATTTAAATAAGAGAATATAAGTTATTATAATCTAAGAAGGAAAAGTCGATTCGGTATAAATACCGAATCTTGCAGGTTAACTAATAGTACAGTTAGTTAAAGACTTGATATTATTATATTAATTAGTTAGTTACTATACTATTAGCCTCTAAACCACCCATTAAATAAACACTCTTAATTTTGCGTTCTAACCCACACGTGAATATTAATATATTTACTTTAATTATAGGATTAGTTGTTACCAACTAATCCTGCCCTAATTGTATAGCGCGCTTCCTCGCAAAATACAGTGTTAGCCTGTAACAGGATCAGTCCTGTTACAAACCGTCACTGTACCTGTAACGGTGTAAACAAGCTTGAGATCGACTTGACAGGGTTGTCTCAGACGAGCCAAGACCCTTTTCACCTAACGCGCTGATAAGCGCCGTACATTGTGTGTCTTTCTCATACGCCTGGCGTATGAGATCCACCACAGACGAGGTGACGAATGTCGCGTGAGCGAGCTCGTAATCGGGACGACGCGATAACGCGTCTTCAAGCACGTTCTGCTTACCAGGTTTATACTTAACCTCAAAGCTGTACTCCGCAAAGAAGGAAAGACAACGGGCCATCCGTTGCGAGAGATGAGGCGACTTTGTCCCTCTCCGTAAGGACGCCAGGTCAGTATAAACCACGAACGGCTTAGAGCCGAGTAGGTGAACCCTAAATTTGACAAGAGCATACTTCATTGCAAGTAGTTACTTGTCATGAACGGGATAGTTCCGTTCCGCAGCTTTAAGCTGCCTCGACTCAAACGCAATCACGCGTTCTCGTCCCGCGTCGTCTGCTTGTAACAAAGCACATCCGATTGCGAAATCGGAGGCGTCGAAGACGACGCTAAATGGTTTCCCAGAGTCTGGGAGAGCAAGAACGGGAGCTTTCAACAAGCTCCCCTTTACCGCTTCAAAAGAGTTTTGGTGTTTGGTTTCCCAACACCAATCAACGTCCTTCTTAAGAAGGTCGGTTAATGGCTTCGCCATTTCAGCGTAATTCTCGCTGTACTTGTGGAAGTAGTTGGCTAATCCAAGCCACTTCCGTAAATCTCTAAGATTGACAGGCGAAGGCCCCTACACAATGGCTTTCACCTTCGCGGGATCCGCCCGCACTCCATCCTTACCGATGAAGCATCCGAGGAAAGGAATTTCCTCAGCACCAAAAATACATTTGGATGCGTTAGCATATAACTTATGCTCTCGCATACATTCGAGTACAGCTCGAAGGTGTATTAGGTGCGTCTGAACATCAGACGAGTCACCTTCCGCGCGACTATGAACGAATATATCGTCGAAGTACGTCAAAGGGTACACTTTCTATGAGGGCGGAAGAGTTGAGTCACCAACCTATTAAAAGTCTCTGGTGCATTCGAAAGCCCTTGTGGCATAACAATCCACTCCCACAGCATGCCACTAGGCGTGCTAACCGCTTTCAGCGGAATATCGGACACTCGCATGAGTACCTGATAATACCCGTCCACCAGATCTAAGGCACTGTACACAGTACAGACAGACATATTGTTCTGGAGGACATCCTTCTGAGGAATCGGCGTCTGCATGCGTACTGTATCTGAATTCAGCTTGTTGTACGCATGCACAATGCGCCACTTTCCGTTCGGTTTACGAACACAAAAAATAGGAGAAGAATGGGGAGACTTACTCTCCTGTACCATCCTTGACTCTTCTTTATCCTTGAAGAATGCGTCGTTAACGTCGCATTGCTCCTTGGGGAGAGGCCACTGCCTAGTGACTCAGTATTTGGTTCCGGGAACCAAATCAATTTCATGTCGGACTCCCCGATCCGGTGGTAACCCCATCGGCGGGTTGTCACTAATGACATCTCCAAATTCCTTTAGTAAGGAATGGTAAGGGTCCTCAGGATCCGTGAGGATCTTGAGACCGCTTCGGGAATCCAATGCCTGTTTGGTTTTCACCAAAACTGACTCTTCCATCGTGGGTGAGGAGTTCAACTCCTCTTCCGGACGTAATACGACAACCTCGTCGATTTCATCTGCTTTCAAAGCAGTTTCAAACTCGTTGAAGGTCATCCCCTCCAACGACAACAGTTCGCCTATCCCAGGCAACCGTTCAAGGCTTAAGCCTTCTGTGACAACACCTGTCACACTATTCAACATCCTATAGGACTGCTGACTACTGGCCTCGGGAATCATCCCGGGACCCAGATGGGGGGAGTCAATTGCCCATCTATTGGAAGCACATCGCGCCTACCTTTACCACCGGTGACTCGCCGGTCTCACCTAATAAGGCGTGGTCAGAATCATTTTTTTTCGACGTGCAAAAGAGACGAACTTTGGGTCTCTTCGCTTGGAAGCGCCTCGCGCTTAACCACAGGGTTCTCTACCCCTACCACTGGAGTCGCAACTTGTTCTCCAAACACGGCGTGGTCGGAATCAGTTCCGACCTGTAGAGATATTTTAGAACCTCCCCATTTAATTGGGCAGGTGTAAGCCATGTCAAGCGCGTGCTGTAAGGGCCTCTTCATTACACTTGGACACCGACTCTACCCGGCCTTGGATTTGTGTCCACTGCGGGACTCGAACTCGTGACCTCCCAGTCCCGTGGTGGGGCCTAAACTGTAGAAGAGACAAACTACGGGTCTCTTCTCTAGGAAGAGACTCGCGCTTAACCTCTGAGGAATCCACCTCTACCACTGGCGACTCACCAGTCTCGCCTATATTGGCGTGGGGATTACCGCCGAAGCCCCCTCGTCAAGGAACACTTCCTTGACCTCATTGGGACTGATCATCTCAGATATCCCAATCTCTGGCATCTCACGCCAGTATCTATTTTGCGATCGATCAAAGGTGGGTTCATGACTCGCCAATGCTTCACCTGACCGCGGGTGCGTTAATCCAATGGACTTAGACTTCCAGTCAATCCATGGCTCGTGGCGTTCCAGCCACTTCATGCCCAGAATGAGGTCATACCTCGAGTCCAAATCCAGGAATAGGCAACGTTCAAAGCTTTCGAAGTCTGCAAAATTCAGCTTAAGGTCAATCGAGACCTTGGGTACATAAAACTGTAAGCCCGTCGAAAGACGGACCGTGACAACGTCACGAGAACGTGCCTCTAGGGCCTCGGTATACAGCCGACTCTTCTCCACAGAAGCCCGTCTGACATAATTTTCAGACGCTCCATAGTCTATCAAGACTCTCCAAGGCTTATCAAAGCCTTTCACGTCCGCAAGGACGACCAGCAAACCTGGCTGGTACACCAACTCGGTGCTAGAAAGCACCGTTTCTTTTGGGGCTTTGTGCTGTCGTCCCGCACCCTGGATCTTAACAGCACTGAGGGATCCCCCAGTAGGGCGCACCGCACCTACTGGAGCCGTCGTTTCCCGACGGCTTGGGCAAGGGCTTTTTTCCAACCCTTGGTCCCTTAAAGCAAATATCTCGCTGGGGGTTCCACGGACATCTGCTCCGCAGATGTTCCGTGCTCCCACACAGGAAGCATCTCTGCGACCCATGCCGCTGCAACATTGCAAGGAGCTCCGCTTCGGAGCCCTGAGAAAAAGAGTCAGAGTGACTCTTAGCGGGAGGTTCCATCTTAAACGCCTCCTCCAGGGATTGGGGTCGGCATCGGAATAGTTCCGAACGTGCTGGCCCTTCTTTCAGGCCTCCCATGAAGACGGGGATGGACACATCATCCGAATACGCTTTCGCGTACATCCCTGCCAACAGGGTCTTCAGTTCTTGGACGTATGCCTCCGAGTCCCTAGTGCCCTCACGGCACCTCAAAAACGCATGCTGATTCTGGAAAACCACATCAGGCGTTGCATACATGTCTTTAAGCTTTTGCTAAAGGACTTCCCAGGTCGGGAACACGTCCATGACCGAATCTGAGCATGTAAAAGCCCATGTACGGGCTTTACCCGTAAGATGTGTCAGCGCAAGTCCCACTTGCAAGTGATCAGCGATCACATTCGCTGTTGCGAAGGCCGTTTCGACCTCTCCTAGCCACAAAAAAAGGTTGTCACCCTTTTCACCGATGAACTCCTTTATCTTAAAGGATAATGGGGGACGCACCCCCGTGGAACGACTTCCACCTAAACTCGCCTCATGGGTGATGAGAGCATTGACCCTTGCCTTCACAGCCTCAAGGCCCTGCTCCACTAGGAGCTGCATGCCTTCGTCACCCAGTAAGGATAACAGCCTGTTAAAGGCTTCCTGCCGGACGAGGGTTAACCTATCCCAATAGTCCTGATTCATTCCTTGCAGAGGATGCCTTAGCCTACCAACACAGGTGTTGGATTGACTACAAGTGATACCAGATGTAGCCGGGTGCGTACACGCACGGTGCGGCTAGCGAACAGAGGAAGACTTTCCTTTAAGCGGCGTTCGCCGCTACTTAGCCGATACGCATTTATAAAAGGGCTTAGTAAGAGCGAAATCTCTTACTCGAGGCCAAGATTACCACTTTGGTTTACTATTAGCTTTAGCTAATGCCTTAACACAAGGCTCCCTTACTAAGGGGGTAGCTAAGGGGAGAACTCCCCTTACGCTACTGCACTCACTACACGCGCGACCGGTCGAGGTCAAGCGTTTGGTAGTCGGTTGAGAGAAATGTAAACTAAATGTATATTTAATATAATTAGCCTAAATTAATTTAAACTAATGTAAACTATATGCAATACTAAGTGGAACTTACTAAATTCGTACCTAGCTAAAATGTAGTGTAGACCACCTGTGTACCAACACGTGGATGGATGTCACGCCTCCACCAAGGGCTCATGCCCTGATTGTTTAAATAACCACTGGTCCAAAACCTTTCGGAACGGTCAATACTGACCCCAACCGTAGTGTACTCACGTACACCACCTACTAAATGTGACCCGAAGGTAATCTGTTACATATTCAGTTGTACATCTTATAAAAGATCTGGCAGACCATGGGCGCATCGTGTTGCTTAGTATTCATCAGCCAAGTGCACGCTCTTTCAAGCTTCTTGACAAGATCATGCTTCTTGGAAAAGGCAAACTGCTCTACAAGGGAGCTCCTGGAAGCCATAAAGCGTACTTTGAAATCTTCGTTTCAATTGTCAAGAGGTACGTATGGTACGCGCTTTATTCTGGTAACTCTCACAGAATTTTAACTGCCGTTTGTTGACTTTATACTAATTTGCACGAAAACATCGCTGACTTCATCCTTGACATCGCATCCGACACGAGCAACATATTAATGATTCGGTATCACATGAAACAAAGGGCTGTGTCACACTTTACTACTACTACAGCTGCAGGCACTCATGATGAAAAGTTCCAGTGACGTCAAGGCCACCGCTAAGCTCGCGATCTGTGTATATTGCTAAAATTGAAACGAGAAATTCTATTTATGATGAGAAAACAACATCCCGATCAATCATAGTTGAAATACGCGTGCTTTTCGTACGCACGTCAAAAAAATATTCTTCGTCACCGGTCATTTCTGGTGCTGCATTTGACCCTGAGTCTGTCAATAGCCTTATTTGGCGGATTGATCTTCAATCACGTGACGAACGACTTAGCAGGGTTTCAAAAGCGCATGGGTGGATTTTACTTCATTGTGGTGGAGCGGCTGATCAAAGTTTTTGACGCTTGATCAGGCGGTACCACGGCGCCCGGACTGCCGACTAACGAAGGGGGTCCTCCGGTTGTCCTTGACTGCTTGTGTTTCTGCTTACCTTGTGTACCCGACGGCTTAGGGGTGGGTCGCTCTCCAGGTGGCGGGGATGTAGACACGGCAATTCCTTGATGCAAGATTGGGTAACTTGTAATGAGTTGATAGAGGTGCTGATCAGACGTGATCCGGTGTAATCGAGCTCAAATAAGGTGCAAACAGGCTTAATCAGCAGTGATCAGGCTTGGGCAGGCACCGAAAATCGTTGATCAGCGGTGATCAGGCTCGATCAGGCTTGATCAGGCACCAAAAGTAGTTTATCAGCGGTGATCAGGCTTGATCAGGCTTGATCAGGCACCAAAGGTAGTTGATCAGCGGTGATCAGACTTGATCAGGCTCGATCAGGCACCAAAAGTAGTTGATCAGCGGTGATAAGACTTGATCAGGTGCCAAACGTCACTCAGGTACAAGTTGGTGCGGTCTGCGAGTTGTGGATCGCGGGTCACGAGTTGCAGAGTGTCGATCAGGTGTCGATCGGCGAAGGGGGTACTTGATAAGGTAGTGGAAGTCTTCACTACCCGATCACGGAGCCTCTGAGTCTTCGAATAGCTAAAGGAACACCCAAATGTATTTATTCCTAGCCTAGACCTACGAGGGGGGGGGGTAAATTTCACTTAATCCACCTAGAGTTCCCGTGGGGCCCTTACAGCAGCCGAACGCTAAGGGCCAAACGCGAAACAAACGTGGAGAGGTGAGAGCACTGCTCAATTACAATCTCAAAACCAAAAACGTTTACTTAAGAACCGCTGACACAGAGGGCGGAGTTGCGGAGTGAGTTCTCACACTCTACGCCTACCGGTGGGACAAAAATGCACTAAGTGCTCCCGCCCGGGACGTAGACGTATATACTAGTGAGGATGGCGCAAAGGTTCCGTCCCTAAAACGATCTGCTAGATCGAACGCAAAAGGAGAACTTTATTATTGCTTAAATCCTTAGAACTACCAATTTCCTAATATCCACCAATCAGAACTACCTGTTCCAGCGTCCTCCGTCGACCAGTCGACCTGATTTGTCCGTCGTCCGTCGCCGCTCGTCGATGTTCGCGGAGTACCTGTACGTAATCTTCCCATCTTCCTATGTCCTGTCTATGTCCTGACTATGTGCACCACGGTTGTACACGCAACTGTATACGCCGCGGTACCCACAATCCTATACGATTACGTACCGATTCTGACCGTTAACGCCCCCTTAAATCAGGCCCTATAATAAGGCCCTATAATAAGGCCTTATAAGAAGGCCCGTTATTGGGCCCTAATTATAACACGCTTTACGACAGCCGCCCCTGATCCTCGTCCCAGCCGTACAGCGGTTGGGGCGAGGGTCGATCATGCCGTTTGATATCATGGATCATGTTGCCGTTGGTCGGCTTGTCCACCATGACGTCATCGGCCAGGTGATAATCACCCATCAATCTGCCTGTCCTTTCTCCCGCCGATCAGGTCCCGTTCTATCAGTCTGTTGCCGTTAGTGGTACGCCCCTCGCGATCCAGCGATCACCCTTCACCAACCGTGTCATCTGCGATCAAGCTGTCTCGATCAGGCATTCCTGCATTTCCATCATGCAAGCGATAACGGACGGCACCCCGGCAAACACCACCGACACTCCTGCCCTGGATCAGGCCGCAGCTGATCAGGCGATCGCTGCTATCAATCGGGCTTACAGTTTGCAAGATGCCCTACACGCGCGTGATGGTCAGATCGCCATGTTATCTGACTCGCTCGCGATGAGTGAAGACACGGTCGCGATGCTTCGGCAGCAGCTCGCTCGTGCCAAACGCGCTGTGGTGGAGCGAGATGTCGCGATCAAGCGGGACGCCTTCGAACAGCTCAAGCCATTGCGTGATTTCGTCGACACCACCGTCAATGATTACCAGACCAAGTTGAAAATCCATGGAAAGCGCTATGGCCGATCAAGAAAAACTCATGGTCGATCAACGCGCACAGATCCGGGATCTGGAAGGCCGTCATGCCCGTGATAGGTATCTGCAATCGGTTATGAAGACACCATCGCTGATCAAACACGGGAGTTGGATCAACTTCAACAGCGCCTAGCCATGTTACAAGAAGAACGCGATCGGGCTGCCTCTGGGAATCAGCGCTTGTTCGAACAGGTGCTTAGGCTCACTGTCGAGGTTGATAGGCACAAACACCAGTATCATCGCCTTCGAAAGAAAAACAAATCCAATTGCCTGAAAATGGACGATCATACTGCCATCATGGCCCAGGCGCAGGAACTATCTGATCGGGTCAAGGGAGTGTCTGACCTCCAAACTGAGCTGGACGATCTGCACGCCGCATATTCTCAGCTGGAAAACGAACATTCCGCCATGCAATGCCGCTTCGATCAAGTTTCCGCAGAACCTGACACGTTGCGCCATCAAGTGCAGGAGTTTCAGGGCGAAGTCACACAGTTACCCTCGTTCCACTCGGACCTTCAGTCTCAGTTGGCCGGTATGTCGTTGCGGATGCAGATCGCACCAGTTATCCGCACCCCTTCGGTGGGTTCTGATCAAGTTACACCGCCAGCTGGCCTTACCGCCTCTCCTGACGACTCGATCAGCCGCGCCGCCCCTTCGCCTAAAAGGCGTACTCGGCGTTCTCGATCCTCCTCTCGGTTGAAGCGGCCACGCCTCCTTTCTCCTATTTTGGAGGCGAAGACGGAAGACGATGATCCCCCAAGTCCTGATCAAGACTATGAAGGCGTATTTCCTGGTCCGATCGCTTCTATTCCTTCCACTCCTACAGTTAGCGAGTTCGGGAGCGAGGGTCTACCTGATCAAGTCACGGCTGGGTCTTTGTTTCCGCGTACGGGTGATTTCCGGACATTGATCGCGGTATCTGATGACGCCAGTGACGCCGACATCCTGCCGTGGACTCCGGATCGGCTTGGTGGGTTTGATCTGCGTAACGTCAAGGCCCAAGTGGTCTTTGACTACTTTACCCGCCCGGTAGGATGCTTGTTTCCGGCTGCAGTGCACGCCCCTCCGGCTGATTCATGGTCCAGTCATTTGATCACCCAACCAGAAGTGGAGCTGCTGTATTCTCAATGCCCTTGGGGAGTTTTCATGACCATGTTGCCGCCCCTTTCTTTTCGCTCAGTCGGCTGGTTCGTCGACTTTGAGACAAAGTGCCCGTCGTTTCTCGAACATCACGCTCTGGCGATCTGGGAGTCGACGCATTATCTACCTATCGCTAAAGGCCTTCGCGAGACGGATGAATTCTTCCGGAATTACTACAACATTCGCCGCCAACGCAGAAGTTGTGCCGGAGCGACCGTGAAGAGGGTCGTGGATTTCGTCCTGCGGGGGATGATCGACGGAAGATGTGATCTCGACATTTTCCTGGACCCGTCGATCACCCATTGTGCTCGCAACCGTCCTTTGAAGTATGCCCCGGCCGATGATGGGGCGTGGTACCCAGGGTTCCTCTAGGACCCGCCACCCCGGTCCCTATTGGATGCTTTGAAGGAGGTTGATACTTTTGAACCTTGGCGGGTTCAATATCGTTCTTCCCCTGAAAACCACCCTGGCCGTAAAATCCCTCGGATTCGTCGCAAGTTCTTTGGGTCTAGTTAATCAGTTTATCGTTCCGCCCTTAATCAATAAGCAATCTTGATCATTCCATTTCCACTGTGCTTCTTTACTTCCCCATGCATGATATAAACCGGCATTCTGTCGTCTTATCTTCGTTACTCCATCACCTTGTCTCGCTATATCCATCGTAAACACATCACCTCAAGCCATTTATCGCTTCTCATCCATTGTGAGTTTCGTCAATCATCTTTCTTCAATCGGTAATTCTTCGATCGTAATTCATGACCAGTCTGCCGATCACGCATTAGTTGGTCTCTTCGTCAACTTACAACACGTCAAACCGATGTCTGTTGATACTTTTCCTCTCGAAGTCCTTGATCAGAGCATCGCAGTTTAAGTCTGCCTCGTCTACCCACGACGGCTTAGCATAACCTTTCCAGTAAACTTGATATTCGCGTAACGTTCTTCCATATCTAGGCTTTCGACCTGATCGGACATCGGTGATACGATCAACTTCAAATTCATCTGGATATAGCGTCCTTTCCCAGCAGTCCTCAGGTAACAAAGCTTCATCGAAGTCGAAACGCTCCTCTATCCCAGCTGTTAGTACCGTAGTAGGGAGATCTGGAAATTCCTTTACCAATTCCAACTTGGTCAGATGCACTACTGGCAACATACGATAGTCGTTGCCAGCCGTAACCAGTCTCGCCGCATGATTACCTATTACCTCATCGAATCTGAAGGGTCCATGCCACATGTGCGCCAGTTTCTTCGCGAACCCTTCTTTCACCCGATCAAGGTATAACCAGACCCTTGATCCAGCTTTGATCTTGTGTGGTGTCACTTGACCATTGTGCTTTTCAGCTTGCTCAGCCACTGCTTGATGCAAACAAGCGCTCACTTGATCACGGGCGTAACGATAGTCCTTTTGCAGCTTATATCTCCACCGGCGAGCATCCCGGTCTTTATGCCCAATTCCGCCCAGTTGCAATGTCGATTCCAACGATAGTCGTGGGTCCCACCCATACGCCAAATAAAATGGTGTTTCACCACGAATACGATCGGGGGTTGAGTTCAGCGCGAATACCAGCCGCTCTGCATACAAGCTCCAATCTTTCTGGCCGGAATCTGCTACATACATCTTAATTGCTCGCGTGATCGTCTGCACCGTCCTCTCCGCCTTACCATTCGCCTGTGGACGGTATGCCATAGTGGCACTCTGACGTTGTCCCACGATTTTATTGAACGCGCGAAATACTTCCGACATAAAACCTGGTTCACGATCGTGCCGGATCACATCACTATCCACGAATCGTCGAAACACACACTCTTCATAATTTTCGGCAATTTTCTGCGCTGTGCGGGACGATCCAGCTTTCGCGATCACCATATCCTGAACAGATCCGTCCAAATCAGCATTTCAGTATGTCCATCCGTCGATCGGGATAGTGACGGGATATGATCCATGGCTATCACTTGAAATGGGTACGTAGCCTCGATATTCCCCGGCGACATGCCCTTGATCGTAGGTTTGCCTTTCCCCGTCTCGCAATCTACGCATTGTCCGACAAACCTTTGTACGCTTCGGAATAGACCACGCCAATGGAAGTATCGTCTGATCCTCTGATATGTACGCCCTATGCCTTGGTGTCCTCCTTCCAAGCTTACATGATAGTGGTGGAGGACATCTGCATGTAGGGTCTCGGGTAAGACCAGCTTAATCGAAGGTGCCGATCGTCTTGATCATCTCTGTCATCGTTGGCTTTTCTTTTAGCCATGTTTCCACAGTAGATCGGCAATCCTTGTTCATCGACATCGTAGCTGTCAACAATTTTCGCGCAGTCCTTAACCTCGTCTGCGTTCAATCGTGAGACGTCACCATACAGATAACTTCGCAAATCATAAATCCATTTCTCTTCGTCCTGTGCCTTTTTTACCCGTTCCGCCCTTATCCCGGATATAGATATATCGGGCCATGTTGACGGTCGCGGCTGATGTAGGTTACGTGATCGTGTCATCACTAGTACTTGCGGGGTAGTGGGATCCTCATTCCACGTGATCACTTCCGGCAACCTGTTGAGATCGGTCAATTCCTCCAGCTGTTTCACATCATCGATTTCAAAACTTGTTCCACCCTGCATAGCCCTAGTGGTGATGTGATCTGCACTCTTATTCTACTCTCTTTTGACATGCACTAGATCATGATCCGACCATTCGCAAAGGAGATTGAACGCACGCTGTTGCAACACTTGCAATCGCGGAGCTTTACACTCTATTTCGCCGCGCATTTGCCGGATTACTAAATTCGAATCTCCACACACGATCGTCCTTCCTTTGGGGTATCTCGACAGTAGGTCCAAACTTAAAAGAAATCCATGGTATTCCGCTTCATTCACCGTGATATCAGGCGCATGGTCGGCTACCGCGGTCATAATCTTCCATCCCGGTAATTTCCATACGATAGCGCCGAACGCACCTACAAGTCGCTTGACACTTGCAGATCCATCGAAACTAATCACGTACAGTTCTTCGCCTTTTCCGACCGTAGGAGGTGGTACTTCAATCATCTGCCACGGTTGTTTTTTCGGTGCGATCGCAATCAGGGCCTTATCGATTTTGGTGCGAGGAGTGATACTTGCAGCTAACGCCCCCAGTACCTCCTCTTCTCCCTGTACACATTTCTTGATCTCGAGGTCCCACTGTGATATGATCGCAGCCCATCGGCCCAATCGTCCGTCCAACCCGTTGGATGTTAGTAACCATCTCAGTGTGGATAAACGCGACAAGACAGTGATCGTCTATCCGACCAGCATCGTGAAGTAAACATCCAAGACCCGTAGAAGCGCCAGAACTTCCTTTTCGATGGGGAGGTAGTTCAGCTCACCGTTCTTCAACGTTCGGCTGGCGAATGCCACGGGGTAATAAACTTGATCATGTTCTTGTACCAGCGCGGCGGATACCGCCCACTTGCTGGCGTAAACACGATTGCTGGCGCTTTGTTCTGATCAAAGTGGCGCAGGGTTGGAGCTGACGCAATCTTCGCCTTCAGCATGCTGAATGCTACTTTTGCCCTGACTAATCGATCACCTTCCTGATCCAAACTCTCCTTGCTCAACGATCGGCTTTTTAACTCTTGATAATCCGTTTCCCTTAATTCGTAGAGAACAGCGGCATAGATCGCAAAATATTCGATAAGCTGACGGTAGTAGTTCAAACTCCCCAAAAATGATTACATGTCCCGTAAGGTGCCAGGGAAAGGCAGATCAATCAGATCATCCAAATTTTTCGCATTTGTTTCCAAACCTCGGCTAGAGACATGATGCCCTAAATAGGGAACTTTGCGCCGCCCCCAGTACGATTTGGTCACGCTGATCGACAAATTCCACTGATCACACTTCTCCAACAGACGATGCACCTTGTCACACAGGGTAGCCCAGGTAGGTGCCGGGATCAAAATATCATCGATATATGATCGCCGCTGCAGTACAGACGGGCCCGGGGTTTGGTCGGGCTCTCCCACCGTGAATATATCATCCGATTCGTCAGCACCGTCCTTAACCTTGAGATACCCATATAATGCGTTATCAATCAACGGCTTGTAGATTTTCGGAGCATTCTTTAGGCCAAAAGGAATCCTATTCCATTCGAACAATCCAAACGGAGTGACAAACGCCGAAATATGACGCGCTCGATCGGTCATAGATACGACCCAAAAACCGCTCGCCATATCCAAAGAGCAAAACCACAGCGCTTTATCCAAATCTTCTAGTAGATCAGAGATCAGGGGCATTGGATACACCATCAGGCGCGTGATTTGATTCACCGCGCGATAGTCGATACATAGGCGAATATCAACCCCGTTCTTTTTCACAATGATCACTATAGGTGATGCCCAGGGTGACGTAGACGGTTGAATGATCTTGGTAGACAATAGCCCTTTGATCAAAGCTGATAACTTCTTGCGAAATTGTGGAGCCTCCTTCCGACACTTTTGGGCGATCGGGCGAGCATTGCCTACATCGATATCGCAAACAACTCCACGTGCAGCAGGAGGTAGTGCGTTCCCCTTTCCGATCAACAGATGTTTCTTCGCCCAAATTATATCGCGAAGCTGATTAATTTCTTCTGGTGAGTTGACCAAGGGGTCTCCGACTAGGAAGTTGTCCCTAGCTACTCCTTCGGTGCTTTCATATACTTCGGGCAACGTAGCAAGCTGTTTCTCCAGTTCCTCCACATACAAATCTCCACCTTCATGGTAACAAACTTGATCATCGATAGGGATTACACCAACTTCGCTAGGATCGGCTGAGACAGGGTGATCGCGCGTGTCTTGAATAAACGTATCTCTTGCAGTAGGTTGTTCAACTCCGTGATCCGGGGTCGGACCTTTCATCTCCGGCTCCTGATAGCACCGCGCTTGCACCTCTTGCACCTTTTGCAGCCCTCCGGTTACCAACGCTACAGATGCGACGATCGTGTCCGTGGGACGTACTAAGATACATCGAGGAGTTGGATACTCCTTCTTCTCGACTAATGGACCCTGATCGACACTTTCTTGATCGTCAGGTGCCAGATCGGTGGAGGCTTGATATGCCAGATTTTGCCACTCTTTGTAACGGTTGGACCCGATCGAAACAAATCCGGGTCGGCGGGGCACATCATCTTTGCTCATCCGAATACCTAAAATAGTCTCTTCTTGAACAATGATGGGGTGATCGACGAATTCGTAACACGTAAATACCTCAAATTTGCCCGCTCCCCTAGCGATAGTGGGGACCCAATCTCTTCCACGAGTAATCCACAACTTGAGAGATCGCTGATCGTAAATTCGTTCTTCGGCTGATCGACCTACTGGGATCTGTTCATACTGATCGAGCTTCATATAATTACCGCTCGACCCATACAACTGTCGACGTCCCTCCAGTGGTATGATCACTTCGTCAGGTAAACTTAGTGCTCCATGAGTGATATCTAATCGAACACCAGCTGGTATCATGAAATCCATACCCAATATGGAATCTTGACCAACAAGTTTTCCCACCATGCCTGGAAATAATAGACCAACGAGCCTGCTAGCGTAATCTTGATTTTAGTGCGCCCTTCCGTGAGGTATGCACTTTCTCCAATGCCGAAACATTCTTTCGTTTGACTCGTGTCGACCTGACAACTCACCTTACGAGCAAAGGTTGATTCGATGATCGATACTTCAACACCAGAATCAAATAATAGCGTGGCACGTTCGTTATTGATTTTACCACTCGCTTTGGCTTGTTTAAACCATTTCTTTGGCGAGTGGTATTTCCAATATCCGCGCGATTCACCTGGAAGTAGATCGACCTCCATGATCACAGGTGATCGAGAAAACTCATCAATATGGAAATTAGCCAAACGTGGTAAATAAAGCTGATCGAGTTTTTCCTTATCTCTTGTTGCTAATCGATCAGCCCTCTTCTTATCCACATATGCAAAAATACACAAACCAGAAACGCTCGTCTCGTACCAGATTCCAACCTGGCGAGCGTCCTAGTTTAACAAATCTTCAGCTTCCTTGGGAAGCATTCCAGCATGCTTGGTGGGATTGTACCACTGGCGGATGAGGTTGAAAAACTCTTCCATAGGGCACTTGCCCGCATCGTGAACTTCGCCACAGGCTCGACAGACGTATAAACAATGATCGGTCGGATGCCCCTTCTTGCCACACTTGAGACAGGTCAGGCGCTTCCAGAAACGAAGATTATCGTGCCTGATCGACCCACAATGACTGCATTTATTCACCGCCCCTTGATCGACTGCACTTGAATCACTTCGATTACCCGATCGGGACTCGCTAGGCTGATCGAGCGCCCCTGGTTGGTCGCGTATAGCAGCAATCAAGTAACGGAGCTGATCTCCATCGCTTCCACTGTCGTCGGCACTTGATTCTTCACTTCCAGACGACACCTTTATAGCGCGTACTGCTTTGGGCTTTCGCGCTGGGGCCGGTGCCCGATCATCGCCGAATTTCTGGCGGATTCGACTGGTACCTACGGCCGCCGTTGGCTGGTACCACCTCTTACGTGCATACGCCCGCAATGTCTCTTCCAGGTCTGCCGCGGTGTCCAACCGCAAACGCGCCAGTTGATCAGCGAGCTCGCGATTGGCCAATGTATCCACGAAATGTTGTACATGTTCACGTAATGTCGTGGGCTATCCATACCTGATCGGCAACTTGGCTCGCAATCCCGCCACATTCAACCGGTGCAAATATTCGATTGGGCATTCATCCGCCCGCTCTTCGTATAATAGTACTGGCGGGATGCCGATTGTCCACTTCCACAATATTGCACTTCAAACTCATCCACAAGATTTTTCCAACTTGATCGAGTGCTTCTAATCAGCTGGCGATGCCAATTGCGCGCTGGTCCTTTTAGTAAATCGCCTTGGATTAGACACTTTTCAGGATCAAAAGCTTGATCCTGCATAAATGCTGACTTGAGGCGACTGATCCAATTCCGCGCTTGAGCTTCATCCCCTTCCTTTACCGAAAATTCTTTTAGATTACTGGTCGCAGACATCCGAATCCTGGGAATCGTCTGTTTATCAGGCATACCAGTATGTGCGGACGCAACGGTGGCTCGTCGTGGTAGTGTGATCGGCTCATCTGGGTCAATGTACTTGCTCTGGGATCGTTGATCATGGAACGAATATACCGATTCCATGTCAACGTCTTTGACCGTTGCCGATATTTCTGGCTTCGAGTGCTGCTGACGCAGTGAATGCACAGATTCCATATCAACGTCCTTGATCGACGCCGCTCTTCCAATTTTTAGCTGGCGTTTTTTTCCGCCGATGACTCCCGGTGTCAGCTTGCGTCTTTCTTCAGCCAGAAACTTCTCCATAGACTTATCAAACAATGTATTCAGATGTGGGCTTTGCGATACTTGATCATCTTCTGCTTTGATCGTTTGAGGTTCCGTATTGATAACCGAAAACTTGGATTTATCCTTCTGGCAAACTGTCATTCTGGTGATCTTGGGCTCTATACTCCCGGAACTACTCGACTCCACTTCAAATTCATCGCCTTCAGAAGGGGCAGATTTGTAGCACGATGATCCCGTGTGTTCTGCTGCGTTGTTTGAAGGATCGGCTTCAATCTTCAACGGATAGTGCGAGGGTTCCAACTTAGTGGTTTGACCCACGATAGGTAGCAATAGATGAAACAACTGCTGGGTAGCTTCTGACAGATCTTCTGGATCCTGATCAAACACCTCTTCAGCATCGTAGGCGCCTGTCGTCAGACCTGCCTGCTTTATCAGGAGTGTTAGCCTCAGTACGATCGTGAGCTTGTCCCTCCCATCCGTAACTGGCTGATCGACTGGTCCGTTCAGCTTCCCGCTGATCATGACTCCAAGTAGGCTCATGATCGAATTCGACAATAAGAAATCTTCCAGTTTTCCTTTCTAAACCTTTCGGTAAAACGTTCTCACCAGATCGGCTTCCGTTGGTGGTGTACTTGATCGACTTTCGTCGCTCTCCGACCCAGGCGCCTTCATCAACACCTTCGGCTGGTCGGTCTTGTAATACTTCACCACCGGATCCCAATCCGGATCATTATATACACATATTTTTGGCGGATCATAACTTGCGTTATGATCCGCATGGGCTCCCGAAGGAGCCTCGGGAGGTGGTTGAGGCTTCTCCTCTTTTATTTCATCAAGATTCCTCCCCAGGTCCTGAAGATCAGCATTTCCTTTCTACTTCAGGCATGACGACGGCGAACTGCCTTCCGTCGTCACAACCTCCTCCTTCTTTTCCACCTTTATCTTCACTTCTTTTTCTGCTTCCGTTTTAACTTTCACACTCAGCGCCGTCTTACGTAGAATCGCGGTGATATCACGCGTCGCCCAACGATCCGGGCACGCGCACCATTGTGGTGGGGCGTCTGATCAAAGTTTTTGACGCTTGATCAGGCGGTACCACGGCGCCCGGACTGCCGAATAACGAAGGGGGTCCTCCGGTTGTCCTTGCCTGATTGTGTTTCTGCTGCTCACCTTGTGTACCCGACGGATTAGGCGTGGGTCGCTCTCCAGGTGGCGGGGATGTAGACACGGCAATTCCTTGATGCAAGATTGGGGAACTTGTAATGAGTTGATAGAGGTGCTGATCAGACGTGATCCGGTGTAATCGAGCTCAAATCAGGTGCAAACAGGCTTAATCAGCAGTGATCAGGCTTGGGCAGGCACCGAAAGTCGTTGATCAGCTGTGATCAGGCCCGTTCAGGCTTGATCAGGCACCAAAAGTAGTTGATCAGCGGTGATCAGAATTGATCAGTCTCGATCAGGCAACAAAAGTAATTGATCAGCGGTGATCAGACTTGATCAGGTGCCAAACGTCACTCAGGTACAAGTTGGTGCGGTCTGAGAGTTGTTGATTGCGGGTCACGAGTTGCAGAGTGTCGATCAGGTGTTGATCGGCGAAGGGGGTACTTGATCAGGCAGTGGAAGTCTTCACTGCCCGATCACGGAGACTCTGAGTCTTCAAACAGCTAACGGAACACCCAAATATATGTATTCCTAGTCTAGACCTACGAGGCGGGGGGGGGTAAATTTTGCTTAATCCACCTAGAGTTCCCGTGGGGCGCTTACAGAAGCCGAAATCTAGGGGCCAAACGCGAACCAAACGTGGAGAGGTGAGAGCACTGCTCAATCACACTCTCAAAACCAAAAAACCTTTACTGAAGAACCGCTGACACAGCGGGCGGAGTTGCGAAGTGAATTCCCAACACTCTACGTCTGCCGGTGGGACAAAAATGCACTAAGTGCTCCCGCCCGGGACGTAGACGTATATACTAGTGAGGATGGCGCAAAGGTTCCGTCCCTAAAACGATCTGCTAGATCGAACGCAAAAGGAGAACTTTATTATTGCTTAAATCCTTAGAACTACCAATTTCCTAATATCCACCAATCAGAACTACCTGTTCCAGCGTCCTCCGTCGACCAGTCGACCTGATTTGTCCGTCGTCCGTCGCCGCTCGTCGATGTTCGCGGAGTACCTGTACGTAATCTTCCCATCTTCCTATGTCCTGTCTATGTCCTGACTATGTGCACCACGGTTGTACACGCAACTGTATACGCCGCGGTACCCACAATCCTATACGATTACGTACCGATTCTGACCGTTAACGCCCCCTTAAATCAGGCCCTATAATAAGGCCCTATAATAAGGCCTTATAAGAAGGCCCGTTATTGGGCCCTAATTATAACACGCTTTACGACATCATCATCACATTTTTCGGCTTTGAGAGCATGATTTCAATTGACTTATTTATCGTACAGTGTCCGATCTTCATTCGAGAGACTAGAGCCATGTATTATGGAGTGTCCAGCTACTTCTTCGCCAAGGCCACGCTGGACACATTTGTGGTGGAGTCAAGTTCAAAATCGAACACCGTAGTGTCGAGAACCTGACCACCATCGTGCCCGGCCTTCCAACTTACGGGGGGGTACCCCGCGAACCTTCGCCCACGATCCGATCTGATCGTCCGCTGCTAGCAGACGACCGATCATCAGCATAGGACGCTTGGTCCGATTGTTTCGTCATCTCACCTTGTGTACCCGATGGAATGGACTGGTTTCACACTCGGTGGATCGGTGCTGGGAATCGACTTGAGGTCTAAAATGCGGAAAATCGTGCTGGGTGGTGTACCCTGGGCGGAACTCTTCACGCTGGGTACGGGCAGACCAGTTATACTTGGAGTAAGTATACTCCAAAGGGCAGATCGCTCAACCGATCGTAGAGCCCAACCAATATGAGAATAAAAGTCCAATAGTCCAATATGGAGATCCAAATGAGAACGTAATAAACTACACGAACGATACCTCCACGTAATAATCCAAAACTTGATGACACGTTCCAAACGTGCGTAACTTGAGCTTGAGAAGCCGGCCAATATGTACTCCCGTCGAGGGACTTCCGGCGGGCCAAGTGCGTCTGTAACGCGTCCCGGCCGGGTATAATGAGCTAGATGTGATTACTCGACCCTCCGCTCACAAACACTCTGCGGCGTGAAGAGGCGATTGATGTACAAAGCGAAAAAAGCTAGCGACTTCTTGTTGAGTTTAAGTGAGGCCTAAACGGTAAAACCAAAAACAAGCAAAACTAGAACTAATCTACCTACGGTTTCCAATATGTACACACATGAAAATATGTAAGTACACGCAATCTCATGTGACTTACCAAAATCCGTGTTCTTGACAGCTCTTGCACATGATAGGCTTAAAATCCTCCTGGATTTCCACCAATACGATCTCCGACAAGCCGGTCGGTGTGCTGCTGACAAAAGGCGACCAAATTCTTGAGTCCGCTTCGCCACAGGCGACCCTGAGTCTGGTCGCAGCCGCGCAACGGTAGCGGTCCGATCTCATCATATCCAGATCTTAACAGAAGCGGACTTCACCAATGGACAGATCTCCGAGTCCACCTTCGCCAGGTACTTGCCTTGTACACCTGATCGTCTTGTAACCTCTATTGACATTCCTTGCTACAGGTGCCCTGCTTTCCTCATCGCCCCATATCGATTCGCCGACCAGATCGGCCCGATCTGACAGCCCTCACAGCACTCCAGATCCCGACAGGTCGGATGGGCATCAGATCGAGGTCGATCAGCTCCGGAAAGCAGTCCTGGAGCTTCAGTTCCAAGTGGCCATCAGAAATTCTTCACTCCTGCAACTGCGGAAGGAGGTGGATACGTTTATCCCCATGTCCACGAATTTGCAGGAGGTGACCGCTGAAAACGCACATCTCCGGGCCCAGATCGCCCAACGAACAACACGAGGTAAGCTGATCGGTCTGCTTTCCGTCTTGGGTCTCGTCTAACCTTTCTTTGCGTGCAGATAAGTTGCTCGCCGACATCGCCAAAACGTTCGACGCCTTATTCACGGCTGATCGGCAGTCGCATGATCATTGCGATCAGCTCCAACCGATCTTGGACGGGCTGATCGGCGCACGGCACGATCTGTCTCGCTTGGAGGCCTACAGGTCACACCTCCGGGAACAGCTCGCGCTGGTCAACCGGAAGAGGTTGGAGGACCAGTCCGATCGGACTTTACTCCGCACACAACATGGTGACCTGGAGACGCAGATCAGCGAGTTACAGGTCGTGGTCCGGTAGCAGATCGGGAAGGTCGAGTCCTTCCACAGCCGATCAGACTCCTGGACCCAGGAATCAGATCGTCGCTGGGCGGCCGTAAATCGGTGCTACCAACAGTTTACTGACTTGTTGCACCGGCTTCCGGCTTCATGCTCTAGCGCTGACTGGTCTGCATCGGACGTTCTGGTCGATCTTCATCAAGATCGTACCCGACGCCACTCATTGGCTAAAAGTAACCACCCCAAAATTCTGAAAACTTCCAAGAATCGTAAGGCTGCGACGAAGGGCTCAAGGGCGCGGAGCATAGCGCGCGACTCCATACTCGAGGAGAAGCGAGCGGTGCCTCATAAGAAATCCAAGACGTTGTCGCATCTCTCAAGCCCAATATCGGATGCAGGTGACACGTCCATCACCATTAAATCTCATGCGCCCTTACGCCCCCGTGCTGCTCACACCAAGCGTATAGAGATCTCCTCCGGGGAGGACTCGGGGGACGGATCGGGAGATTCTGAGTTCTCGTTCACTGCTTTGTCCAAGTCCCGATCCGATCAAAGACGAGGTCCTGTTCCGGTGAAGCCTGCATCGGGGGCTGATAAGGTGATCAGCTCACAGGGTGATGGTGTTGCACGGACGCGTGAGTCAACCGGATCGGTGCATTCGTTCCAGCCCGGCACATCTGGTCTGCGCCATCACGCCCGATTGAAAGGGGTGTCGATCGGAGATCGACCTCTCCCATCGCTGACTTCAGATGCCACTTTGCCATGGTCACCGGGGCAGATCGACAGCTTGCACCGATCAGCCCTGACCATGCAGATACTGGCCCGGTCGATGTCCCGACCAGATTCCTGGCTTTTTCCTCCAGCTCCAAAGGCTCCTGTCGCTTCTGCATGGCGGGCCGACCTGGTCACATCACCACAAATCGCCCGTCTGTATGCAGATCAGCCATGGAAAGTGTTCGTCCGCCCCAAGATGGGGTCCATGTTTGCGTCGACTGCGTGGATCGACTCGTTCTTGGGTCGAGTGGAGGCCTTCAACGAAGCCTACATCCAAGCGATCTGGGAGTCTACACACTATCTAGTGCTTCCTCGTGATAGAGCGCAGCATGATCAAGGCCTGATTTCATTCCAGAAGAACCGGAACAAGCGCCGGAGTCAGGCGGTCGAGGCCTGGTAGACCCTATGCCAGTTCGTTCTGGGAGGAATGCTGGCCCGCGAGTGCGACATCGACATCTTTCTATATCCTGTAGTTCTTCATATGGCCAAGCGTCAGGTTGAGAGAGCCGGGGTATTATCTGACGACGGCGTCTGGTATCCCGGTCTTCATTGTGACGAGCCGATCGCAGTCTTGAAGGACGCTTTTATCCAGATCGATCGGAAGGAGCCCTGGCGCAATCAGCACCAGAACCAGATCAAAAACCATCTGGCGTTATCTATCGGCCGTCTGTGGGGTGATTGCGAATATTGATGCGGCAGTTAGCTTACCATATAATCCATAATATATGTCATATTTCTTTCAAATTTCCTGATCACCTGATCACTTGATCAAATTTCATCACTTTCTCCAAACTTGCGCCAACACGTTATCACACACAGTTTACATCCACATCGCGAAACTTATCACCTCGTTCGTCATTCCACTACTCCAGTTCATCAAAGTTCATCACACTAATTCACAAATATTCATACCTTACACATATTCACACCGATCGATATACTGATCGGTGCTACTGTGTGTCTTGATTTTCATCTTCATGAGTCTGCATCACTGCGAAGCTATTCCGACTGACTCGTTCTCGCTCAAACTCTCGTAGCAGTGCTCCACAATTTAGGTCAAGTTCGTCGATCCAAGTTGCTTCTTCATGATCCTTCCGGCGGACCAGATATTCTCGGTGGGTGCGACCGAAACGCGTCTTCTTGACCGATCGGACATCTAGCACATTTTCCACCTCGAATTCGTCCTCTGCCAATGGTCTTTCCCAACTTTCTTCCGGCAGCAGAGCTTCGTCAAAATCGAATATCTCCGCTTCGTCCACCAGACAGGGCATTTTAGGCCGATCGGGGAGCTGTCTGACCAGATTCAGTTTGGACACATGCACGATCGGAAAAACTTTATATTCCGTGCCGATCGTGATCAGACGCGCAGCATGCTCACCGATCAGCTCTGCTACACGGAAAATACCATGCCACATATGAGCCAACTTCTTTGCATAGCCTTCCTTGACCCGATAGAGGTATAACCATACCCTCGCCCCTGGTTCAATACCATGAGTGAGGACCTGATCGTTATTCCAATCTGCTCGATCTTGCGTGGCCTGACGCAACTTTTCATTGACGACTTCTTTCGCATGCTGATAATGCTTCTGGACCTGCATACACCAACGACGGGCATCGCGATCTCGGGTCTGAGTGCAGCCGATCGGTATCGCCGCTTCAAGTGTCGATCGAGGGTCCCATCCATACGCCAGATAGAAAGGCGTTTCTCCTCGGACCCGATTGGTTGAAGAGTTAAGTGCGAATACCAGTCTCTCTGCATACTCATCCCAGTCACGTTGGTCCGGATAGGCCACATACATCTTGATCGCCCTTGTTATTATCTGCACGATGCGTTCAGCCAATCCGTTCGCTTGCGGACGATATGCCATAGTCGAGCTCTGCTTCTGGACTAGCATGTTATTGAACGATCGGAACACCTCAGCCATAAATTCGGCTTCCCGATCGTGTCTAATAACTTCTCTGGCGCCGAACCTTATGAACACGCATTCCTCGTAACTCTGGGCGATCTGCTCCGCAGATCGGGATGCACTAGCCTTTGCGATCACCAGACCAGTGAACAGGTCGATCCAGATCAGCAGTTCAGTGTTGCCGCGTGTCGATCTGGGCAGCGACGGTATGTGATACATTGCTATCACCTGGAAAGGGTAAATAGTCTCTATATTTCCGGGCGATCGCCCCTTGATTATCGGTCTGCCCTTTCCGGTCTCGCAATCTGTGCAACAGCCTACACATTTCTGCACGCTCCGAAAAAGTCCTCTCCAGTGAAAGTGGGCCCTGATCTTGTGGTATGTCCTTCCTATGCCCTGATGTACCCCTTCTAGACTCACATGGTAGTGATGAAGGACATCCGGCTGTAGCAACTCAGGGATCACCAGTTTCGCCAGTCGATCTCGATCGGCACTGTATTGGTCAACGTCACGGCAGTAATACAACAATCCATTGTCGTTCACATCGTAACTGTCCGCTATCTTGGTACATTCTTTCGCTTGATCATTCGTTAACTTGGACGGTTCACCGCGCAGATATGCTTTCAGGTTGACAATCCACTCTTCTTCGTCCTACGCCTTGAGGATCCGTTCCGCCCTTAGCTGTTGCACAACGTACTCACTCAACATTTCCTTCGGGAACGATCGGCGAGACTTCTGAGTTCGCGATCTAGTCGCCACCATCACATGTACCTGGTCGGGGCTGTCCTTGGGCTTGATCAAGTCCGGGAGCCTGTTTATGTTCATAAGTTCATGTATAACGGCCTCCTCGGTGATCGTCGCCCCGATCTGGCCCCGCATGGCTTGGGTCGCGAGGTGGTCGGCGCTTCTGTTCCAATCCCGTTTGACGTGCAATAGCTCGTGTTTGGGGTAATCTTTCAGTTCCTTCATCACCCGGTCATTCAACAACTTCAGCCGTGGTGCCTTACAGTCGATCTCCCCGGTGATCTGCCTTATCACTAGGCTGGAGTCACCACATATGATGATCCGACCTTTCTTCTGTGATGACAGCAGATCAAGAAATAGAAGGAGCCCCCGATATTGCGCCTCCTTGACCGTTATATCAGACGTTAAATCGGCGGCGGCTGCTACTATAGACCATTTGGTAACTTCCACAGTATGGCACAATAGGAGCCGACCTTCTTCTTCACGCTAGCCGATCCGTCGAAACTCAAGACCAGGAGTTCCTCACCCCGATCGACGATCGGTGGCGGCCGTGAGATTGACTGTCGAGGTTTCTTCCTTGGGGCAATCGCCATCAGAGCTTCATCCACTTCATACCGAGGGGTGATACTGGCAGACAATGTGCCCAATATCTCTTCCTCTCCCTTGGTGCACTTGACGACCTTGAGGGACCACTGTGACAAGATCGCTGACCATCTTCCGAGCCGACCGTCCATCCCATTGGCTGATAACAGCCAGGCCAATATCGACTTTCTCGAAAGAACCTTTACAGATCGGCCGACCAGTAGGTTGTAGCACACATCCACAATCCGTAGTAAAGCCAGAACTTCCTTTTCGACGATCCCATAGTTGACTTCGTTCGGCTTCAACGTCCGGCTCGTAAAAGTGACCGGGTGGTACACTCCATCATGTTCTTGCACTAGAGTGGCCGAAATGGCCCACATACTAGCGTACACAATGACTATCGGTATTTTTTCCGGATCGAAGTGTCTGGGAATCGGTGCCGTCGCCATCTTGGCCTTCAGCATACCGAAAGCAACCTGTGCACGCTTCATGTGATCCTCTGCCTCCACCTGCGGAAAATCTGCGGGCAGATCAGAGTCGCAGCCCTCCCGTAAAGTTGCCCGATCTCCTTCGCGCAACATATGGTAGTCGACTTCCCGGAGCTCGTACATCACGGCCGCGTAAATCGCTAAGTCTTTAATGAAGCGGCTGTAGTAATTCAGGCTCCCTAGGAAGGACTGCATTGCTCACAGAGATATGGGAAACGGGAGGTTGCTCAGTGATTCCAGATCCTTAGGATTAGCCTCCAGCCCACTGATTGACACCATATGACCCAGATAGGCTACCTTGGACATGCCCCAAAAACTCTTCACAGCACTGATCGACAGGTTCTAGCGATCGCATGTCTCCAACAACCGTTCGACCTTCTTGCACAGATCGCTCCATGACGAAGCAGGGATCAGAATGTCGTCGATATACGATCGCCTCCCCAGAACTGACGGTCTCCTTTCCCGATCGGGTTAACCCTCTGTAATTACATAATGGTTTTCGGTGGGGTCCCGATCGGTACTGATCTTGAAATTTCCATACAATGCGTTGTCGATCAGTCTCTGGTAGATCTGGGGCGCGTTCTTCAAACCGAACGGCATACGGTTCCACTCGAACAGACCGAGCCCGATCGGTCATCTAAACCACCCATAATCCACTTGCCATGTCTAATGAGCAATACCACAGAGTCTTGTCGAGGTCTTCTAGTAGATCGCTGATCAGCGGCATCGGGTACACCATAAGCTTGGTCAACCGATTTACCAACCAATAATCGATACACAACCTGATGTCGACGCCGTTCTTCTTAATCACAATCACGATCGGTGAGGCCCACGGCGAGGTCGACAGTTTAATAATCTTGGTAGCCAACAGTCCTTTAATAAGATCAGACAATTTTTCATGGTACTGTGGCGCCACACGTCGGCATCGTTAAGCGATCGGCTTGGAATCACCCACGTCGATGTCACACATCGCTCCGCGAGCAGCTGGGGGTAAGGCGTTGCCTTTCCCGATCAGCAGATGTTTCTTCTTTCATATGATCTTCTTTAGCTGATAGATCTGGTCGGGACTGTTGACATCCCGATCACCCACTTGCAGATCGTCCAAGGTGACTTCGGGCGGATCGGCAGACACTTCAGGGAGGACTGCCATCTGGCTCTCCAGCTCCTGAATAAATTGATCACCGCCCTCATGTATACAAACTTGATCGGCTTCTGGGACAACATCACCCAAACCGTCCTGATCGGTTGCACACTGCTGTTACCGATCGGCGGGCTGCTCTTCAACGACGTCGATCTGCTTAGGCGCGCCATCGTGTTCCTCCCCAGCAATCCCATGTTCCCCTTTTTCTATTTCCGGCTCCGCTGTCGCCTGTTCTTGTGACGCCACCATGTCGACGACCCTTGGCTCATCTGCTTGATGGTCCACCGTGTCCGGCGACTGCGGTGCCTTTCTTCGAATTAACATCTTCTTTGGGGTTACATAGCTGGATTGTTCCACCATAGGTGAGGTATCTTCTTCCACCGGTCCATCATCGCTGATCAGATCGGTGGTCGCTTGGTATGCCAAGTTCTGCCACTCAACATACCATCTCGATACGATCGAGACGAACCCCATCTTTCTTGGCACCTTCCCTTCCGCCAGCCACATGCCAAAAATAGTATTTTTGTCGAGCGTAAGCGGCTTGTCACCGATATTAGTGACTCGAACATAATCGTATCGGCCGGCGCTCTTCACAAAGGTCTACACCCACCGATCGCCCCTGGTCACCCATAACTTCCTTGATCGAAAACCTTTGTCGACCGGGGTATCGGCGGATTGGCCGACTGGAATGGTGACATCTTGTTCCCACCTGACAAGATCGGCGTGCGATCCGTATAGGGGCCTCCGACCAGCTAACTGGATCTGGACCTCATCCGGGAGTGTAAGCACTCCATGAGACAGACCAAAGCGAATACCTGCCGACACCATGAAATCCATTCCTAACGGGGCATCCTGACCGGCCAGCTTGCCAAACCCAAGCGCTGAAGAAGTAGACCAACGAACCCGATAGGTTGATCTTCACGCGCGTCCTTCTTTCGGTCATGTAAGAATTTTCCCCAATTCCGACGCATTCTTGTCTCTGGGTGTCGTCTATACGACATCCGACCTTACGAGCAAAGGCAGAGTCGATAATTGAGACTTCGGCCCCAGAGTCGAACAACATCGTTGCCTTCTGGTTTTTAATCTTACCACAGGCTTTCGCCTGCTTGAACCATTTGTCGGGCGCATGATACTTCCAGTATCCGCGGGACTCCCCATACAGCAGATCCAACTGCATGACCACCTTCGATCGGGAATATTCATCGGTCTTGAGATTGTAGACCGGATGGTTCCGATCGACGCAATTGAGAATGGAACATGTATTGTCGGTTTTATTCTCCTTGCCGACATATGCATAGATGCCAAACGTAGACCGCTCGGCTCGATCCAGATTCCAACCTGCGAGCGTTCTAGTTTAACATCTTCTCGAAGTCAGGTGGAAGCATCACCGCGTGCTTACCCGGCACATACCACTTGCGCATCAGATTGAAGAACTCTTCGATCTTGCACTGGCCGGCCTCGCGGATCTCTCCACATGACTTGCACACGAAAAGGCAGTGATCGGTGGGGTGACCGCGTCTTCGCACTTCTTGCATGCTAACCTCTTCCAGCAGTCCCCACCGTCATGCTTGCTTTTCCCGCAGTGAGAACACTTCTTGCGAGGTCGGTCTGGGTCGGACTTGTTTCCACCCCTGCAGTTCTGATCTGCCTGGTTAGGTATCGATCTGGTTCTTGGCGCAGGTTTCGTGACGAAAACGTGGCGATACTGGTCCTCATCTGACTCCCGACTGTACTGGCCGCTACTTTCCTCTTCCTACCCCGTGCTGTTTTCAGTCACGATCGCCTTAACAGCAGGGGCCGATCTGGTTAAGGGCCTCTTCACAGGGTTGATCTAGGTCTTCGATCTGTAGCGACCCGATCCAACGGCGACCTTAGCCCTCATGCTGCGTGAGTGTTGCAGCGTCCGCAACGTCTGTTCCACTACCTCCACATCTTTTAGGCGCAGCATAGTGAGCTGATCTGCCAGATCTTGGTCATCAAGGGTACTAATATAGTGACCCACGTGCTCCATAGCGGCACCAGTCGGCGGGTTGCCTTCCTTGATCACTATCCCGGCGCGAATTGCAGCCACGTTCAGACGGTGCAGGTACTCGATCGGCGTCTCGTCGCCCCGCTTCATCATATGATGGTATTTGCGGGCGACAGAGAATCCGGAGTTGCAGTACTGCCCCTCAAATTCTGAAGATAGCAGATCCCAGTCAGATCGGACATCCCGACACAACTGTTGGATGCAGTTCGCAGCCGGTCCTTTCAGCAGATCCCTGAAGATCAGACACCGTTCCTTTTTTTGGTGTCTGATCCCGTAAGAAAGCAGACTTGACCAGATCAAAACACGACCTGGCTTGCTCCTCGTCGGCGTCCTTGCCAGTGAAGTCCTTGAGATCCGTGGTCGCATCCATGCGAATGCGTGGTATCGCAGCAGATCCAAAATCAAATGCTGTCGTAGAGGCTAGGTTATCCTTGCGCGTTCTGCCCGCCCCTGCACCGTCTGACCCATAGTGGTCATCCGGATCGCCGATCGACTCCATGTCGAAATCGATGTTCTTACTTGATCGGCGCGGTCGGTCTTGCTGCGGCTTGCGTCTTCCTCTGCCAACTGGTCTGCCACCTCGGGTAGCCTTATCCGTTGATGCCACTGACTACATATCTACATCCCGGCAAGTATTGACATTTTGCCGGGCAATTGGTCCTGGGCATGCGGGCACGGAGGCGATCGGCATCGATATCCCATGAAACGCTCCTTCATTGCCTCAAACATGGCTTGGACGCTAGCTTGGGTCATGGGCAGCGTGTTGGAATCCTTCTTTGTAGGTACTGAAGCCTGTGGGGGCTCCTGGGTCCCCGACTGGCATGCAGCCCCATGCTGCCGCACGTCCTTTTTATGCTCCCATGGGGGTATGGTTCTCCTCCATGGTCATCCGCTCAACACCGACCTCCAACTCCGATGAGCTATTAGAGTCAGGTGGAGACTGATACAACGACATATCGTCGGAGCACACATCATCGTATGCTGCCGTGGTCTCAGCGACCTTCAATGCCACGGAGGGAGTTGGGCGGCGGGCCGCCCCCACCAACGGCACCAAATGGTCATGGAGGGTCGACATCGACATCTCCAGCCTCCAAGTATCCAGATCGAACAGTTTCTGTACGCTGGCGAGGTTTCGCACTTTCATGCCGACCTCAGCCAACATCGCCAGCAGGTTCTTCACCAATAGCAACGGCCGATCGCTTTGGATCGGCTCGGTGGTGGGTCCGAGAAGGCGATCGGGTATCTGGGGGTCTATAATCCGCATGACCTGGTCGCTTTAACTCGTGGATGTAATAAATCCTGGTCAGGTCTTCTTCCTTGATAACCCCATCCCCGACCTGCGACTTTTCTTCCAAGTCGTCTTCGTCGGATGGCATTCTGAGCCTCTGCTTGGGAACCTTGGGAGGGTGGATTGGATCGTCCTGATCAGCCTCCAGGTCGTTTTCACTTTTTATCTTTTCATCAAAACATCCATTCAAATACATAGGATCAGGACAAAAGTCCTGATCCTTTCCGGAACTATAGAAAGACTTGCTATAGTCCCGATCGGCTCCGGTGGGAGCGTTATGGGGAGGAAAAAACTTATTAATCCCGATCTGGTCCTCAACCTCGCCAGATCGGACATCGCCATCCTTATCGACAACGAGAACATAAGGCGATAGCCGTTCCTTATGTCCTCTACAGAACGATTCCACATTGAACTCGTTATAATCAATTCTTCGCGAGATATCATCTCGGTGATATCCACGATCACCAAGTGATCCGGGCACGCGCACCATTGTGGTGGAGCCAAGTTCAAAATCGAACACCGAAGTGTCGAGAACCTGACCACCATCGTGCCCAGCCTTCCAACTGACGAGGTGGGTACCCCGCGAACTTTCGCCTACGATCCGATCTGATCGTAAGCTGCTATCAGACTACCGATCATCAGCATAGGACGCCTGGTCCGATTTTTTCGTCATCTCACCTGGTGTACCCGATGGAATGGGTTAGTTTCACACTCGGTGGATCGGTGCTGGGAATCGACTTAAGGTCTAAAATGCGGAAAATCGTGCTGGGTGGTGTACCCTCCCTGGGCGGAACTCTTCACCCTGGGTACGGGCAGACCAGTTATACTTGGAGTAAGTATACTCCAAAGGGCAGATCGCTCAACCGATCGTAGAGCCCAACCAATATGAGAATAAAAGACAAATAATCCAATTCGGAGATTTAAATGAGAACGTGATAAATTCCACGAACGATATCTTCACGTAATAATCCAAAACTCGATGACACGTTCCAAACGTGCGTAACTTGAGCTTGAGAAGCCGGCCAATATGTACTCCCGTCGAGGGACTTCCGGCGGGCCAAGTGCGTCTGCAACGCGTCCCGGCCGGGTATAATGATCTAGATGGGATTACTCGACCCTCCGCTCACAAACACTCTGCGGCGTGAAGAGGCGATTGATGTACAAAGCGAAAAAAGCTAGCGACTTCTTGTTGAGTTTAAGTGAGGCCTAAACGGTAAAACCAAAACCAAGCAAAACCAAAACCAATCTACCTACGTTTCCCAATATGTAAACACATGAAAATATGTAAGTACACGCATCTCATGTGACTTACCAAAATCCGTGTTCTTGATAGCTCTTGCACATGATAGGCTTAAAAGCCTCCTGGATTTCCACCCATCCGATCGCCGATAAGCCGATCGATGTGCTGCTGACAAAAAGCGGCCAAAATTCTTGAGTCCGCTTCGCCACACTTCAGCAAAGAGACCCTTGAAGAACCACGTGACGGATTTGGGGTCTTTCAGTATCAGCTGACACTTCGTCGGTCACACCTTGACGGGCCGCCTTCCACAACTTTGCAAAAGGGCTAAAGTCATCGTTTATTCCGCACATGGGGTATAGAAATCCATAGGTGACTTCGTTACCAAGGGATAAAATTTCTATCTTTACGCCAGCGTAAATGAACGCTTTCAATGTCAACGCCACATATTTCTGCACATCGGCTGCTAAATGACCGAGGGAGTCGCTGTCCCAACCCGAGGGAAGTTCCTGGTTTGAAGTGTCCGCCCACGTATCACTAAAGTGCAGTACGAGGGAAATCTTACAAATACCCCGCCTTCGAAAATCGCTGAGCTAGCGGTAGTGTATAGTCTAAATCGTAGTCACCAGTCGTCCATAAACTTTAAGCACATTTTAATGATACAAAAAGATGTTATTGGGTATGTATCGTGCATACCGGGGGTATGTACGTACATACGGTATTTACGTTAGCAAAACCCTAACATAAATACTTACAATATTCGTGAAAATGTTGCACCTACATAAGTACCTCCAAGTACCAGTAACTGCAAAGTATGACACGGGACAGAAACTCAAAAAAAATATTTTCTTTTTGTTAAAGGTAAATGTAGAATTACAGTAGTTTCAGTGAAATTTCAATGACAGATCGTCGGTACGACGGGTACCATCCCCTAGTCTATATAATAACAGAATTCATGTCGTCGTCCTCCCGTACCTAATCGAATATCTTGATCTAAGTATGAATTCGAATAAGTACGCGATCCCGAACCTAAGCGAAGTTGAACTGTACTATCGATTTGTTTTAATTGGTTAAAATACTGTATTGTTCTTTATAAAACGACGGCAAACGCGTGACATCTTCGGTGTCGGCGAAAGCCAAGGTTGGGCAGGTGAAGGACAAGGCTGGACAGGTGAAGTACAATTAGAGACATTGAAGTACGCTTAGATACATTGAAACACCTTGGACGGCAGCACATTGAGATCGAGCAAGAGCGTCGAGAACAACAGCAGCAAGAGCACCAGCGCCTTGCACAGCAACGAACGGAGTAGCAGCGTATTGATGACCAGCAAAGTCTAATTGAGCAACGACAGTTGGAGCATCAGCGATTATAACCCAGCGCCAACAACGACTTGAACAGCAGTGCCTCGAGCACAAGCGCCAGGAGAATCAGCGTCAGCAGGAACAGCAGCGAAAGGAGGAACAACTGCAAGATCAGCAACGTCAAGAGCAACAGCGACAACACCGAGAGCAACAGCGAATGGAGATAGAATTTCAGCGCCGACAACAAGAGCAGCACCGCCAAGAGCAAGAACTCCAGTCTGAACGCTCTAAAGCGCCGAGTCTTCCTCAAGTGGTGCATCCTGAATCGTCTCATTTGCAGATGCTCACCCAACAGCATCAACATCTCAAACAACAGCACTTCCCCCTGCATCAGCAACAACACTCGCGTCAGTTGCAGCATCCTCTGTACGGGATGCTGCAAGGCTGGACAAAGGCCGAAGTAAAATTTGTGGATGCACGTAGCAGGCCACCAGTGCAGCCAACACTGCTACCTTAAGACCCGTCCCGAACATCACCAAAGCAATACAGTAGAAGTTATGTGATCAGGTTTTTTGTACAAGCGTTGATTGGTTAATATTTGCCAAGCGTTAATGAGCCGACTACGTCTACGGCAGATAATGGTGCTGAGTCGCTACCTCGCAAAGTCCAAGCACTTTTATCAGGAAGGTCTGGGTCTCAAACTCCTTCGCTCTTCAGATACATTTGCCGAGTTCGATACGCAAACTGGCGTGCCGTTATGTGTTACGTTAGCGCAGAGGTTACTGAGTTGCTGATGTCATTGATAAGGGCAATGCATGCTAAGTACAAGTTATTGAGGCTGCTTGCACTAGCGGATATTCGCCATTCTTAAACTTTGACATTCCAGATCTAAGTGATGCTGTGCCCCGGCTATTAATGTTGGGAGCGATCATGGATGGCCCGATCAAATACCCGGCACACGGTATGGTGATCTACCAATGAATCCAATGACATATTGCATTTTCGATGGCTAAATTTTGTTATGTCTGTAGACGGCGGCGTTGCGATCACAAGATGGCGTGATGATTGGTCTGTACGAGCCCAATTCATGGGACGACGTGACTTCAGCATGATAACACAACAAAATCCGTACAACACAGTTGCTACTGATTCGTTTAAGCCGAATATGGTGTGGTATTGCGCTGCAAAAAGTTAGTACTGCGGCATCTATGTTGCTATTCTTACTGACAAGTTGCTTGCACCAAACCTATTCTGATCATATTTGTCATTTATCTTAAGCAGCAGGATCCCTACATTGGTCGAACTGCGTTATTGGAAGCCGTTTCAAAGACCTTTGCAAATGCTCTCGACGACTAATTGAGGGGTTAGCCTTTGTAATTCCAAATATCTGAAGTGGATAAACTGCTGTATCTTGCATGCAAACGTGCCCACTCTACCAGCAGTTATCCAGCTCAAAATTAATTTTCACATGAAGACACCGCTCGATATAGTGAGGAGCAGAATTTTGGGAGTGGAAGAGATTGAAGCTCAAGCGATTGCCAATTGCATCGAAGTTTTGAAAAGTCCGAACTTGACTGCGCTGCGCATTACAACTGTGCGTTTTGCTAACTAGTTTTTGTGGTCTGATGCAGAAATTCTGCTTATCAAGTGTCTTTTTGTGCGAGAAGACCAATAAATTTGCTGTTAGGCATTTCGCCATTTTACCTTTGGAAAGAGTGGCGTACAAACCGGTGTCTCATATATTGTACTAAGTAATGTGGTAACTAACTTTAATACAAATAATTGAATTCGACTTTATCATTGGTTATTACAAATATTACAAATAGCGCTTATAGAAATAATCGTATGTTCGTACGGCCTTATAGCGAGTATAGTAATTGAGCAATACCTGCCCACAATCAATGTTCGACATTGCACGCATTCGTTAACACCAAAAAAAATTTTACTTTTTTAAAGGTTAATGTAGATAGATATACAGTAGTTTTTATGAAATTGCAATGAAACAGTTCGTCGGTACGACGGGTACTCTATATAATAACAGAATTCATGTCGTCGTGCCTGCACGCTCCCGCACCTAAGCGAATATCTTGATCTAAGTATAAAATTCAATTAAGTACGTGATCCCGAACCTAAGCGAAGTCGAAGTGTACTATCGATTTCTTTTAATTGGTTACAAATAGCGCATTGATCAAGAATCAGCGACGGCGGATCAAGAAGCGTGCGCAGAAGCAGCGAGAGACCATTGATCACGAGGTGCGTGCGCTATGTGTCGTGCGTTATTTCATTGTCCTGTTCCGACTGCACTTTGTAGGATGGCCACGAGGACGAGACCAAGGAGACAAAAGCGGTTGTGTGTGTCTTTACAGATGAAGTTACGATTTTTATCCTTTCTGATAGCTACGATGTCAAATCCGGAGCATCTTCGCGGCAGAGTGCTTTGTTTATTTTGATGATCTGTCACACTGCTCAACGACGACCGGTGTGGAATTTCCACAAAATAAACGCAAAGATGGCTTGAAAGTCGACAATGTACCCGCCCAGTAGCATCATGTCATGAGCAGTGTCGACATGGTCCATGCCATATTTTGTCAGAATCGCCTTCGCCGTCTCGGACGTGTCATGTTCAAACTTCTTAAACATGAACGGCTCGAACAAGTACGAGTGAAACACCACGTAGTATCCCCAAATCCAGTAGCCCGGGATCGTTTTCCGGGGTACCATGATCCCCTCACACAACATAAGCATGCCGAAGACACCAGCCCCCACGGCAATCCGGATAATGTAGTGCGGCACCGCAGCGCCAATCACGTGCATAATGGACTCGGACAGGACGAGCGACAAGAATAGATTAAGTAAAAAGTATCCGAACGCGTTGAAATATACCGATTACAAGTGAAACACCACGTAGTAGCCCCAAATCCAGTAGCCCGGGATCGAGGTCCGGGGTACCATGAACCCCTCACACAACATAAACATGCCGAAGACACCACTCCCCACGGCAATCACGATAATGTAATGCGGCACCGCAGCGCCAATCACGTGCATAATGGACTCGGACATGACGAGCGACAAGAACAGATTAAGTAAAAAGTATCCGAACGCGTTGATATCTGCCAAGTGCACCACTAAACTGTGGACACGAGTGCGATTAAGAAAATGCCTGGCAAGGACGCTAAAAAGTTTGCGCACACGTATTTCACCACACTGAGCGAATTGTTCGCACGTTCTCGCGCGAAGACGGCGCGCTGCTCTATGAAAAACGGTAGGACGGCCACGGACATGAACACTAAGAACACCTGGACGTAAAAGAGCAGGGGCACCAAATCTTCTTCCTTCAGCTCCTGGTTTGTACTCTAGATACATTGTGCCAACAATAAGTCTTAGACAAAAGTACATGAACAACCGAATCCAGTAGACACCGGGGTTGCGGATATTGTTTAAATTGTAGTGGTACATGAGCACGCGAAACTGTCGCAAAGACGATGGCAGTGGCTGCTCGATGTCTTGCAACTGCTGCAGTGTCTTGAGGTCGCTCTAAATGGTGCTGATCAGCTCCTTGGAAACGTCACTTAGTGCGTACAAGCGCACAGGCACATCCGCGTGAGCCTCAAATCAGTGTTTACGAGACTCACAAAGTGTTCTGCAGATAAGTAGGAACTGTACGAACACATTTTGAGTAAATCGTGATATTTTCGATTTATCAAGTTTCTTGTGGTTTACAAAGTAGCAGTGGACCACATCGGACAATCTCGAAGTAATTCTAATACATCTTTCATTTTTGCCATAAAATACTTAGGTACGGTATGGACAACTATACCCAAAAACTGTAGATATATTGTAGTTTCACTGAAATTTCAATGAAACAGTTCTTCGGAACGACGGCTACCATCCCCTAGTCTACATATATAAAATAATGCATGTCACGCTGCTCGACCGTCGGAGCGTTCTGATTGGCCAAATATTAATTTAATAATAAGACACATTTTATTGCGCATTTGGTAACTTTTAATATAGAATGAGTTAGATTTAATTGAGCATCTGTTAAATTTAAGTCCTTATCTCTTAATTAGATATTCAATATTTTTTAATTAAAAGCATAGACCCTTTCGTCGCTTGCAGTCGCAAGTGTTCAACCTCAAATATGCGGAACTTTAGGCCTATACAACCTGCTAACATCGGGATGCGGCCTGTTGTTCCCGTAAGAGAGCCCCCAGTGTTTCGCGATCGCGCTGCAGAGAGACGATTGCAAGTGGCCAATGCGGTGAGGCGACATCGCGGTGCGAAACGACAACGTCAAGAAGGTGAACGGCAGCGTTAAGAAGGTGAAAAGCAGCGGCAGTTGGATCTACCCAAGGTGCGCAATCTCGGTGCTCCTTCTGAAGTTTGCCAACACTGCAGAGCTGTTTGATGGAGTTCGAAAGTTAAAAAAAATTGATGTAGAGAGGGCCGGGTAAGTATGGCGGAGATTGAGGCGCATGATGAAGATACGGGGAGGCAAACATCGCGGTGCGAAACGACAACGTCAAGAAGGTGGACTGCAGCGTCAAGAAGGTGGACAGCAGCGTCAATAAGGTGGACAGCAGCGTCAAGAAGGTGGACAGCAGCGTCAAAGTGAACAGAAACGGCAGTTGGAAAAAAGAAATTGATCTTCATCTTCTCAGTGAAAGATGCTCATAGTCACACCTACACACTCCTTTCTCTTTGTTCTCTTCTTCTTGGACTCTAATAGTGTTGTCTGTTTAAGTGGACGTCAAAGTAATACAGGAATTCGGTTTGACGCCTCCGTGATACAACGGGAAGTTTTTATCAGTGATTATTTACCCATCTGCTTCTGTTGATTATTGATGAAGACGATATATATGTCAAGGAAGGACTAGCGTACGGCGCACAGCCAATGACCAAGGAGCGTGCCATGGAAATTTTTGGGGTTTTTACGCTTCGGTGGATCAATAGACCCAGAAGCCCCTAATCGCTCAAAAGGGTTAAAGCGTGCCGCAGGTGGATCTGTATATGCGCCTGCCAAAGGTCTTCTCTACGGTGGCAAGACCACCGTAGGTGGTGTGATCATGGTATCTGCTGCTGTGATTGTGGCAGGAACTGGCGCCATGGTTGTTAACGTGGTCTTGGGCATTAAAGAAATGGGCGAGGCTGTCGTCCACGCTACCCGCAAGCGCAAGGAGCATAAACAGATTGGCAACGGTAAAGTGGAAGATCCTGCTACGATGGAAACGGATGGCAGTAGTAATAGACCTTCTTACAATGGAGCAGCAGCTGAACAGCAAAAGGCAACCATTGAGGTCGCAGATCAAAAACAACACCCACCTTCATGGGTGGATTAACGAAGGCGACAATCGGTGCTGCGGCGGCTCCTGTTGCGGTACGTTTTTGAATCTTAACTCTTAATAATGTCGAACTAATGACTCTTTTGTTTCAGGCAATCGCCCCGTTGGTACAACGGGGTACTATGTTAGTCTATACAATAACAGAATTCATGTCGTCGATGCACGCTCCCGCACCTAAGCGAATATCTTGATCTAAGTATAGAATTCAATTAAATACGCGATCCCGAACCTAAGCGAAGTCGAACTGTACTATCGATTTCTTTTAATTGGTTAAAAGACTGTACTGTTTTTTATAAACTGACGGCGAACGCGTGGCATCATCGGTGTCGCAGTGCATATCGTGGGTGTGGTTGGTGTGGCTATCATGCGTCCGCGAGGGATTATCTGAGGGTAAGTAGTATGGTTGCATATTATATAGATGAAGTTGCTGAAGAAGCATATAAGCGAAAAAGATGGCGCTGGATCTGTGGTGCTTCGCGCTGAGAATCCGGAAGACATGTGGCATATCTACAATCTTATTCACGCGGCGGACTTAGTCAAAACCACAACAATACGCAAGGTTGTATTGTGCGTAGCAAAAATACCTAAGCTTCGTATTTAAGAATCGCGTGCTTCTGCAGGTGGTCAAGGAAGGCGTGACAGGCTCCACTAACAGTCAACGCATGCGAATGACGCTAAAGATTATGGTACGCGTGTTTCGTTGGGCAATATTTGTTAAGATTTGAATTAAAAATCAGTTATGTGTAGGTGGAGCAAGTAAATTTCGATCCCGTGCTCTGTGTACTGCGTATCAAGGGCAAAAATTTCCTTGAGAGTCAACATGTCCGAGTATGGAATAATTCACTCCTTTAAATATTTGCATCCGGGTGACAATTTTACCACTTTCTGCAGATGGGAGCATACCACACGCTTGATCTTGAGATGAACCGCGACTTCACGCTGACCAAAAATTGCTGGGACATCATATCACTAGAACGAATTGAGATGGCATGAGATATTTCTAAACAGGCTGAGCTTCAGCTGCGGTCATGCAGGTAGGCCTCGCACATGTGTGCTTGATCAAAGGTGATA